>CM019716.1:35627580-36067580 GCA_009760885.1 Achatina immaculata
ATATCTTTGCTTTAAAGATTTTTTTAAACTAAAAACTCATATTTATTTCTGGAGATTGTTATCACCTAAAAAAACTAAACAAACAAAAAAAAAAAGAGATGGAAGGATTCTTGGAGCTTTATATTAAATTTTACATTTCTTCACCACTCTTTTCTCAAACATGTTCACTATATCTACAAAGAAGACAGTCTTGGAAAGGTACATAATGGGGAAAAGAAAGAGAGGAAGATCAAGGCGAAGATGGCTGCAAGACATCCTTGGTGATCTACGAATAGACGCATCAGTAGCAGGGCATCTTGCTAGCAACCGAGAGGTCTACAGGAGAGCTGTTATTGAGGCAAAGTTCAGCAAGGGACATACAAATGACCGACTGGCTGACAGTGCTTTCCTTTAGAAAAAAACATTTAAAATATCTACAGTGCTCTTCATTTTCATCTTAGAGTGTTTACAGTAACTACGAGTGCTGTTCCGTATAAAAGTACCTACAACAGCTAAAGTTGTTAGTGTTGCCAGGACACGGGCAGTGAGAATGGCTCCCTTTCTTACCATATTTTGGTCTGCCATGACGCAAGAGTACAGTTATTGTTGTTATTCCTTGGGAAATTTAATGCATGCAAAATCTGGAGACAGGTAGCACATAATCGTCCATAGCGGCTAGGAAAACACCTTCACATCAATTATTCTGTGAAGTATCACATGTCCATGGCCAGATTTAGCTTCTGAGAATCGCAATCTCAAAAGCCAGTCTTGGAACATATTTTACACAAAACTGTTTCCAATCCGGCAGGAAATTAACATATTCACAAACTTATTTTTAGCACAAGCGAGCTAGCCGCCAAAAAATTATGAAAAAATTCATGCTTTCGTTTCTTGTAAGAATCTTTGGTCAATTAAGAAAAAAAAATTCAGCAAAACACGCATTCTAGAAAACATTCCACAAAACACCGTGCACTGGAAGCTAAAAATGATTCTCTAAAATTAAAATTACTATTTCTTTTTATAATTTTGTATATATTTCTACAGGCTGAAGTCACAAGACAGAAACGAGATTTGCTTACAGAAAAGTGTTAAAGCAAAATTTGTATGATTTGATTCTACAAAAAAATAAAGTATTGTGGACGCAAAGGAAAATAATTTTTTTTAAAAAAATGATTATGATTCAAACATCACGTCCCACTGGAGTCCAGAGTTCGAGTCAGTCATCATCTTACTTTCTCTTTCTCTAGCTTTCTCTTACTTTCTCTAGCTTTCTCTTACTTTCTCTCGCGTCTGTAATGTTTTTATCTACTATTTTTCGAAGCTCATTAAATATGTTTTGCTCTAGCAGTTTACTAAGCTGTAAGATCCACTTTCATTTAGGAAGTTTTCATTAAAACACAAAGATAGTTTCCTGTCTGAAGTTTTAGAAAAAAAAAGCTCGCCAATCCTGTCAAACACTTAAAGAAAAAAACGCACACACATGGCTTTCAGTGAAATGGATTTCAAAAACACGCACTTCACAGACTCGGGAATTCACATTCAAGAATTCAGATCTAGTGCTGCTTCCCTTCAGTGAAAACATCACATTTCCATCACACTTTCACATTGTTATGGCTGTGTACCAGCAAAGGCGGACGCCAGGAACCAAAGTCCTATAAAATGAGTATATCACAACTTGCGAAAGAGGCCCCATTTTCGCCACGTGAACTCTTTTTTCAGGCCTGGTAGGAACAAAAGAGCCTAATGAGCAGGTGGAGTTGGCTGCCAGTTGTATTCTAGATATGCTTACACGGTCGATCAGGCAAGCCAGAAAACATATCGGACGTTGGAAGGGGAGGCAATTTGCGTGGACCTGAGAATCATATTTTGTTAGCGGCTGCTTTTTCTGTTCCATGGCCCGTTACACAATAACGTGTAACATTTTATAGAAGTGTCTGTTTATAGAAGCGTGTCCGTGATATGCAACGATCTGAAGATTAAACTGCTTCAGGCGTAAGCGATGTTTACTTTGTAATGTGAGAAATATGAGAAATCATGGCTGCGGTAAAACTGGTTCCAGTAACGAATGTAAATGGAGGTGTATGGTTCAGTTTTACAAAAAGACAGAAAGAGCGAAGAAAGTAAGAAGATCACGTGCAAAAGAAGAAACTACAACAATCCACTATTTCAGCAAAAGTCTTTTTCGAGGATCACATACAAAAACAACTCAAAAGAAAAAAAGCAAGAAAAATAGATGAAAAATTAAACACTTAGTTCTTTTTGGTATCTTTCCTGTAAGAAAGACGGGAACAAAATCCATTTTCTTCCAAGGAAGGTACCAAGAAACTGTCCATTAACCTCGGCGTCTGACCGGCTACTGGTTAACTGTCTCTGGTTCTATCTACAATCCCTTGATTGTTGACTAGCATACCGAGATCAAGGCCATGGGTTGAACATTTGGTATGAGATCATGCCACATCAAAGAGTCTTTGTTCAACATATTGACTATTGGCATGGATTGATTGTGTTCAGAGAAATGATGTCTGTCTTAAATGCTCCACCCTTTCCTGACCAATTGGACTCCTTGCAACATCTCGCAGAAGCCCTCGTTACCTCTTGTGGAATCCGTCGTAGCCTCCCAGAATCTCTAGCAATCTATCGCGGAATTTCTAGCAATTTTCCCAGGATCACTAGCCCTGGAATCTATCCTTAGCAACCTCTCTCTCAGCCTTTCATAGGATCTCTATAAACCTATCGTCCAAAAGATAGCAACTTCTCTAGCAACCTATTGCAATTTCTCTAGCAACCTATAGCAACTTCTCTAGCAACCTATTGCAACTTCTCTAGCAGCCTCTCAGGGCTTCCACAGCAGTGTATCCTAGAGTCCCTGGTTGAGAAACCCTAACTGAGAGCAATGAAGCAAGGCTTCTTGATAGATTCTTCTCTGTGATGTACGTTTTTACCTGCACCTGATTTACCTGTGTGTGCTTACCTGAGATAAGACTATACCTGTGTTGGTGCTTAACGAGCTCCCGACGGGAACTAACAGCTATTTTACAGTATAATTTAAATCTTGGAAGCAAACATATAATATTAACCACGCAACTCATCAAATAAGAATGTTTCTATTAGCAGTAGAAGTTTTAAATAGCCTGAAGGTTCCGGCATCGTAAGATTCATTTTCTTCATTTCCTACAGGACCCTGTTGAGAGACAGCAATTTTGAGAGCTAATCAAATTTTCCTCAGTTATGTCCCCTCTTATGTTATTTTGCAGTTATCTCCACTTAGTTTGTGGGCTGCGGACAATAATGTTCTCATACATGTAATTATGCAGGATATTAACAAATGTTTCCTTTTCTTCCTTTTGCTTTACGTTAAAGAACATGAAGGAGCTCAAAAATGACCTCAACGACGGAAAACTAGGGCGCACATGAAGAGCTCTGTTGACAAAGGATTTATGGCAGCCACTTTAACCCTCTACATGGTTGAGCAGGTGGAACATAATGCAGGTAAAAGTAGTTTAATATCAATATCTGCAGATGAATTTCCTGCCTGGTCTAACTTTCCTCCGCACGACCTTTCATGAGCGCACAGACATGGACATAACAAAGCCTTTCTGCATAGGGTCAGACGTAGAGAAAACAAACTTCTGGTGACTACACAAATCTGAAAGTTACAACTCAGAGTGTAGCTTCTGCCAGATGGAAACCGAGCGTTACAGAGCAGCAGTACCTGGCCAGGTCACCGAAGCCACACAGGTCTGAGGATAGGGGTCAGACACAGCACACCTCAGGCCCTGCGGCCTTGAAGAATGGCCTTGGACTAACACAGGCTACGGAAGCAAACCCTTAAGAAATGCGTGCTGAAGACGGATGTACGAGACTTGGTTCACGGCGGAACGTGACGTAGACATGAGAAGACGAGACTTGGTTCAGGACGGAACGTAACGCAGACATGAGAAGACGAGACTTGGCCCAGGACGGAACGTAACGCAGACATGAGAAGACGAGACTTGGCCCAGGACGGAACGTAACGCAGACATGAGAAGACGAGACTTGGCCCAGGACGGAACGTAACGCAGACATGAGAAGACGAGACTTGGCCCAGGACGGAACGTAACGCAGACATGGGAAGACGAGACTTGGTTCAGGGCGGAACGTAACGCAGACATGAGAAGACGAGACTTGGCCCAGGACGGAAAGTGACGTAGACATGAGAAGACGAGAGTTGGTTCAGGGCGGCGGAAAGTGACGTAGACATGAGAAGACGAGAGTTGGTTCAGGGCCGAAAGTGACGTAGACATGAGAAGACGAGAGTTGGTTCAGGGCGGAAAGTGACGTAGACATGAGAAGACGAGAGTTGGTTCAGGGCGGAAAGTGACGTAGACATGAGAAGACGAGAGTTGGTTCAGGGCGGAAAGTGACGTAGACATGAAAAAAAAAAACTACAGTTCAAGTAACGTACGCACAAATTACACTACAACCAATCTCATTCAGACATGGTGTTCTACCTGTGGAGCCCCAGCAAACAGGCAGAATGTTGGGCCCCAAGCCTCGACGGGATCCACCTAAATCGATGGTGGCCACCCTGTTTCTTGCTCTGTGATCAACGCGCTAAGGGAAAAAGCTACTGCCCAAGACAGCACAAATAGATGCACAAGAAATCCAATATCCTACACAAAATAAGTTCAGTATCCTACAAGGGAACGTCTGAAGGAATTTGGATTAAAATATTCGAACTGATCGAGAAAAAACAAAACCTCATGGAAAAGGACATACTCTTTTCATGTACAGGAAACACACTTGAAGCCAGACAACAGATCCACAATAAGAGGATACCAGACCTTAAGACAAGACAAAGAAGGACACATGGAAGGAGTTATGATACTGATTCAAAACAAAAACAAATCAGCCACAGAAATAAAACAACAAGGACGAGAAAATATCGAAATCACATGCATGCAGGAAACTCTCTACTGTAGAGAGTGGAACAACAACACAGCTCCTTCAAATCATCAGAGGAAGTAACCCCCCACCCTCAGACAAGTGTTTCGGCCCTATTAAACTCCTGACACTTTAAGGAGTGTGGGCCCCTCTGGTTCATGACTCCCAAAGGTCTCGTGAGTTGTTTTTTTCCGTCCCGGGATTGAACTCGTGATCTTCCAACTGCCACTGCACTTTGAAGTGCATCTTTAGTGATTTTGCTAAAAATACAAGGAAGACAACTGAGAGTCTACAATATATTCCCCCCCCCCCCCCCCCCCCCCGAAAATCCCATGATGCTCACAGAAATAGAAACTACACAGTCTCAGTGCCTGGTCGTAGCTGACTTCTCAGTCACTCAGAACAATGGCGATATAATGAAACAGAGCAGAGGAAGTAGAAGAATGGAAATTTGATAACAGCATATTACCAATCAATCAAGCAGACTACAAGCCAGCCTTTCACTCCAGGAGATGGAGCAACCTAATACCTTGCATTAGCAACAGAAGATAAAACACACAAAACTGGACGAGAGACAGCAGCCACACAACTCAGAGAAGCATCCTTCGAAACCATACCACGAGGAGGGAGGAAAAACTACCAGCCGTACTGGACAGAAGGGCTCTAACAACTCGAAGATAACCTGACAGCTGCAAGAGAACCAGCTGAGAATAAACAAGACACTGAAAGCAACATCAGACTAAAAGAAGCAAGTGCTGGTTACAGGAAAGTGACAAGAACCTGGATAGAGGAAAGTGACAAGAAGCTGGTTACAGGAAAGTGACAAGAAACTGGATAGGGGAAAGTGACAAGAAGCTGGTTACAGGAAAGCTACAAGAAACTGGATACAGGAAAACAACAAAAAAGCTGGATACAGGAAAGCGACAAGAAGCTAGATACAGGAAAACGACAAGAAGCTAGATACAGGAAAACGACAAGAAGCTAGATACAGGAAAACGACAAGAAGCTAGATACAGGAAAACGATAAGAAGCTAGATACAGGAAAGCGACAAGAAGCTAGATAGAGTAAACAGAAAATTTAAACCTAGACGGAAGTGGCGCCAGACTGTGGAGGCATGAAAACACTAAATCATGAAGATTCAAAGTGCAGGCCAAATATCACAGAAAGTAATTAGGAAACACTAACAGGAAACCAAGCAGCAAAATGCCCTCATTGAAAACTACAAGACCATCAGCCGCGTAAAAGCAACACTCCAAAGGAAAAAAAAAGAATTGCGGAAAAAAACATAAAGACTATGACAACAAACCAAGAGAACACAGGTCAGTAAATATTACCCCCTTCCCCCCCCCCCCCCCAGGTGCTAGAAACAGCTCAAAAAAATCTCTGAAATGCAGAAAATCCACAGGAGAGGACGAGATCACACAAGAAACAACAACCTGAAACCCTGAGATACGTACAAGCAAAATTAGTTAAAATACTGAACACCAGCTGGAAGACAAGAACAGTCCTACAGACATGGAAATATGCTATAAGGATAGCAGTACACAAACCAGGAAAAGGGGAGGCGGTCAAAACCAGCATAGAAAGCTATAGACCCATTATCTTGTTATGTACCAAAGGAAAACTAATGGAAATAATCATAAACACAAGATTTGTTTGGCACCTAAAAAGCAAAAATCTAATAAAAAAAGACAGCAAGCAGACGTCAGACAACATCGATCAACAGAAGACTAAGTCTTGTACACAGTACAAAAGACTGAAGAATCATTCATATAAAAGAAAAGCACAAAGGCAACATGGACAGACATAGGAAAAAGAGTTTGACAGAATCTGGAGAAAAGGCCTGCTGCTAAAACTCAGAAAGAATGATGTACACGGAAGAATGTACACTTGGATTACCCAACAAAAAAAAAATTATCTGACCAACAGACATGCGAGCGTACAATTACAGGAAAAACAGCAACAAAATGACCCTAAAGCAAGGAGTAGCTCTAGATGGCGTCATGTCCCCCACGCTTTTTCTGATTTATATAAATAACATCTCAGATGACATGCATCAGAAAATACATCACACATTATATGAAGATGATGTAGCAATGTGACTATTAGAACAAAACTCAACTGTAGCCACCAGTAGAATACAAGACGCGCTCAGAAAGCTTGAAGGCTGGATCAGAATATGGCTAATGCTTATTAGTGAGAAAAAGACAAAACACGCAAACTTCTCATTATCAAACAAAATACAAAGTGTAGACCTAAATATTAATGAATACAACCTCCCAGTGGAAGACTGCCCAACATATTTAGCATCACTGTAGACCTTCACCTGACCAAGAAAAACCAATGTTGACATAAGTAAAAGGCAAATGCATGTCAAAGAATGAAAATTAAAAAATTACCTAGCAAGAAATATCTGGGGAGCAAAGAACCACATACTTTAAAAAAAAGAATATATACAGGAAGACTGAGACCACCTGGAATATAGCCGTGACAGCATGGGGAACAGCAGTCAAAACCAACCTTAACAAGTTAGACAAAATACAAAATAAGGCACTGAGAATAGTAACAGGTGTAATTAAAACAACAGTAATAAAATAAATGGAGAGTATAACATAAATACACCATTTAGAAAACAAATGGAAACTGAAACCAATACTACAAGGAGAGAAACTCAAAAGATTGAAAGAACATCCCATGTAAGGCAAGGCAAAGGTAGGCTAAAGGGAAGAAACTTCATCCAAAGTGTAAAGAAACTCTTGCAAGATGATCCAGCAATCCCACATACACAAAGCAAGCCTCTACAACCATTCTGTAGATTCATAACACAAACAAACAACAACAACAACAAAATTCCCAGAACTGTTACATCAACTCCCATGTATACAGAAAAAGCTAAACAGAAAAGGAAAAACAATACATTACATAAAAAAAAACTTTCCCAAAAAGAACTTGGCACACATATACGCAGATAGATCAGCTACAGATGCCACAGAAAATGGAGGTTGGCGCATATTAATAAAATGAAAACAAAAACAATCATAACAGATGCCTACTCCTACCTCTACATAGCAAAGGTAGAAAAAAATAAAAACTGCAGCAAGGAAAATAACTGAACACAGAAATCACACTGAGAAGCAGTCTTTTTCACATACTCACACTTCATAATACAAGCACTGAAACACCGAAAGACTAAAGCCCGATCAATGGGAAGAACAGCATCCAGTAAAGCAGTCATACAACGGATACTCGCCCATAGCAACATCCAAGGAAACGAAAAGGCAGGCAGACTGGCAGATCGACAGAAACACAACACATGAAGAAACAAAAAAGAAAGAACAGACTAAAACTCATGTAAAGCAAAAACGCCAAAACATTACCCCACAGTAAAAGCACACACACCGAATACAAGAAACGCTCAAGAAATAACCAAGCGATAATCTTCCGACTGAGAACAGGACATTGCAGGCTGAGACTGCATCTATACCAGAAGCTGAAAATTGGCGCAACAGACCCACGTGCCTGCAGCAAAGGGCAACAGACAGAATATCATCACATCTTCCAAAGCTGCTAGCTACACGGCCCTCTCAGGCAAAGGACCTGGCCAGACCCCAGGCTCCTACACGAAAAGCTCTAAGGTGATGCTGAAAACCTGACTGCCCCATTTGTGAGAGATTGATTTGATTGATCTTTATTTCAAAAGGGTTAAGAATTGGGCACGCAGGCCCGTCTGACATTCTGCCCTTTATCATACATCCTTCACTCTATTCCAGACGTTCTACAAATATGCTGTTCATGTAACAAACATAATTAACATTGGAGCTGAGAGACATAAAATAAAATAGAACATTTACGTTTCGCTCTTATCCATTCACTCAGTACAGAAGTAACTACATACGTATATAAATGACTATCTACTAAACAAAAATTTCAAGACTATTCAGAATAAACAATTGACTGTGTTCGGTGTCTGTAAGAGCAGTCCAAGATAACTTTTAAGTGTAATGATTCATAGAGGCATGTAGTCGACATCAAATAGATATTGGGAAAGTTTGTAGTTGGTGGAAGGAGTATAATTTATATTTTTATACAGGATGGAAGGGTATTCCAAAGATGAGCAGCAGAATAAGTAAAGTTTCTCTTGTAAAGATCAAGTCTAGGTTTTGGAAGACATATGTTGTTCAAGCGTTGGCTGCACTTTGGGCTAAATTTAAACAGGTTCCATAGATAAGGTGGGGCATGCCGTGGAAGAATTTGATGTACTAACTTGGCTTTGTTGAAGAGGAACTTGTTCTTAAGATGCAGTATTTTGATACATTTGTGCAGGTTAGTTGTTTGAGCTTGATCTCTGTCACTAATAAGTTTTGCTGCTCGCTTTTGGAGTGAGCAAAGCCTCTTTGTATTTGACACTGAACAACCATCCCAGACTGTTGAGCAATAGTCTAAATATGTTTGTATATGTGATATGTAGTATGTCTTCCTTGTGTCTTGATTGATGAAGTGCTTAATTTTGGCTAACTGGTATACTTTTTGTACGATGAGTTTTGTTAGACCTTGCACATGAGAGTTCTAGGTCAGATGTTGGTCAATAATAAGACCTAGTGTTTTGCGTTCGCTAACGTTTTCAATCTCTGATGTTTCCGTGCTGAGCCGAAGTGTTGTTTTTGTTGCATTTTGTAGTTTCTGTCTTGTTGTTATGAGCAGTGACTTTATTTTATCGGCATTTATAATCATGCCATTGTTTTTGTTCCATCTAATTAAATTGTATAACTCGACCTGAAGACTTGATTCTACAATCGTAGTCACCGTTGTAGACTGTGCAATCCTCGGCAAAAAGGTCACAAGAAGAGTGTTTAAGATGAAGTGGAAATCATTGATACAGATAGCAAAGAGCAACGGGCATAGAATAGAACCTTGTGAAACACCAGTGTCAGCTATAGCAGAATTTGATAGAGAATTGTTGAAGAATACTACCTGTTGTCTGTCTGAAAGAAGTGATGCAATTAATTTTATTAGGTTAGGGTGCAATTTATAAGTCTTTATTTTTCTTACAAGAATATCATGGTCAGTCATATCAAATGCCTTTTTAAAGTCGACAAAGATGGCACCACGTAGTCTGTCGTCATTTATGTTTACTAACCAGTTTTCTGTCATTTTGGTAAGAGCTGTGTGGCAGGAATGATTGGGTCTAAAGCCTGACTGACTGTCTATGAGTAAATTGTTCTCTTGCATGTGTCGTAGAGTTATTCTGTGTACGTGTTTTTCGAGTGGTTTTGATAATGACGATAATATGGATATTGGTCTATAGTTGGTAAGATTGTTGGATGAGCCAGATTTAAAGCGAGGATACACTTTAGCAGTTTTAAAAGCCTCAGGGAAATAACATTTTGCAATGCACTGGTTGTAAATATATGTTAGTGTATGTGAAACGACAGGTGCAGCATAACGTAAAATCTTATTACTAATATCATCAAGCCCAGCTGTATTGTTGTTTTTAAGGTTAAGAGATAACTGTGAACTTCACTGACTGTTAACAATGGAATATGTAACTGTTTAAAATCAGTACATCTGCTATCCAGGAATGTTTGTAATTCATGTAAGTCGCATACAGGAGCTGATATTGATGATTTAAGAACGTTGATTTCTTATGTGAAATGTGTACTGATATGTGCGCTAGTGTATGCATGATTGATGGCTTGAAAATCAAATTCTTTTATTTTATTTGACAGGGTATTTATGGCTTTCGAAATTGATTACTGTCTGATTTATTCTGTTGAGAGGTTGGTGTAGATGTCTGAGCTAACGACGAAGAAGAAGACTGTTCTATCGGAAACATGAAACGTATTTTAAGATTATAATGTCTCTTATTCTTGTCACATTTCTCTTGTTTATATTCTGTACCCCAATTAAATGGCTAGTCTTGAGAGCAAGTCACATATGGCAACTCTCTGGTTGGTATTGCTTTGACATTAACTGGAATCGTTACAGAAACAGCAGGAGAACGGATATGGAACATACTTCCTGGATCTTAACAAGGAAAGACACTTTTGATAACTTCATTTCCCTCTTTTCAACTATAATTTGTTTCTCCTTCACTCTCTCATTTTTACTTTCTCCGGGGCGTCACGTTACATTTTTTAATGAAAGAATGTAATAAAAATCTCCAATAATGTTCTTTCTTTGTCTTCTCGCATCACTGTCCCTAATAAAGCTTCTGCTTCACATCATGAACTTCAGAAACATGAATTCTATGATTAAGTCAAGTTGAGAAACAACTCAGCTTTGTATTCTGAACATCAAAGTTCCATGATGTTACCTAAGGCATGTGTGATTGCAGATTATGTAGTTATGTATGGATGGATATACAGAGAGTAACTAAAGTGTTGCTGGTGGGACATGAGTCCTTAGCAAACAAATTAGAGGGAGGAAGAAAGATATTTCATGCTAAAATTATAAAACTGATTCTACATCTCTCTCGTGTCAGACATATTTGTTTACATTTCTTACAGAGCGCACAGAGTTTCATCACCACCACCCCCACCCCTAGTTCCACCAACAATAGTTACATCTATAACTGTAACTGTAACAAGAGCCTAGCAGCATTACACCTGGGGCATGCCCATGCGTGTTCAGCCGTTGACATCAGGATGTCCTTCACCTTTTTTCAGAGAAATGATCCCAGTGTTGTGTCGATTGTGTACTCTACGTGATCTAGCATTTGTTGGGATCTACATCTGTAGTATAGATAGAAAATAGGTCAGACTATTAAAGCACAGTTTATATTAAATACCAGAAACATTTTTTTAAAAAAGAGAATAAATAAGGTCTGGGACTGGTCAAGGGTGCGCAACTCTGGATAAAACGGTACCGACTAAGCCGGTATACACAAGAGATGCGAGAGAATTTTAAACTGTCAGGATTTTGTACGTTGACTACATAGGAAGGTGCCAACGGATCGAAAGAGATCATGTTCTCGTTTAAGCACGATGAATATGTTATTCGTCGATGGATATACAATGTTATGCCCGTGTGTTGGGTTGGTTCTGTGATGTGGAAGCATGCATGCCGTGCTGTCGATTCATCCGATTCATCCGCTCAGGTATAGTAGTTGACAGAGTATAGTATAAATAAGTTATATATATATATATATATATATATATATATATATACGAGTACAAGGCGTGTAATGAGACTTATTTTATTCAGCTAATCATCAGGGCCGGAGAGCAGATTATCCAGGCCTGAAGGTTAGCGGGGGATGTTAGGTAAAGGGTCGATATCTCGTCATTTGGCTCTGAGCTTTTACAGAGTGCGGATTACTTGCGAAATGGACAGCTGTTCAATCGTTGAGTAATGGTCAAAATGCAGAGCAGTGATAATGTATGGTGTTAAACTTGAAACATCCGCGGACAAGACGCTTGCTATGATACAAAAAGACCACGAGAAGGATGCTTTATCAAAAGCACAAGTGTTTCGGTGGCACAAGAAGTTCAAGGAAGGAAGAGAGAGGGTCGATGATGAACAACGCACAGAGCGGAAATCGAAGATCAAATCGATCCTCGTTGTCTTTTTTTTTTACTCTAAAGGTGTTGTTCACTAGGAGTTCGTACAACCCGGACAAATGGTCAGCGCAGCAATTTACATGGAAGTGCTTAAACTACTGAAGAACAGAGTCGTGCGCATCCGCCCGGAGATCACCAACACTTAGGTTCTTCACCACAACAATGTGCCGTGCCATGCGTCGCTGCTAATGAGAGAGTTTCTAGCGAAACAAACAGTGGCAAGGCTGTGCCAACCTACCTACAGCCCGGACTTGGCCCCGGTTGACTTCTTTTTGTTTCTCCGGCTCAAATAAAGCTTAAAAGGCCACCATTTTGGGACTGTTAATGTCGTGCAAGCTGCCGTGACTAGTGCTTTGAAGGAGATCCCCGTTCAAGAATTCCAGGGAAGCTACGACGCGTGGTAGAACCGCTGGCAACGCTGTACTGATGCTCAAGGATGTTACTTCGAGGAATTTTAAGTATATGTAAGTATATCTTGAACAAATTGAATTTTATGGAATCTGTCTCATTACAATACACTTTGTATCTCTCTCTCTCTCTCTCAAGATATATATATATATATATATATATATATATATATATATATATATATATATATATATATCGGGGTTATGGTTAATAATTTATTATACAAAATTTATGTATCATAGAATTTTATGTATACTTATTTTGTTATATATTTCTTACCAGTTAATTCCCTTGATTACAGTCCGACATTCAGTCTTTAAGGATGATAGTTGGAGATTATATATGGGACAGTTTTGTTTTAATCATGTTAACCTCGTAATATGTACAAGATGTTAACTGATTTCAGTTACTCTACTGCTTGTAACTTTTAAGAAGAAATCACAGATGTTAAGCAAGTAGATAAGGATTGATTTTTTTTTTTTGGTTCTTCATATCACAAAAGTGGTGATCTTTGGTGAAGAATTGTTTAATTGTGTTTTGCTTTCTTTGTTGTAATGTTTTAATGTGTAATCTGTCTAATCATCAATCAGATGTACTTGTAAAACTATAAGCAATATATAAACAATAGAAAATTAATATTATTTTAATCAATTCCAACACATCTATGGGGACACATCATGAAAAATAAGAAAAGTGCTATTTATCTCACTTATGAAAAATGCGCGAAGAGCAATCTAAAGTTAAATGAGATGAACTCTTAGATAACTAAGAAAAGACCCACAACACACAAACGCCTTTTATTATTATTATATGGCCACCATGTTTTTCTCGAAAAATGACTTGATGGTTATTTTTAGCATTTACGGTAATTTACAGTTAAGAAAAACAGTCTTAAGTGTGGAACAAAACTATACGGCAGTATCTTTTTTTTTAACCGCATGAGCAGTTCATACTGTTCTAAAAGTTAAGGTAAACAAATACAGCCTGTGTGGGGAGCACGTTAGAATTCAGACTCGGAAAAGTACCCGATATAAAGTAGATTGTTAGCTGTTCCATTTGTGTAGAAGATCTACTGTCCGTTATGAAAAAGTTGCTTGAATTCCCAGTAATTTACCAGCTCTGTTTTTTTTTTTGTGTGTGTTCATATTATTAATGAGACATTCACACAGCAACAGATGGCTAAGGTCGCTGTGTATTGCAACATCTGCCTACAGACCCGTACATTGAACGCCGAGTTACACAGTGCAGCGACACGCCGAAGGTGCTCGCATTTTACTGTCGAAGTCGAAAAGTAAACAGAAAACTAAAAATTCTCTTGCTAGTATAGAAAACCCTTTTAATACATTATTTTTGTTAAAGTTACTTTCCATACGATTTTCCAGCTAGAAAAAAGTAGGGGGTTGGGGGGATGGAGAGCGAGAGGTCCATTTTAGCAATCAGTAACCCATAGCTGACATGATGACGTCAGTCGACCAAGACCCTGCCCCACCTCTTCGTTGGTTACCCCCCCCCCACCCCCACCCCAGTATAAAACATAGCCTGACTAACGGGGCAATGATCATCACAGTCCCTTTGAATTTGAACTTGGAAACGGCCATACTCTGCTGCTGGCCTAGAGATGGACCTTCCTTGCACACAGGACACTCCCATTTGTGCTCAGCCTTTAACCTCAGTGTTGCTCGTGGTGTGTACTGGGTGATAGTGCCAGTGGCACATTGGTTGAACACAGCTCAATCTTTTCTGCAAAGTTCTGAGAGTCTGCCGCTGCCCTTCGTCAATCCTCTTGTGCACAGTCTTTGGTGATAGGTCCTGCATCCATTTTTTTAAAAACTCGTCTCCCTGTAATTTTGGTAGGGTGGCTGTTACAAGGTCTGCTTTGTCCACCTGTGGGAAACCCAGGGTTGCTGCTTTGTTTGACAATTGATCTGCCAGTTTATTTTCATTAAAGCCACGTCCTGGGCAATAAATCCATGTAATGAAGGAGATTTCTCATTCTTTTAGTTTGGTCAACCGCTCACGGCACATCACTTGGTTTTAGATTTATTTTAGCATGCATTGTGAGTCTGATAACATTATGACTCGTGATGCTTGTTGGCTTGCTAACCAATGGCTGGAGTGGTTGCTTCGATCTCCATCCTCATTTGGATATGGTTGTAGAGAAGGCTCCGGACTCGCTGACCATGGATCGTCCATGCTTTAGTCCCCATAGTAGTGGAGTCTGCTAAAGAAGTACTGTACATCCGCTGGTTTTTAGCTCTACTCAGGGACTGAAAAACATTGCTGCCATAACCCGCTCCCAATCCGACACGATGCTGTTCCTCAACATCTTCACAGCATCGGCTGCAAAGAACACCAGCTCTCAGTTCCAGAGAGAAAGAAGACAATACGAGATTCTCTCAGCAGTAACTGCACACTGGGCATAAATATATTGCACTGAGCTACATACGTATATGAACCATCCGAAGTCATTCCCGACAGTTGTTGCGCCCCCTATGCTTAACATTTTTTTTTCTTGAAGTCAACTTTGCTTTGTGACATGTTCATAAAGTTTACTTTTTAACTTGTGTTTAATAAACTGTACATGTGAAGTTTCATAATTTGTTGCCTGTTGGGAGCTTTTCTATAGGAGTCAAGCAGTTTCTGTCCTTAGATTACCTGCCGAAAGGTCACTTGTCTACCTCAGACTATGGGAAATCTTTCGTTCGTTTTGCTTGTGCAAACAAAGCTGAAATGTGTACACAGTAAAACAAGTAACTTGATCTTCGACACTCGTATCACCTGTGACCTTTACATGACCATGGTGGCTGATATAAAAAAAACATGTAAGTTGGAATAATTAATGTGATTTATCACCCTTTTTTGGGGGGTGGGGGGGGGGTGGGGTGTCTAACTGTTCCCACCATAAACTATGGCACATACCTTACTGCTATTTGCTTTTATCTTTTTTAAAACATTTCTAATGATCCCCTAAATAACTCAAAACCGTTATTTGCAATCGATGTTATACACTACAACGTATACTACCGGATAGGAAGTGGGTTACTAAAGAGTGTCTAAAGCCTCAACACAAGATCCCTGGTAGCTCCACCATCATATCAACCACAAGGAGCTCCAAACCGTTAACCACAATGAGACCTACAGCGTTAACCACAAGGAGACCTACAGCGTTGAGCACAAGGAGACCTACAGCGTTAACCACAAGGAGCTCCAAACCGTTAACCACAAGGAGCCCTACAGCGTTAACCACAAGGAGCTCCAAACCGTTAACCACAATGAGCCCTACAGCGTTAACCACAAGGAGCTCCAAACCGTTAACCACAAGGAGCCCTACAACGTTAACCACAAGGAGCTCCAAACCGTTAACCACAAGGAGCTCCAAACCGTTAACCACAATGAGCCCTACAGCGTTAACCACAAGGAGACCTACAGCGTTAACCACAAGGAGACCTACAGCGTTAACCACAATGAGACCTACAGCGTTAACCACAAGGAGACCTACACCATTAACTTTATTGAAGAAGAACATCGAGCTATTACTTAAACATCCAGGAACATGTGGGCACTATCTTTACCAGCTCGAAAGTAATAAATGTACCATCATCATAATCATCATCATCATCATCATCAACATCATCATCCTTCTCCATGATAAACATAGCCCCTTGAAACAGGATTTTGTGCACAATTTAGTCCTTTCAAGGATGTACATACCTCCACGATGTTCATTCTTTTACTCTTTTCCGACGTTAAAAAATTGCAGTCAGATCTCTGGCATTTGTAACCTTCTCAAGTTAGGTAAAGAAATTACCTTTCAGTTTATCCTCTACGCTTCCATAACTGTGCCTGAGCAATAACCTCAATCGTTTATATACATTTTAATGACACACCCTCACAATAACAGATCAGCCTATCTCGTACATTGTGATGACACACCCTCACAATAACAGATCAGCCTATCTCGTACATTGTGATGACACACCCTCACAATAACAGATCAGCCTATCTCGTACATTGTGATGACACACCATCACAATAACAGATCAGCCTATCTCGTACATTGTGATGACACACCCTCACAATAACAGACCAATTTTTCTTGAATATTTTGATGACACACCCTCGCAATAAGACACCAATCTTTTTGTACATTTTGATGACACACCTTCGCAATAGACCAGTCTTTTTTGTACATTGTGGTGACACACCCTTGCACTAATAGACCAATTTTTCTTGTATATTTTGATGACACAGTCCCTCCAGTAATTTTGAAAAATCTAAACACGTTCTGTCCAGTGATCCGCTTTCTGTGTCCTCATCTTTCTCTCATGGCCGAGTTTCTCCTATTTCTTCCCCTGCATTACCACTTAAGACGGGTACATACACAAGGCGGTGAATTACAGCGAGTCAAACAAACTAAAGGACACCAGAGAGAGAGAGAGAGAGAGTGATTGGTAATAACGGGAAACTCGATGAGGCCGAGAGTCGAGAACTGAGAAAAAAGAGGTGGTGTGTTGTAAATAAGGAGAGATGCGAGGGGGAGTGAAATTCAGGTGGATAGGAAGAGTGTACTGAAACATCTGACAGAGAAGCAGGTGGGACAGTTAGATAGTCAACTTAGGTGGATTATGTTATTTAGAAGATTGATACAATCTGAGAAAGGTAAAGATAAAATTCCCGTTTCTATGCCATTAAATTGGGGAATATGGTGTTAAGTCCGTATTTTCCATGACCATAAGCACATGAAAGTGTCATGTGGTCAGTATCAGGCCTGGCCGATTTACCTTCCCAGAATTCTCTGCCATTTTTAGAGGCTGGGCGAACCTCGGGGCCTTTTTGGTATGAGAAAGAGAATCAAAAATTTCTAGGTTTAGAAAAGCTTAGAAACAGCAGGCAAATTATGGAGAAACAGCAGGGAAGTTTTGGAGAAACACCAGGGAAGTTATGGAGAAACAGCAGGGAAGTTATAGAGAAACTCCTAGCAGGTGAACTGTGGCGTCAGGCGAACAATACACGTGTGATGTGAGTTCTTTGTCATAAAGTGCGTTATACAGAGAATTATTTGAGCAGCGAACTATATAACAGAAGACAACTGGAGAGTAAATGGGGTGTTTTTATTCTGCACTCATCTACAGCTCTTGGACTGTTTATTCTGCGCTCATCTACAGCTCTTGGACTGTTTATTCTGCGCTCATCTACAGCTCTTGGACAGTTTATTCTGCGCTCATCTACAGCTCTTGGACAGTTTATTCTAGGCTCATCTGCAGCTCTTGGACAGTAACCCTTGGCTGCAGCGTGAGTTAATGAATTGCCAACTGTTTCTTATGTGGACGAATGGGTGGTCCGTTTAATAAAGGGGAAGTCATGAACGGCAACTCTTTATGTCTCCTGTACATACAATGTAAGTACAAAGAGGTTGTTGGTTGTCATGTACATACAGTGTAAGTACAAAGAGGTTGTTGGTTGTCATGTACATACATGTAAGTACAAAGAGGTTGTTGGTTGTCATGTACATACATGTAAGTACAAAGAGGTTGTTGGTTGTCATGTACATACATGTAAGTACAAAGAGGTTGTTGGTTGTCATGTACATACATGTAAGTACAAAGAGGTTGTTGGTTGTCATGTACATACATGTAAGTACAAAGAGGTTGTTGGTTGTCATGTACATACATGTAAGTACAAAGAGGTTGTTGGTTGTCATGTACATACATGTAAGTACAAAGAGGTTGTTGGTTGTCATGTACATACATGTAAGTACAAAGAGGTTGTTGGTTGTCATGTACATACATGTAAGTACAAAGAGGTTGTTGGTTGTCATGTACATACAATGTAAGTACAAAGAGGTTGTTGGTTGTCATGTACATACAATGTAAGTACAAAGAGGTTGTTGGTTGTCATGTACATACATGTAAGTACAACGAGGTTGTTGGTTGTCATGTATATACATGTAAGTACAAAGAGGTTGTTGGTTGTCATGTACATACATGTAAGTACAAAGAGGTTATTGGTTGTCATGTACATACATGTAAGTACAAAGAGGTTATTGGTTGTCATGTACATACATGTAAGTACAAAGAGGTTATTGGTTGTCATGTACATACTGTAAGTACAAAGAGGTTATTGGTGGTCATGTACATACATGTAAGTACAACGAGGTTGTTGGTTGTCATGTATATACATGTAAGTACAAAGAGGTTGTTGGTTGTCATGTACATACATGTAAGTACAAAGAGGTTATTGGTTGTCATGTACATACATGTAAGTACAAAGAGGTTATTGGTTGTCATGTACATACATGTAAGTACAAAGAGGTTATTGGTTGTCATGTACATACTGTAAGTACAAAGAGGTTATTGGTGGTCATGTACATACATGTAAGTACAAAGAGGTTGTTGGTTGTCATGTACATACTGTAAGTACAAAGAGGTTGTTGGTTGTCAGAAACAGCGGTTATCACATTTTGTGGCAGAAGAACCTGACTGAGGCAGGATGTGTAACTAACCAACAAACAGAATTTGTAACTAACCAACAGATAGAATGTGTAACTAGCCAACAAAGAGAATGTGTAACTAACCAACAAAGAGAATGTGTAACTAACCAACAAGCTGCATGTTTAATTAACCAACAGACAGAATGTGTAACTAACCAACAAAGAGAATGTGTAACTAACCAACAAAGAGAATGTGTAACTAACCAACAAAGAGAATGTGTAACTAACCAACAAAGAGAATGTGTAACTAACCAACAAAGAGAATGTGTAACTAACCAACAAAGAGAATGTGTAACTAACCAACAAAGAGAATGTGTAACTAACCAACAAAGAGAATGTGTAACTAACCAACAAGCTGCATGTTTAATTAACCAACAGACAGAATGTGTAACTAACCAACAAAGAGAATGTATAACTAACCAACAAAGAGAATGTGTAACTAACCAACAAAGAGAATGTGTAACTAACCAACAGACAGAATGTGTAACTAACCAACAAAGAGAATGTGTAACTAACCAACAAATAGAATGTGTAACTAACCAACAAAGAGAATGTGTAACTAACCAACAAAGAGAATGTGTAACTAACCACCAAACAGAATGTGTAACTAACCAACAGACAGATCCTGTGTAAGAAATGATGGTTGCCCATGAACTGTCATTACACTGGTCGATCCTGTGCCAGCCTTCCTTGCCCATTGAGTCCACGTCCGACACAGACATATCTCTCTTGGACGCATCGCCTAACTGCAACTGTGGTTCGTCCAGACTAGACTCTGACATTCGTTAGATGGTTCTGTCACTCATGCTAAATAACACTTTGTCCATCCTAAATCACTCTATCCTTGTACTGAATTGCATATACTTTATAATAAATTAAACCAGATATTTACGAGTAAACTACACTATCTACTAAAGCGTAGTATCTCTCTATATGTGATTAAACAATCCTCATTCTAAATTGCTCGTTTTGCTAAATGTTGGGACATTATTTCTCCAGGAAGTATACATTCATCTAAACAACCTGGCGGACATTTAAAAAAAAAAATTAAAACTACATTACTCAATAATAATAATGTGTGTGTCACGGGAGTGAGCTCCCCTTTGCAAGAGGTGAATGTCCTTCGGTTTGATGAAAGATTTCAGTGAATTGACAGGACTTGGTCCACAAGAATAAATGAAAATGTTTGTGGGGGGGAGTTTGCCGGGTAAAGGTGCAGATATCTTCAAAGTTTTGTTAGTCCTGACGCAATACATTGATTCTGTATGTGCGTAGCGCACTCAGGATCTAGCATGTTTTGTTTGGAACATTCTTTCCCCCCTCAGTATTTCAGTTTCAGCTCATTTTGTTAGTGTAGTTTTCATTTCTATCACATTTTATTTCCGAACACACTGAGTTCTGTGACATTTTATTTCATGTATTTTTTTTAAATGTTCGTCACATTTTATGTCTGCATACTGAGTTCTGCTAGACTTTGTTGATCAAATATTATCAGCAGAATGTCAAAACTTGAGTACGGTGATCGAAATTAGCTAGATTTTTTTTTTTACATATTTTTTATTCTTATCTTGTTTCTCGACTTTCTAAACTTTTCCCCCCTCAGTTTGTCATACTCGCACGTTGTCTGGCTTGTGCATTTGGAATTAGATCCTGTGGAGTCTGGATATGTGTGAATGAGATTGGAGGTGTCAAAAACAAACAAAAGAAACCTTTTTTTTTCAGTCCGGTAAAATTTTGGAGCAAAGAAGAGTAACTTTACGCTGAATCCACAATATTGGCTGACTCTATAATCCTGGCTAACATTACAGTCCTAAATGATTCCACAATCCAGGCTGGCTCTATAATCCTGACTGACACTACAATACTGACTGACAGTACAATCTTGCCTGACGCTACAGTGTAGTTTGACTCCACAGTTTAGCTGAACTCCACAATAAAGGCTGATTCAATGAATTCGGTTGACTCAGTAAACCAAGCTGACTCCACAATCCGACAGACTCTACAGTCCCAACTGACTCCACAATGCGGCTGATTCCACAATCCGACTGACTCCACAGTCCCAACTGACTCTACGGTTTTGACTCACTTAACAATCCCGACCAAATGTATAACCCTAGCCGACACACCTTCATAGTGCCACTGTCCAATAAACTCCACTCCACAATACAGACTGATTCCAGAATCATGACTCTCTTTCTATCTATCTATCTATCTATCTATCTATCTATCTATCTATCTATCTATCTATCTATCTATCTATCTATCTATCTATCTATCTATCTATCTATCTATCTATGAACCTTAAGTGCCCAGGGCACATGGGGGCTTCCGCAAGGGTTTTCCACAAATGCCTGTCCTTTGCTTTTTTTTTCTGCTCTTGCCCAGGTGAGCCCTCTATTGCTCAACATCCTCTCTGATGTTCATCTCCATGTCTCTTTTGGTCTACCCTTACTCCTTTTTCCCTGTGGTGTCCGTCTTAGTGCTATTTTTGGTGGTGAGTTGTCAGTCATTCGGAGCACATGTCCCAACCATCGCCAGCGTCTTTCCTCAATAATTGTTATCATTTCTGCCAACAAGATGTTATTTCTTATGGTGTTTGGCCAAAATATTTTTCTAATTCTTCGTAAACATTTAGTCTGGAAAGAATTCAACTTGTTTTCTATGATTTTGGTGGTTGAATCATGACTAACTCTGTAATTTTGACTGGCTCCACTGATTGAAAACATGCTCTTGTTTGATATTTCACAGCAACAAAAGTTTGATAAATCTAAAATAATGCCATCTAAAGAAAAAAAAATCGTCTATAAATCAATAACGCTTAAAAAAAACTGACAACGAAGTACAAGAAATAAAACGCAAAAAAAAGGGGGGAGGGGGAAGGAATAGCATTAAACAGGATTTGCTAGAATTTCACATTAGGTTAGCAAAAAGAAAAAAAATATATAAGACAGTTATAAGTGATACAAAAGCATGCAGTCAAAAGCATTATTTGTTTTTCATCTTATAAGCATCTTATGAAGCATTTTAATCCTTAAGAATTTTTCAAATTAAAGTTTTTTTTTTAAACTTCAGTGAAGTAAACTGTGACCAAAACTTCTTTATAGTCTGTCACTTTATTACTTTTTTAATCTATAATTTATATTGAATAAATTTAACATTTAATGAATATCATCATCACCATCATCATCACCATTATCATCATCATCATCATTATCATCATCATCATCATCATCACGTGGCATCCCGGGAGGCGTAGACGGTCATACCCTTCCACAAATCTCCGTCCTTGACATTTCTGAGTAACTCTTTTGCTGATTTATTTCCGTATCACAATGTCAGGCCTTCTAACATCTCTTCCCTCTGTCGTTCTCTGCCTCTCCTACCTTCAGTTTTGCCTGTTGTTATGATGTTTTTTCCAATTCATCTCTCCTCATCGCATCTCGGTTTATAGGATGTGCTCGCAGAGAAACAAAAATAAGCGAAAAGTTTTTATCAGAAAGGGCCATAAATGTAAGAAAATGTTCTATAACACGAAACTATTTTCTTCAATCAGGCAGAATGTGATGTTTTTGTTGAAGAATGCGGAGATAAGAGGCCGATATACGATACATTAGGAAAAAGAAAGACAAAGGAATTGCTGATACGAATAGCAACTGTTGCCGTCACTGGTTTGGCTTCTGCAAAACAATACATTTTTCTTGAAACACAAGGGTTAAAGCATGTTTTCAGAAACACGATAAATATTTGTTTGGAACACAAGGGTTAAAGCATGTCTTCAGAACACGATAAAAAAAATTTTTTTGAGAACACACAACAGATAAAGCAGTCAGAATCAACTCTGAAATTAAAATAGCCACAGGTCTAGATAATCACACACAGACACACAGCAGACAGACAAAAAGCAAACAGACACACAGCAGACAGAAACACGCAGCCGAGGGCTACATTTCTGCAGGTGAGAAAGCTATTTCAGGAAAACTCGATTTATTGCAATTTTTTCCCCAAAAAAAATTCAGAAAGAGGTTACTTCAGAATGTTCTCCAGTAACTTTTCTGCATATTCTGCACAGACTGCTGAAAACCTAGGATGGGTCTTCGCTAAGATTTATAGCCACCTGTCATCACTGATTTATTTTTCTACTGTATGGACCCCTGCAAACTAAAAGCAAATGCTTTTTTCTCATTGTTGCTTTATATTATAGTGATCCCTTGCTTTTTTTCCGAAAGTTCGCTTTACGCTATTTCACTTTCACGAAAGACGTATATTGGAAAATGTTTTCGCTAACCGAAGGAATACTGAAGAGGATTTTCGCCAATAGGAAAGAAAAGGCGAAAAGCAAACACAACAAAGAAAATAGTCCTCAGTGTTTAATGTGGCCCGAATATGAAATTGTCAGGAAAACCGTGAAGCATTTACCTGAGATTTGTGCTACTGCTGGCAGAGCTGCACTGATTGCAAAAAAGTTGAGTTTAATTTTGAAAGGGTGGGGAGGATCTAGGAGAGATCTGCAGATGTTTTGAGTGTCCAGCAGAAAAATGTCTGAGGCCAGGCGGTCAAACATAATGTCGTAATTTCAAGCCTTCCACATCAGTCACAGCAGACGAAGAACCTAGACCTTCCATATCAGTCACAGCAGACAAAGAACCTAGACCTTCCACATCAGTCACAGCAGACAAAGAACCTAGACCTTCCACATCAGTCACAGCAGACGAAGAACCTCGACCTTCCACATTAGCCACAGCAGACGACGAACCTAAACCTTCGATTTCGCTGCAGGCAGACACAGAAGAAGGTGTTGATGTTAGTGACCTGCCTGCCTCCGATGAATTCAAGCAACGATGAGATGCTAACAAATGACTCTCATGCTGTCTTTCCTACACCCCAGTCTTCTACACCTCCCACCACCCCAACCTATGATAACTCCATCATACTAATCACCACCATCCCAACCTCTGATAACTCCACCATACTAATTTATTATCCACTATTCCCCACTATTTGTGCTCCACGCACTCATATTTTCAGCTGGCCGAATAGAGGACACCACTAATGGATCTCATGAAAACTCAGCTCATTATCGACTGGACTACACCTGAACATATCTTTCTTCTTATATTTTCCGCCACTCCCTTGACTCATATTCTCAGAGATTCGCAATTATTTCCCCTGTAAGCCACGTGGTGGTAATTATTTCCCCTGTAAGCCACGTGGTGGTAATTATTTCCCCTGTAAACTACGTGATGGTAATTATTTCCCCTGTAAGTCACGTGGTGGTAATTATTTCCCCTGTAAGCCACGTGACTATCCTACCATGGCTATCACAAGTTTTCTAGAAGAACCAATGCTACGAATTTCTTCTTTGTTGAAGGTATTCCAACAATCTTAGCATTTTGTGTCCAGTCACGTTAACGTTTTCCTTTTTAAGTACATTCTTCTAATTCTGGAGGCAAACATTATTTTTCCTGTTCCACAGTAAATGTCTATGTTTGGCACTGTAAAACTGTTTCTTGTATCTTATATCTTATATCCTTCCCGTGCCGTTAAACGTCACATAGGGCTCGCAAAGTAGTTCGCCAATTTTTCTTGTCTTCGGCGAGTCTTTCAACCTCATCAAAGGATTTTATGCCTGTTAATTTGGCCTCTCTTAACAATGTCCTCTTCAGAGTTTCATGCGGTCTGCCTCTTTTTCTTTGGCCTGTTGTGTTCCACTTGACAGCTTGTTTTGGGATCCTCTGATCATTTCTTCTCATCAAGTGACCAACATATGTCCATCTCCTTTTCCTGATCACCCATGAGACTGGTTAAAACTGTTTCTACAACAAGAAAATATGTCCCGTGTCAAATGGTTTGCTTAGCAAATCAAGGAAATGCAGCAATTCAGATCTGACCTCGTTCAGATCTATTTAGTGCTTGCCGAGATGTGGCGAGTTTAAAAAAAAACATACAAAAGAGATGATAAAGATGTATGCTATGAGATATAGATGTCGACATCTGAGAAATATTTGAAACGTATTGGGGGGGGGAGCGTACATCAGTATACGGGTTGTTAGGTATGTCGTGGTTCTTCAGGTCCTACTGCATCACATGTGAAGATGTGAACGTTGTTACTGAGTTGATATTGAGGTTGGTCACGAGAGAGGTTTTTTGTGGTGGGACTTTTTAGAGATACAGCGGCTGTACGGAAACTAGAGGGGAAAAAAAATATGGAAGCATGCAGTGTCTGCCTGCGTGAGTGCAGGGAAAGTGATATGTGAGTTATCTTGGAGCTGGGCTTATGCTTGGACACGTTCTTCAATACTGAGGGGTCAAAGTCAGCGTGCAGTGTTCGTTTGTTTCGATGTTGAGTCGTCACTACTTACAGCATGACACATACACTCACCCTCCATCATATCGCGCCGTACACGTATAAGGGGGCAAACTTGTACAAACTAGTTAATATCCAAGAAGAGCTACAAAGACACCTGGAGGGTATGATGTCTACATATTTCCTGGGCCCGTGGGCACACCAGAGTTTCATGTGGTTATTATCACGCCTGGCTGCCTTTACATCCTTGCCACCTAAGAAGCCATTGGCCTATTTCTACAGCTGGGAGTCCTTCAGCCGGACTTGAACTAGAGATCTCACTGCGAATGACTAGTGCACTAACCATTGCCCTCTACACAAGCAGGGAAAGTGAGGACGAATGAACTTTCACAGAAACCCCCCAAACCCCCCCCCCCCCTCCTCCACTTGTCGAAAGTCGTTTACTAACTTTCCTCATCTGATATTTTTCGGTCTGCTTTGTTCGCTTGTAGTGTCGTCGCGTCCTGGTATAATTGTATACTCTGTTATATAACGATCATTTTTAGACATATTGTTCCGGAGGATGAATCATTTGGGTTGTCATATACAGGCTGAAGCGTGTACACACTGAGGGTGAGTATGTCAATGTCGCGCAGAGATCGGCAACACAGCGTAAATTGTGTGTGAGCGAGAAAACGAATGGTGGACTCGCTGCAGAGCGATATCGATCGAACCATCAGAGAGGGCTTGCCTCCCCGGCTCACGTGTAGCCGGTTTGAGGATTGCACGGCTGTGAAACAGGTGGTTTACGGATAAATGTTCTGGCCTGTAGCAAGAGTTCTGCTATATTCTGCTGTAATTCTAGGCAACCAAGATTGAGGCTTTGAATGTTTCAAGACGGAAAGTTTACAACGTGCAACAACATAGATCATACTGCCTTTAGACGTGGCTGTTTCATTAGCTTCTTCTTTACAGCCACTACCAGATAAAGAAGGCCGCGTGAACAGATATGATGGTAAAGAAATTACCTTTATCCTGCCGAAGAGTAGTCAATTATTTCTAAAAATGACGAACTGGGACACATATACAACATTAGGAGGTGAACAGGAAGGTTGACTGAGCAGGGATGAATCTCATGGAAGATTTTAAAAAAAAACCAGAAAATTACCTGCTGTGTCCAACAGTGGCTCTCAAGCTTTACTTAGTACGACCCATAAACTAGCAATGGTACATGACCCGCGACCCATAAACCAGAAATGGTACATGAACGGCGTCCCACCACAAAGATAAAAATATTGAAATTCAATAAATTATCCTATTTATAATA
Organism: Achatina immaculata; assembly: GCA_009760885.1. Taxonomy (NCBI): domain Eukaryota; kingdom Metazoa; phylum Mollusca; class Gastropoda; order Stylommatophora; family Achatinidae; genus Lissachatina; species Lissachatina immaculata. The sequence continues at coordinate 35,654,551 of CM019716.1, forward strand.
TCTTCTGGGGACCTTACCTCATAATATCTTCTGGTGACCTTACTTTATAATATCTTCCGGAGACCTTATCTCATAATATCTTCTGGGGACCTTACCTCAGATTCCCTCGGGCCCTAATCTGAAGTGAGCTGAGGTTGGTAGTCACTGGATTTAAACTGACGAAGTTTCTGCTTAGAATGAAAGACCTGGGGTAAAGTGCGATAATTCCAGACACTAGCGTTACCTTCAGGACACAAGAACAGCTGTGTATCAACGTGGAACTGGTGTCACAAGAACAGCTGTGTATCAACGTGGAACTGGTGTCACAAGAACAGCTGTGTATCAACGTGGAACTGGTGTCACAAGAACAGCTGTGTATCAACGTGGAACTGGTGACACACAAGAACAGCTGTGTATCAACGTGGAACTGGTGTCACAAGAACAGCTGTGTATCAACGTGGAACTGGTGACACACAAGAACAGCTGTGTATCAACGTGGAACTGGTGACACACAAGAACAGCTGTGTATCAACGTGGAGCTGGTGTCACTAGCCGCTATGCTATGAGACAAAGGATCTTAACCTTGGATCCATGACCATCTACAGGGTCCGTGAAATGATTTTTGGTTCTCCACGGACAACCAGTTGGATTGGCTGGATAAAAATAATCGTAACATCCGAGTAAATAAGTTTTTAAGGGCGTGCATCTTTCCCATCGCAACATATGCTGTGTGAGACCTGGACACTTAACAAACCACTGAGAAACACATAAATGCCTTTGAATGTAAATGCTACAGAAGAGTTTTTCAAACATCATGAACACAAAAAGAACAGATATATCCATATTACAAGAACTTAAAACTGAAGAAGGTTGGCTAATAAAGAAGTTTAAGCAAAGAAAACTTAAATATTTTGGACACATTAAACGTCATGAGAATTTAGAGAAGACCGTCTTGGAAGGGTTCATAATGGGAAAAAGAAAGAAAGGAAGACCAAGGCGAAGACATCGTTGATAATCTGCAACTGGATGCATCAGCAGCAGGCCATCTTGCTCACAACCGAGAGGCCTACAGGAAGCAAAGTTCCACAAGGGACATGCAAATGACTGACTAACTGAACATCCGGGTTCTGTTTATTGCTTTGAGGAGTTTGCAGATATTCTCAGGCTGGACAGAGTCCACCACCGCAAGAAAAGTCTTAAGAATCCCAACCTCCAGGATTTGCCGCCTCTAGGACTTGTTGTTATGAGGTCATATATCTCAGTCTCATTAATTTGTGAATATTTATTCATAGATCTCAGTCTCATTAATTTGTGAATATTTATTCATAGATCTCAGTCTCATTAATTTGTGAATATTTATTCATAGATCTCAGTCTCATTAATTTGTGAATATTTATTCATAGATCTCAGTCTCATTAATTTGTGAATATTTATTCATAGATCTCAGTCTCATTAATTTGTGAATATTTATTCATAGATCTCAGTCTCATTAACATGTGAATCTTTATTGGCTAACAGGTTGTGATACAACGAAAGTCCTCAACATGTACCACAACAAAGGAAGTAGATCTTACTGCGGCTGCCTCTTACAACATGATTAGAATTTTCCCTATTATCTCCCCTATCTTTTGCCAACATACTATGGCACATAAAATGTTTAAATAAACCTTTCTTGGCGAATCATTCTTTAGAAGAATAACAACGGTCACAAAACAGTAAATGTCGGGAAGTATGTATTTTTGACGACCGGCAAAGGCAGTATGTGCTGTGTGACTGCTGAAACTAAAAACTTAAGCCATAACCGTGCCTACACATTGTGTTTTCATGAGTGCACAGCGGGAGACCAGTGATGAAATACACTTCCCATAAATCCTCTGTCACGCTCTACTTGTCAGAGTACAGGTGTTACAGACAGTCTCACATGCAAGCTCACGCTGCTCTTTGTCCTGTGAGACCAGGCTGTTACAACTAAAGGATGGTGAGCGTAAACTCATCGCCGTATTGTTTTATTTTAAATTCTTTTAGGAAATCTAATTCTTCATTCTTCATGTTATGTGCCCTTTCCAGAACGTCCTTCTTCTCGCTGCCTCCGTGAATCCAGTGGGGTCTTGGACAAGTTGACCAGCGTCCCGCAGTGAGGTCTTGGACAAGTTGACCAGCGTCCCGCAGTGAGGTCTTGGACAAGTTGACCAGCGTCCCGCAGTGAGGTCTTGGACAAGTTGACCAGCGTCCCGCAGTGAGGTCTTGGACAAGTTGACCAGCGTCCCGACAGCGAGGTCTTGGACAAGTTGACCAGCGTCCCGACAGTGAGGTCTTGGACAATTTGACCAGCGTCCCGCAGTGAGTTCTTGGACAAGTTGACCAGCGTCCCGCAGTGAGATACACGTATTTAGACTTTCCGTGATGTCCTGTGGCGAGGTCGTCCCTTTTTACTTTTGCTATGCCACTTTGCTTTCTACCACCAACCTCTCCAAACTACTGTGTCTACCACCAACCTCTCCAAACTACTGTGTTTACCACCAACCTCTCCAAACTACTGTGTCTACCACCAACCTCTCCAAACTACTGTCTACCACCAACCTCTCCAAACTACTGTCTACCACCAACCTCTCCAAACTACTGTGTTTACCACCAACCTCTCCAAACTACTGTGTCTACCACCAACCTCTCCAAACTACTGTCTACCACCAACCTCTCCAAACTACTGTGTCTACCATCAACCTCTCCAAACTACTGTCTACCACCAACCTCACCAAACTACTGTGTCTATCACCAACCTCACCAAACTACTGTGTCTATCACCAACCTCTCCAAACTACTGTGTCTACCATCAACCTCTCCAAACTACTGTCTACCACCAACCTCACCAAACTACTGTGTCTATCACCAACCTCACCAAACTACTGTGTCTATCACCAACCTCACCAAACTACTGTGTCTACCACCAACCTCTCCAAACTACTGTGTCTACCACCAACCTCTCCAAACTACTGTCTACCACCAACCTCTCCAAACTACTGTGTCTACCATCAACCTCTCCAAACTACTGTGTACTACCACCAACCTCTCCAAACTACTGTCTACCACCAACCTCTCCAAACTACTGTGTCTACCATCAACCTCTCCAAACTACTGTCTACCACCAACCTCTCCAAACTACTGTGTCTACCACCAACCTCTCCAAACTACTGTTTCTACCACCAACCTCTCCAAACTACTGTGTCTACCACCAACCTCTCCAAACTACTGTCTACCACCAACCTCTCCAAACTACTGTTTCTACCACCAACCTCTCCAAACTACTGTGTCTACCATCAACCTCTCCAAACTACTGTGTCTACCATCAACCTCTCCAAACTACTGTGTCTCTAGAATTTCATTAAGAATCTAAAATTTCAGCAGGCAGAAAGATATGAGACAAGAAAAATAAGTTTCCATTATCTGAACACTGTCATCGACGCCTTGAACAGCTAAAACGACAAATGAAAGATGTCTGACAACAGTCAGTGAAACAAAACGAATGAATTTTATTAAAACTATAAACATTACGCACTCAACATTCTTCAACGTGAGATAATATCGAGAAGGGTGAAAATAAAACGTGGAGAAGATGCAGAATAAGATGTGGCGGACGATGTTAAAGATCGACTACATGAGAAGGAAGTTATCAACGTTTCTGGTGGAACATTAATTTTTAAAAATCAAGATTCTTATTTTTAAAATGCGTAAATGTCCATCCATACTGGCATGGCACTTGATGATGATGATTATGATGATGACGATGACGACGACGACGATAAAATACTGTAACTTTGTAAACTAAAGATAAATGATTATTTAAAAAGACGTAAGAATTATAGTGTCAAAATTGTCTCAATCGTTTAGCAAGACCCACTTGATGTACTAGGAACAAGAAACAAGACACACTTGATGTACTAGGAACAAGAAACAAGACACACTTGACGTACTCGGAACAAGAAACAAGACACATTTGACGTACTAGGAACAAGAAACAAGACCCACTTGATGTACTAGGAACAAGAAACAAGACCCACTTGACGTACTAGGAACAAGAAACAAGACCCACTTGACGTACTAGGAACAAGAAACAAGACAAGAACTAAACAATACACGTAGGCAAACATGAGACGGATGTAGAGGTCCACCTTCAGAGCAAACGAGACATAAAATACACTACATCCAGAACCTGGAATCTGGCAAATGCTGATGTTGATGAGAATGCCTCTCATCTTGAAACAGGTCGTGACAGTCTTAGAGCTAAAATTTCAGAAATTTAGACGCTCACAAAAGTGGCCATTTGTGGTTCAGAGGATAGTATGAGCAAGCTGAAAACAAGGCAGTTGGATTGAAAAACCGAACGTTGAAAGTAAAAACAAAGAAGGAGTAATGAGAAAGAAGAAAAAAAAATCCACGTCAGACAATGGCACTGCAGCGTTCTCACTGCTCTATGACCTTTCCGAGATAAAGGGTCGCTAAAACAAGGTCAAAAGGAAAACCTAATAACTAGGTAATAAATAAACGCAGTAACTGGATCTGTCTGCTGATGTAGGTCCACACCCTTGGTGGTGTCAGATAAACAAAATGAATCATAACGAGGCTGAGGGTAGCGAAGTAAAGTAAAAAGTAAAGGTAACCCTGTCATGCCTTAGAGGCACACAGGAATATGGTGTTAGTGCCCATATTTTCCTTGACCTGTCAGCACACTAGAGGGTGATATGGTCAGTATCATGCCTAGCTGCCTTTTCCTTCCCCAACTCCAGAAGAAGTTGGGTACCCATTTCACAGCTGGGTGACTGGGGTGCCGCCGGCCGGATTCGAACACCCGACCTTCGCCATGAGAGACCATTGCACTAACCACTTCGCCACTCAGACATCCGAGGGTAGCGAAGGCCACAAGAAAAATCTCACCAGATTTAAACTCGTTACTCACGAGACGCGAGAACTGCTTAGCCAAGATAAGCCATGAACGACTCGGAATAGATGCTTATTAAGCCAATCCTACGTAGCATGCAGCATTCACTTTTTTTTATAGATTTTTCTAAGTAATGGTGGAGCCTGGCAAGAAGCCTGCTGTTTAGGTCTGGGTTCAAGAATGTGAGTCTTTGCTAGCCAACTACCCGTCGTATCGGATGCCAGCGATGCTGAATACATTACAGCGTCATTTACTACTACATTTACCTTCACTGTTACAATGATATACGACAGCAATAACAAGGATTGTCCAAAAATAACCTAGGATTATTATTCAGTAAATAAACTCAGAGGTTTTCCATTTTCTCTCAGCGCTGTTCACGTTTCCCCTCATATGTGTACGGCACGACCTAGTGCCAGATGAACGTATGTGTACTGACTCACGTTGTAAGGAGTGGCAGCTCAACATACAACAAGATCCAAACAAACGAACGCTTCACTGTGACTTCATGTAGACACTGACTCAGGAACGACCTCTATACTGAAGAACATGTCCAAGCATAAGTCTAACTCCAGCGTCTCACATATAGACTCTGTGTTTAATTAATCACTTTCTCACCACTTATGTCGACAGATAAAGACCTCACGTACTTCCATACCTCCATCATGCAACTTTTATACAACTGCTATACAACTTTTATACAACTGCTATACAACTTTTATACAACTGCTATACAACTTTTATACAACTGCTATACAACTTTTATACAACTGCTATACAACTTTTATACAAATGCTATACAACTTTTATACAACTGCTATACAACTTTTATACAACTGCTATACAACTTTTATACAACTGCTATAAATTCCACAAGTCCCGCCAAAAGCCCCTCTTATGATTAAGTTCAAGAATAACTCTGTCGCGTGAACAACGTTTATGGTTTATGGTCTGGGTCATCATCATTACACTCCAGACATTTTCATAACTGCTCATATTCCCCCCCCCCCCAAACATATCCATCAGCATCCTGTGACTGATAGTGCCTGTCCTGCATTGGTTGACCAGTTGTCTCGCATGCCCAGTATGCCTCTTGTTTCTGGCTGTGCAGATCTGTATTCCCAGTTCTCTCAGTCTGAGCAGCGATGTAGATTCACTGCCCTCGAAGTCCTCCACTCTGCCTGTCTCTCTGAGAGCGTTAACAATATCAGCTCGATCCAGTGGTTGCCCATCTGCAATGATAGCAGAACCAGCCAGTCAACTCTCTCATTTCCCTGGATTCATCTACGTGCCCAGGGACATAGATGAAGGTGACCCGGCGAATAGTTGATTCCTGCAATGACTCAAGCCACTGCCTGGTACAGAACCCGCCTTGACCTTCCGGATCACGTGGTCACTTGCTTCAACGTGTGCCGTTTGTAAGGCACAAACAGCCACGACCCACAGCTAGTAACCCGTATACTGCTATGACATTCCAAGGATAAATAATATTCATTGTTCACATGTGGAAGATATTTATCAGTCATGGAGTACTCTACACAACGCAAAATCATTTGCAAAAAAGTGCATTGCTCAGCGTATTCTGCAGGAACTGTAATGCTAAATGGGATTAATTTTTCAACAGGGCAGCGAGCAGACAAACTGGCAAGCTCCTTCAAAAGAATGTTACGTAATAAGAAACATGAGCCAGGGCAAGGAACTCGGAGAAATTCTCTTATCTGACGCGTTGCCAAGTCAGAGCACTTCAAAAAAATTCTATAATAGGCTCAATAAAATTGGAAAATTTGGTCTAAAAAAATTTCTGCATTATTTATACAGACTTCAAAATATTGGTGAAATAATCCTGGTCGTGTTCCTTACTTTTTATTTAAATTTTCTTGAGGAAAAAAACAAACACCGCTAGATATAGTTCTGTCATACTTTGGTTGGCAACCTTGTCAGCTCGTTGGTAAAGTATATTTTTCTGTTTGTATATAAATCTAAACTTTACATAATCATAGCAAATGTACTTTCTTGCATCGTTCTGAACCTCTATAATCCAGTTTCAAGTTTTGGAAGCTGCACAGCAAATACTTTGTTCAAATAATCATGAAGAACAAAATACTCGGAATTCCTTGGGCTACGGCGGATATTGTCAGGTATTGTTAACATTGCATGGAGGAACATGGAATGCAGGTAGTTTAAGGGGTTCTCAGAATATTATGCCGGTATCCCTGATATTTTATTGTCAAAAAAATAAGAGAGAGAGACAATGTACTTTCATAGGACATGCAATGAGAAGAGGGGGCATTGAAAATATTATAACAACAGGAAAAATAGAGGGAAGAAGATCAAGAGGAAGACCAAGAGAAATGATAATGGACAGTCTGACGGGACTCTCTCTCTCTCTCTCTCTCTCTTTCTCTCTCCCTCTCTCTCTCTCTTTCTTTATCCCTGTGAACCTTAAGTGCCCAGGGCACATTGGTCTTCCGCAAGGGTTTTCCACAAATGCCTGCCCTTTGTCTTTTTTTCTACTCTTTTTCAGGTGAGCCCTCTATTGCTCAGTATCCTCTCTGTTGTTCTTCTCCATGTCTCTTTTGGTCTACCCTTACTTCTGTTCCCCTGTGGTGTCCATCTTATTGCTATTTTTGGTAGTGAGTTGTCAGTCATTCGGAGCACATGTCCCAACCATCGCCAGCGTCTTTCCTCAATAATTGCTGTTAGTGGATAAGTAATGGCTGGTTGATGATGATGATGATGATGATGATGATGATGATGATGATGGTCACTGTGAGGTGGTAGTTTTGAAGGAAAAAAGTGCCCCGAAGATAGTCTCGTTTATGAATAGATATGATATCTACGAGAAAATACGTGAAGTCGAGAGAAAAGTTCTATAATGAGATCTATTATGTACGCAGTTATTCGTCAACAGTTATAGTTTTTAACACTGAACGAAAGCCTAAAAAGGAAAAAAAAAAAAATTAAAATAAATGCAGCTGTCTATTTTTATTACCGGACGTGACAATATGGCTAATTGTAGCCTAAAAAGGAGTTTAAAAATTGAATCTCAAAAACCAGAGGAAACAAAGTCATATAGACGTGGCTGCATTATGATTATTATTATTATCATTATCATTATTATCATTATTATTATTACTACTCTACGTTTGTGCACTGGACAGCAGAATATGCGTTAAATGTAACCAGATATCATTGACTGGTTTTCTGTTCAAAGGTTTGTCAGAGTGTAGAGGGGACTGAACCGAAAGTTTGGCAACCGCTGTACAGGAATGCTAAAGGGAGAAATAGCACGTCTCGGCTCCGACAGGGTTATCTCCCCAGTCTGAGAGCAAACAATTCCTTGCCTAAGCTAAGCGGTATCAGGTTCATACCACGTGACCACCCACCGAGAAAGTGGATACCAAAAGAAGGTAATCCACATTTTTTTTCTTGATTTATCTCCCATCTCCCCTTCTTCCACCACCACTCCCCCCCCCCCCCTTCCTTTTAGTCTGCAATTTTTGCAAGGAAGGAGTTCAGTTTTTTCTAGAACAAAAATTGTTATCCTAAAGGAAGGTCAAGGTTATCTCCACCCTAACGCCAAGACTTCTATCCCCTATCCCAGCCTCATGGAAGTTGGAGGGAGGGAGGGAGGGAAGAGGGAGGAATACCACAGAAAAGCCTTTTTTTTCAGTCTGATTATCGGAGTGAAGGCTCGATGACTTCCCGAAGACGCACAAAATTGTCCCTAAAAACCAGCTTCACGAGCATCTTGCGGGACATGAAGAAGGACCTGTAACCCGCTGTCCAGCTGACACGGTGCCTGCCTATGTCACGTGCTAAACTTAGAATCTGAACACGTGGCATGTCCAGGACCTCACGCAGCAGAATATTTTGGGTGTGTGTGTGTGGTAATTTCTTTCATCTCGCTTCCAAACAGAACGCAGCCTCATAAATAAATTACATGCTTACATAAAATACACTGTGTAATTGTGTAATATGATGTGGCTCGTCCTGTAGGCAGGCATTCTCTTTTCCATGGGCAGGCGATATGGAGACAAATATTGCTGGTGAGTTTATCAAAGCGTTATGGGGCTCATCTATACCTCCACTTCATCTTCTTTTACAAGCCAACACGCTATCAGCTGATTACACTCTTGTACTGAATACGAGGGTGTGTCAAAAAGTAACAGCAAATCAAGGGACCTAGTCAATTAAGAATATATGAGAAGATTCGAAGGGGAGCTAAATAGTCTTTTCGTATATATATTTTTTTTTTCAATCGTTGTTCTATTAATTTTAGATTACTTCCCCTTGTCGAAAAAATGTTGCTTTTGTTCATTGTAGCGAATTTCTGCCCAGTGCCCTTACTTAGGAAGGCAGAAAATAGGAGTCAAATGATTAAACTAATGATTAATGTGAGAGAAAAAAAATCTAACTTGAAACAAGAAAAATATCGAGAAAAATATAGTGAATTAAATTTTCTGGACCCACAGTTAGAGAAATGTTCTTATGTGGTAGCTTCTTTTCAGAGTAAGGGTCTCTAAAAATTGTAGACTTAAAGTAGAATGGAGCACAAAAACGAACTGGAGCCTCAATAGAAAAGGCAAACCATCGTTTTATAGACAGAGTACAAAGCTTAACACACGAGCTGCGGAGTCGGACTCATAGTTGTGGAGTCAGAGGCGGATTCGTGGAGTCGGAGTCAGAGTCGTGGAGTGAGTCATACAATCAGGTGTCAGCCGGAAGTAATATTGGGCGAAGTCAGAGTACGTACAACTGTACCATTTATGGAGGATTCGAACATGAGGGGAAAAAGAAGAGAGAGGAGATGGATTCGAAAGTATGGCGTACCAGTTCCACAGTCGGCTTCATACTTACTTTGTTCTTCCAGTGTGTTTGCACTGTTCATGTGTACTCTGATTACATGAGATCCTTCTCAAGGATCTAATCAAATGCCAAGCACATGGGGCGATCTTGGTGCTTAGAAGCGAACGAAGAAGAAGAAGGATAAGAAGAAAAAAGAAGAAGAATATATGAGGAATAAGTTCTCTGAAGGATAAAATCAGATTCATGTGAAGTTAAAATATAAGAATAAAAAATCACCTGGATGCCCGAGAAAGAAAAGAACTTTATTTTGACAACAGCAGGAAGTTGCTACACAGATCGTCCTAACATCCACTGCTTTATCTAACAAACTGGGTGGGGTGGGGAGGGGGGAGGGTTTGCGGGTGTGAAGAAGCTGTCCGATCTGGCAGCCAGAGACCCATAACTGACCAAGACCCTGGCCCATCGCTTCGTTTGGGATCCCCAGTAACAGGCTTAGCTTGGCTAACGGGGCAGGAAAATAACAGTCCCCGGGGGGGGGGGGGGTCTGCTAAAAGAAAACACTGCACCAACACCCCCATCCCCCACATGTTAGCTTCAGTCAGGGACTGACAAAATAGCCTCCATAACCTGCCTCCAATCCGACACGATATTGTCCCTCAGTTTCTTCACCGCATCAGCTGGAAAGAACACCAAGTCGCAGTTGCAGGCAGATAGCAGAAGGAGAAGAAGAAGAAGATGTAATAAATGTACTTAAATGAATCACTTCTTATGCAAACTACACATAGGATCAACTAATTATAATATTATAAGAAAGGTGTATTTGTCATTCATACTTTTTCTCTCTTTGTTTTCGACTCAAAAAAAACATCCGTAATGTGTAGATACTTTAAGCACTTACTTTATTGATGGCCGACATTATCCTGCTAACTAAGGGCTCAGACGAATCGCTGTCTAGAAGATGAAGATATCACCACCAAAACGAACGATGGTCTGGAGACTTTTTGTCCTTAAGAATACGAACACTGTATTCTCTAGTGGACTTCTGCTTATCTCCCCTTTCTCTATGGAGTTGCTATATGAACCTGTCTGGATACAAACTTCGTACGACTACTACTTCGTACAAACTCATTGCGATCTACGTGGTGTGAATTATGGGCATATATTATATATCGCTGAGCTGAGGCACACATGTCATGTCTGAATCATATCAGCTCACTAGGCTGCTTTGAGGCCTAACAGCTGTTGTGATTAATGCGCGGCCACAGTTGCTGTATGTGTTACTGTTTTTTTTCTCTTGTTAGTCCCAGCTCGTAAGTGTGTAGAAGTGATATCTCTCGTGTAATGACATTGCTATGCGCTTCATCATGCGAGCTGTACATCGAGTAGCTATGCACGTGTGATCGGGGTATCAGTTCTAAATATTAAGATACCTATTTTTGTAAGCCTGGGCTGACTACGACCATGTGGGTTGTCTGAATTATGTATGTGTGACTAATTTTTACCTGAATAATGTGTTTAGTATATTGACAATCATGTAGTGCATTCTGGTATGCCCTGTCTTTGAGGACATATCTGTTTCAGAGGCATATTTCTTAAACATCTTGTTGGCAGAGATGCAGATGAAGCCACTGCAGCAATTATTGAGGAAAGACGATGGCAATGGTTGGGACATGTGCTCCGAATGACTGACAACTCACTACCAAAAATAGCACTAAGATGGACACCACAGGGGAACAGAAGTAAGGGTAGACCAAAAGAGACATGGAGAAGAACAACGGAGAGGATGTTGAGAAATAGAGGGCTCACATGGGCAAGAGCAGGAAAAAAGACAAAGGGCAGGCGTTTGTGGAAAATCCTTGCGGAAGCCTCTTGTGCCCTGGGCACTTAAGGTTCAGAGAGAGAAAGACAGACAGACAGACAGACAGACATAGACACAAAGAGAGACACAGAGAGAGAAAGAGATTCCTTAAACGAGTCTGGTCACGTGCTCATTTTAAGCAGAATTAAATGGAACGGAGCAGCAGAAAACTTATGTCACTCTGCATGTGAGAAACAATACTCTGTTCTCTGGTCCACCTGCGCGCTCTGTATGTCTAATGTTTACACAAGGTATCAGAACTTTGCTGTTATGAGCATTGCTGTTGTAACATCTCTGAGAAACTAGACACGTTATGGTGATGATCATCATGCAACATAAACACTCTTATCGAGTGAGGAGCTAGCAACGGGCATCTTTTTTTTTTAAATTTTAGTTTTGAAATAAACCTACAGAGCATTTTCTCTGCAGTGCTGTCATGTGCTTCCATGTACCGTGCCCTACACTGTTAGTCCAAGTGGAATTAGAACAGTTTTATTGGCAGGATAAGTGCTTAGTGCCAAGACAGCAGGGTCTTGACCAAAGATGACTGACTTATCTAAATGATATAACATTTTTAAAAATTTATCATCATCATCATCATGATCGCATGTCTTCTCAACAAATTTGTTCACTGTTATTTATCTTTCACTATGCCCAGCCCTACTCTTCTAAAATCTCCAACCCGCTGATCGCTTGACCTTGTCTTTCTTGCTATAACATCACCGTTTTCGTTGTTCGTTTCCCCTAAGCCACTTCATCAGAACGGTGTCCTCAGCTGATTACCCATCACAAAAAGTCTATATAATTATCAAATATTAATACAAGTTGATCATAAAATCCTTCCCTGTTTATGAAGATAAATCAATCAGAGAACTATACTACACAGAAATATCAACTTTAACATTTTACTCAAGGCGATTCTTATGAGCTTTTATTCTGTCCGAGCAGCACTGCAATCATCAGTCACAAAATGGCGTTTGTGAGGAAGATAACTCGGGTGTGTTTTTGTGGTGTCACGAAACAAATTTCCCAGCTGAATGAAGGTTCAGAAATGAGAAATGACGAGATCTGCCAGATGTTACAACCTCTAGCTCATTGAGTGCTGCGAAATGATTGGTAAGTTCCAGATGGAAATTATATATATATATATATATATATATACCCTGCTGAACAAAAGGCTGGTCATTAATTTCAAGCATATGTTTATTTTGGTTGCCGTACTAAAACTGTAAATAAATTTATTGTAGAATCTTGATTAAACTGCATTCTCAGCCAGTCCTCTATGCAGCCGGGGCATAAACAACACCAACTGTTCATCTCAACAAGTGTAGAAATCACGTACAGTAACATCGTCCTAGACAAAATGTTGGGGTATTTTTAAGTGTCAGCATGACCCAGCAGGTAATTAAATCGTACTGATTTGTGCTGCACGTCAAGAGACATCCTTAGTGAACACTTTTCACTTTCCAATAATTTTTATTAAAACGGTTCAGGGGTATTTTTGTCATTTGAAAAACACCAGCCACCCCGAAGGGGTTTTAGCACCTTTGAGCGTCATCGGGTCATGGCCTTGGTTGAAAGCGGTTTATCTGGCCGTGAAGTTGCACGGCGTTCGGAGCGATTTCGAGCAACCAGATGAGTAGAAGACAGGCATCGTTCAGGCCGACCTCATTGCAGGAGGAGACAAGATGACAGATACCTGCAGCTGTCAACACTTCGCAACCGAACATTAACGTCTTCCACTCCAGAAACCAGCTAATGAATACGGCACAAGTCAATGTTAGCGACAGAACAATTCGCAGGCGTTTAAGAGAATCTGGGCTGGCTTCACGACGATCAGCAATAAGAACACATCTTACTCCAGCTCACCACAGAGTTAGAGTTGCCTGGTGCCGGCAGCACATCTGTTGGACGAGGTACCAGTGGGATGAAATTCTTTTCACGGACGAATCCCGCTTCAATATGTCCTTCAATGATGGCAGAATCCGTGTTTGGAGAAGGCCAGGGGAACTGTTCCATGATTCCACTATCCAAGAGGTGGATCTTACGGAGGGGGATCAGTCATGGTCTGGGTTGGCATCAGCAGCCACGAAAGGATTCCCTTCTATGTCATTCATGACACCCTAATCGCCCAGCAATACATGAATGAAATTCTGCAACCCGTTGTCCAGCCTACCTTGCAAGCCATGGGTGCATGGGCAATCCTACAAGATGATAACGCAAGATCACATCGAGGTCGTGTCGTAGAAGATTTTCTTCAACAGCAAAGGATCATTAGAATCGATTGGCCAACCCGGTCGCCCGATCTGTCGCCCATTGAGTACATTTGGGATGTTCTAGGCAGACGGGTTTCGACAAATAATCCTCCACCTGTTGATGTCACCCAGCTGACCCTTATCCTTCAACAAGAGTGGCAGGCCATTCCACAGAATGTCCTAACAACCCTGGTTAACTCGATGAGGCAAAGGTGCGTTGAATGTCAGGCAGCGAACGGTGGCTACACGCGATAACTGACATGTTTGTTGTTTGAAGACCACTCCTGTGAATTTTTTGACGAGGGGTGAGTGATTTCGCCAGCTTGCTGTATGTGTATTCCTATTGCGATTTGCAAATGAAATTGTTGAATTTGTTCAGTTTTAAATGCTGTTTTATTTGGTACTAATGGCTTGTTTGTTAGTCAGTTGAATTTGTTTTTGTAAGAACTGAAAAAAACCGACCCTTAGCTTTTTTCCAATATATATATGCATATATGTATATAAACATATATATATATATGCATATATGTATATATACATACATATATATAAACACACACACACATATACATATATATGATGAAGTATATATCAATGAGGAAAAACTGGAAGAGGTGGAGGGTTTTGAATATCTTGGATCATTACTAACTAATAATGGAGACACATTGAGGGATATTAAAAGAAGGACATCTATCACCCCTTAAAAAATAAAACAACTAAAGAAGCAGTGAAGAGGAACAGACAGAACTAGAAGATAAAATTTTTAAGGGCCTGCATCTTTTCCCATCGCAACATATGCCTGTGAGACCTGGACACTTAACAAAACACCTGAGAAACACATAAATGCCTTTGAATGTAATTGCTACAAAAGAGTTATGCAAATATCATGGGCACAAAAAAAAAAAGAAATATATCCATACCACAAGAACTTAATATTGAAGAAGACTGACTAGTAAAGAAGATTAAACAGAGAAAACTTCAATATTGTGGACACATTGAACGTCATGATACTTTAGAGAAGACCGCCTCGGAAGGGTACATAATGGGAAAAAGAAAGAGAGGAAGACCAAGGCGAAGATGGCTGCAAGACATCGCTGCTGCAGGGCACCTTGCTTACAACCGAGAGGAATTTTTTATAATTTTTTATAAACTACGAGGCTTTGGTACAGTAAAGTAAGAGAACAAATTTTGTATGATTAGACCTCGAAAAAATCGTAGACAAAGCACTTTAGTGAGACGTGAGAGAAAGAAAAATCACAAGAGAATTACCTGGGATTCGAACCATTGACTCCGGTAGGACGAGCAGCCGTCTAGCCACGAGAGCCACGGCTGCTCGTCCTACCGGAGTCAGTGGTTCGAATCCCAGGTAATTCTCTTGTGATTTTTCTTTCTCTCACGTCTCACTAAAGTGCTTTGTCTACGATTTTTTCGAGGTCTAATCATACAAAATTTGTTCTCTTACTTTACTACAACCGAGAGGACTACGGCCTGCAGGAGAGCTGTTAGAGAGGCTAACTACGGCCTGCAGGAGAGCTGTTAGAGAGGCTAACTACGGCCTGCAGGAGAGCTGTTAGAGAGGCTAAGTTCGCAACGGACGTGCAAATGATATATATATATATATATATATATATAAACCGACTATACAAAACGGGGTATATGATTAGTACATTGAGTACTGGCCTACTGCTACGAAATATGAATATATTTAATGAAACAAGCGTCCTTTGAAGTAATGAGTGAATAAATGGATATGCAATAATGAGTGAACCAGAAAAAAAAGGTGGGGGGGGGGAGGGTAGATGTGTTAATAACCGCTGCACGTTTAACATGTGTAAATATCTTAGTAACTTGAATTCTTATTTTGTATTGATAGATATGCTGTTGTTATTATGCACTTTTTACTATGTTTACGTGCTTGTTATAATATGACCGATACGAATAATTTGATTTGATCGCATTGTGTTAAGATTATTACATATTAAAGATGATTCCATTTGTGTGTGTGAACCGCCTATAGGAGCTGTTTATTTACCAAGGAGAACATACTTTATACTTTGTTTTCAAAGGGTTAAGGAGAGAAGGAGAGTGACAATTGGTTAAGGGACACGAACAGCCTGGGATGACCGGAAATATGGGCTGGGGAGATGGAATAGAGAGAAGATGTATTGATTATGAGCGAAGAGCAGAAGTATTAATTATGGGAAGTGTCCAAGAAGGAGAAAGCCTCAGAAGAGTAATAATTAATTAAATAAGTTTTATCGTACTAACGTACACCAAGATAGAACTAGCAGGAGAAAAGAATAAAGAATTGGTTTATAGCACTAGCGTAAACTAAAATAAAATCAGCAGGAGAAAAGAATAAAGAAAGGGTTTATCGCACTAACGTACATTAAGATAAAACTATCAGGAGAAAAGAATTTTAAAAATGAGTTTATCGCACAAACATACACTACGATAACTCAAAAGCCCCTACTGGGCAGATTAAAGAAAGTGAGAGAAAGGAAAGAGAGGAATTAAATAATAAAAACATAATAAATACCCAGACTTAGCATATCCAGTATATATCTACTAGCACTAAAACAACAATACTGACAGGACCAACATTAGAAAATATTAGAAGTTATTTTGAAGCATTAAAAAAGAATAATAACCAAGCACTCCCATTTTAAAAAGTGCATGTAACAAATAAACAAATAATTTATTAAATGTAAATCATACAATAAAATGTGCACACATCTAACATAGAGATAAGCACCTATTATTTCATTATTACAAGTACTTTTTGTGTAAAACTGCCTGGCGATAGCCATGTTACGTGGCCAAACCATTTGACGTTGTTTCTGGATGTAATGTAATACTGGTGTTACTCCAACCTTAACCCTGATGGTGTCATTTCCAGCTTGGTCTCTTCTTGTTACACTTCTTTCTTTCTCTGACTGGAATATGCCTGAAGTTTCGTTTAACTAACGTTTCACTTGTAGCCCTCGTTTCAGTCTCCAGATCTAAGTATAAGCCAGCTTGCGTTAATGTAAAAAAGAGAGCTTGTTTTACGAAAAAAAAAACAGTTTTAATTTTTATTACTGAATATTGGGCATTGTTATTACTCATTATATTCACTATTGTTCGTCACGGTAAATGCAGATGGATTTTTATAGTTTCTTGTTGTTGGCCCGCGTCAATATCTTGTATTGATCTCCACGTGAAATAAAGGCTCGTACGTATAATTTGATGCAGCCGTGTTGGAAGGCGTGTCATGGAGTGCACCACGTGTCCTCACTTGAATAACACAGCGCGGCCACGTCAGTTATTGTTCATTCAGCTCTTACACTCCAGAACAGCACTGGAAGTTTGGTAGATCCTGCACATCTACGCCAATCAATAATGAGTTGATGATATTTAGCCAAAGTCTAAATACAAATTTAAAGTAGCACATTTCTAACCCAAGCCATAGTTTAAAATTATAGGGTAACTTCCTACCAGATTCTTTTTACTAAATTTCTCACCAAAATTTATTGTGTTAGAGCACATTTATTGTGTTAGACCTTTGTGTTAGAGCACATTTATTGTGTTAGACCTTTCAAGGGTGAAAGAATTAATGGATAATTTATTTTTTTTTGTTTAATACATATTAGACTGTGATAACAAATTTAATAATTCTGTACATCTATGTGCTTCTTCGTAATCACAACCGAAAATCTTTATGATCACAACAGATAATCTTTGTGATCACGAGAATCTTTGTAATCACAACCGAGACTAACAGATTCTCTCTTCGACCTCTCTAAAATTGTTTTATCACTTATTTGCCGATCGACTGCTGCCAAGAGTCTTAACCGTGTAGCAAAGAGCCCTAAGTGTGTCACGAAAGTTTAAATCATAAATTCTCCACTCTAAAAATGTATGGTATAGATAAATTGTAGAAGAAGGACACAGAGAATGAGAGGTATGATAATGGATGAATAATGAAATGAATTGTTCATATTCTGCTCTGCATAATAAATCTGTGTTCAACTTGACGTTGAAATAAATCTACTTTTACACACACACAAATTTATATGGTAAGGTAGAAACTGCCATCAGTACTTCTTTTCTCATCTTGTTTAATGATTTGGGAAGAAAAATAAACCGACTTTCTCAACATCTGAGAAGATTGTTTCTTCCATCATATGTACTTAAAAGACAACTTGTGATGATTTCATTGTCTAAAGTCTTCTGGTTATATATGCCAATGCTTTCGCATCATGTTTACTATCATGCGTTCGTGTGTGTGTGTGTGAGAGAGAGAGAGACAGAGACAGAGAGATAGAGAGAGAGAGAGAAATAGAGAGAGAGAGAGAGAGTGACTAGCTGACGGCCACAGCAACAATAAACGTGCAAATTTTATGAATTATCTCTCTTAGATCTTGACTATCCTCAACACTTTCATATACTAGGGGGCATTACCGCCAGCGCTGCTACAAGTTACTGTCATAATTCAAACAGTAACAGTAAATATCATAATTCAGACAGTAACAGTAAATATCATAATTCAGACAGTAACAGTAAATATCATAATTCAGGCAGTAACAGTAAATATCATAATTCAGGCAGTAACAGTAAATATCATAATTCAGGCAGTAACAGTAAATAGCATAATTCAGGCAGTAACAGTAAATATCATAATTCAGGCAGTAACAGTAAATATCATAATTCAGGCAGTAACAGTAAATATCATAATTCAGGCAGTAACAGTAAATATCATAATTCAGGCAGTAACAGTAAATATCATAATTCAGGCAGTAACAGTAAATATCATAACTCAGATAATAAAACTAACTTGCAAGAAGATTACATTATACAGACTACAATCTGACCACGAATATCAACAACAACAAAATGGAAATAGTGAAACCGATATTGCAAGATCTTGAATCTTTTGTCTCTGCAACAAGACCCCAACATGAGCAGAATACCAATTGAATTTACCCTTGAAACCGGTACAGTTGTACCTGTCTTTCACTTTTCATGAAGTACTTTCAGAAGTACTGGTTTTCTCAATACAACATTTGGTGCTTTATACTTCTTTAACATGTGAAATTGAGCCTATTTTACAAACATCAGCAGGAATCAAATGTTCTCGTGAAGTTTTTCTCACTTTGTTTGCTGCCATATTTACTTTTTTACAGAAAGTGCTCATAAGCTGAAATCAAAGTCAAAACTGGCTGATTCTCCTCCATGATTATAGAAGATAATCATCCTGCGGGATTGATTATCCTCCAACCAATTTCTTTGGTTGATTTTTAACTAGATTTTTTTTATAGTATAAATTGGTTACAGTAACTGACGCCCACCAAATCTTTCGGTTTTCTCGTTTGTTTTTTTTTTTTCAATCTGCAATATACCAGCAACTGCTGTTTAACGCGATTAATGAGAATACGTCTCCCTCTTGTATGGCTCTTGCTTAGTGGAGCGTACCGTACATAAACAGAACCAAAAAAAAACAAGTGGAAAACAACCGGTGATATCATCATCATCGACCTTCTTCATTTTCATATTATTATTATTATTAAATATTTACTGATATTAGTTTACAGTGACAACAGAAAGACTTCCCAGTAAGTTCTAAACAAAACAAAAACACACAAACAAACACACTCTTTTCAATGAGCTTTTTTTGGCGTTATTAACTTTCTAAAATTAAAACACCACGTTTCTCTAGATGACACGACAAGAAGCACCGACAGCAGCAACAAAGAAACCTTTTATATGCTAGCACAGATTAAAAACGTTCCAGTTTTAGAACCATTCCGGCAGGTAAATCTTGCCCGCGCTGGCTAGAACTAATCTCCTTGTTATCTCCCCTACGTTTCTAAGAGCCCGGCCTAAAGAAAATGCTGGTTTGAAAGATGTGCTCTTTTCTTTCTGTGAGATATCAGGGCATACATGTAATATGCTTCGTGTGTTTTCTTTCAGTAATCAAATCAGGGCATACATGTAATATGCTTCGTGTGTTTTCTTTCGAGAAGACAGGTTCGGGTTTGTTTTATTTCATTATTTTATTTTGTATTTTTGCTAGCCAACGTCAGAGCCTTCTTTTTGAATGATAAGTGCAAATATTAGGATTATCCTGTTTGTTTCTAGACTTCCATGAACTTGCATGATAAACACAAGAAAATAAATAATATGTGATCTAGTCATTGATCCAACATATAACAAGAAATTACTTTGTACTCTGAATACTATATACGATAATTTCATATCGATACATTTTCTTCTTCTTCTTCTTCTTCTTCTTCAGCTTTCCGAACCAATAAGGTTCACTGCTGCAGATGAAGTTCGCCTCCATTCCTCTCTATTCCTAATCTTCTTTCTCCAGCTGGTGACACCAGTTTCCTTTATATCCTTTTTTCCGTTTTGTCTTTCCATCTCTGTCTTGATCTACCTCGTGACCTTGTTTCCCTTATCTCTTGTACATACATCATTTTCGTTTGTCTGTTCCCTTCCATTCTTTCTACTTAGCCTAACCAGCGTAGTCTGTTCAGTTTCAGGACATTTATAATTCGCTAGGATTTAAATAAGTTCAGTGTTCTTTCTAGCTCTCCATTCTCCACTATTGGTATCTTTTATGGGCTCAAAGATTCTTCTCAAAGATTTGCAATTGTTGTTCATCTTTCTTTGTTGTACTCGTCGTTTCTGGTCCATACATGACGGCTGGTATTATTACAGTTCTATAGATTGTTATTCTGGTGTTGTTGTTTTTTTTTTGGTGGGGGGAACATGATTTTAAATCAATACATTTTACTGTTACATTTTTCTTTTCATTCCAGAGCCTTTTTTTTATCAGAGGTTTTCAAACTGTTGTTTAAGGTTTTGTAGTTTCATGCTTTTTTAAAAATTAATTATCCATTTGTTCCCATAAATATGCCGAAAACAGAACAAGAATTCACTTTCTCTCGCTATCCCCATCGCTGACCAATTTCAAGCATTGTTAGAACAATTCTCCCTCTCTCTCTCTCTCTCTCTCTCTCTCTCTCTCTCTCTCTCTCTCTCTCTTCAAGCCACCAAGCTATAAAATGAATATACCTGGCACCGTTTAGAGGATCTTCTTCTTCTTCTTCTTCGTTCACTTCTACCACCAAAAACCGCACTGTGAACCTACTGAATTCACGCATGTGGTCCTCGTTAGGTCCTGTGGTCCCCTGTGTGGTCCAAAATAGACCACACGAGTTCCACGAAAGGACCACAAGGGGTTCAGAGTATCACAGTGCTTTAGCCTGTATTCTTGGTGGGTCTCAGAAGCGGGATTGCGTGACATCGTGGTTTTCATTGCACCAGTTTGGTCTAGGGTTGGACTTTCTCACCGGAAGACCTCGACGTGTTTGGAATATCAGTGCATCCCCGCTGGGTGAGAGGCGTCAGCCCACCCAGGCCAGAGTTGGACTTTCTCACCGGAAAACCTCGACGTGTTTTGAGATACCCGTGTATCACCGCCGGGTGAGAGGTGGTTGCCCATCCAGTCCAGGGTTGGACTTTCTCACCGGAAAACCTCAGCGTGATTAGGATACGCAGACATCCCCGCCGGGTGAGAGGTGGTTGCCTATCTAGACTTCCCTGGTCCAGTGTCTCCGACTTCAGCATTTTGCGGTCGTGGCCGCTACCCTTCCTAGTTGTGACCAGGATGGAGCTTTTGTCCAGGAGGACGAATCCTCGCCACTAGTGACTTCTACCCCTGGGTTGAGCCGGTTTAGGCATTATCCCAGTATGGGCGTGTTTGGGACGGGACGGACCTCTGGGGCAGAGGTACTGTGACATTCATAGCCTTCAAGATTCACCCCTGGTATGAGCCGGTTTAGGCAAAATTCACCAGTATGGGTGTTTATCAGGCGTTACCGACCTCTAGAGCGGAGGTGGCATGACATGTCTAGCCATCGAGTTCCACCCCTGGTGTGTGCCGGTTTAGGCATATTTCACCAGTGTAGGTGTATTTCGGACGTAGGCGGCCTCTAGAGCAGAGGTGCCGTGGTATAGTTCTCGTAGCGATACTACTGGACATACCAGGTTAAACTTCACTTTCCACCACCTTTTCCCATCGGCGCCGCACAGCAACCTTTATTTCCGCATTTACTTCCTTAACCGGGAGGAGCTTCACTCCACGCGCGGCATTTGAAAAGTCAAGCCAGCAGTGACTTAACCTCTGGGACAAGATGGTTCATGCATTTCACCCGATATGACTGCACTCAGGACGTGGCTGACCTCCAGACCAGAGGTGCCGTGATTTGACTTTTTGCTTCGCTTTATTCTTTCTACCACCTTTTCCGCAGTGATGCTGCGCGGCAACCTCATCTGCAAATTTCTTCATTGGCCGGGAAGAGCACCGCTCCACACACGGCAGCTGAAGATCTCGCCAACAGCGGCAGATGAGCTACCAAACGTGACACTCATCTACCCTAAGTAACTGGTTTTCAGGCGCCAGATATTCGCCCTCGCCCCTTCTCCTGTCAGTTTAAACAGTTCTGCCACGGGAAGGCCAGGAGCTGGACTTGACTGCCAGAGGCTGTTTGTGGCGCGTTTGCAGTCCTTAGAACCGTTTAGAGGATAAATCCTTAAGAAACATTGACAATGCCTGACTGCACGGTTGGGTACACTGGATTACGCTGTACACACTCCTATTAGTGGTTAAAAAATACAAAACATCACATCCAAGAACTCTATGTGTCTCAGACTGATAACGCGTGAGCAGGAAAAACAAAACAAAACAAAACAAAAACATACAAATGGAAGCCAGAAAAGGAAGTTTTGGCTGACAGATCAAAAACGTTTATTGAGACGTCGTTTGGCCTGTCAGGGACACAGTGTAACAATGTGAGCCACACTTCTGCCAATCAGGACAGATCTACAAATTTCCCACATCACATATTTCTTTAGTTTCATTAAATCCAGGCTGATCCAGATTCACTTATTAAACCTATAACAAACGGCAAGTTTATACCACCACATTTAATACTGAGTAATTTAGGACCGGACTTTATGGGCAGCGGTGTTGTCATCTTGAATAGCAGTTCTAGATACTGCTATAGATTATACCATTTCAAGATAATACTTTAGTTTATAGCAGTTCTAGACATTAATTTAGTTTATATCAGTTCCAGATATTACTTTAGTTTATAGAAGTTGTAGATGTTTCTTTAGACTACATCCGTTCTAAATATTACTTTAGTTCATAACAGTTCTAGATATTACTTTAGTTTATATCAAATCTAGATATTACTATAGCTTATAGCAGTTCTAGATACTACTATACCTTATAGCAGTTCTAGATATTATTTTAGTTTACAGCAGTTCTATATATTACTATACTTTATAGCAGTTCTAGATATACTTTTGTTCTTAGCAGTTCTAGATATTACTTTAGTTTATCAGAATCAAAGTAATTTACTTTGCTTAAAAGACGATCACCCACTGGCAAGACGTGATGAAATGATTCTAAAAGAATGAAAACTAAAGATTTTATGAACGAGTACAGAAGAAGCTTGTGGTAGGCGAAAGGAGGGAATTTTACAATTCTCACTTGTAAATTAGGAGGAAAAAAAAGCATGTTTCAGCATCTATTTTGTTTTGGCAATCTGCCCTGACAATCAGGTAAATAATGGAGAGTGTGTTAATTGCTTTCGAGAACAGACGTGATTTCCAGATAAAGTACTCTGGTGAATTTTTGTTGAACTGCTGTAGTGTTTCTCAGATTGATAATACCTACATGCGTGAATGAGATAGAACGGTCGATCGTCATCGAGTCTGTCTGTCTGTATGTCTGTCTGTCTGTCTGTCTGTCTGTCTGTTTACTTGTAAACAAACTACACTCCCATGCACAAAACGTAGAACAAAGATGAATTTTGTAATGTGACAGCAAAGCTGGCAGTGCCGGAGAGACCAGATTTGGCAACCCTAGTCCAGAATGGAGGATGTGACGTGTCTTATCATCGAGGTGTAGCAATGCACGCAATCCAATGTGGCTGTGCAATATACAACAATTACTCAGACACTGAGGCATGATCTGTATGCTAAACTGTAACATAAACATAACGTTCTGACATGATAAACACTTATCAGGTAACCCAGGAATAATACTCTCAGCGGCAGACGAACGAATATCTTCAAATAATCAAGGGAGGTCTTCGGAACACAAAATGTTTATTACACGCATCCAGATGATGAAGAAATAGGAGAATGATCAAAATATGTCGAGTGATCATTCAAACTAATCGCAACAACATGTAGGACACAGTTCCAAGCGGCTCTTGGACATAACGTTACATACGCTGTTATAAGAACTACAAATGTCTGTCACACAACTAACTTCTTAACTACAGAAGCACAGGTACATAAACTACATCTTTACTAACCACGATAACAGCGACAGAACGACACAAACTTCCACTCACACTCTCAACCCAGACTAACTGGCAAGCTACGGTTTCTTACTTAAGACTGATTCATGCCAAGTGCAAAACTTGTTGCATTCTCATCTGAACATATCTCAAGGGAGACAATAATGAAAAACCCAATCGTGAAACACAAACATTTCAAGGGCTTTAACTTATCACCTTATCCAGAAAATATTCTGCTGCAGAAAATCTGCAAGAATATCACAACGCTGTGACTGCAACAAAACGTGGATAAGATTATAGTTAATATTTTAAATATAATAATTAAAGATAATATTTGTAAAAGTTGATAAAGAATAAAGTTTTTAAATGAGATTTGTTTCTTTTTAACACAAAATTTGAGAAATAAATCTCCAAAAACAAGACATAAACATTAAAGAGAAAATTTCAACCAACTCATAACATATGAAAGGGGAGAAATCGTGCTCAGAAATATCCAGTTCTGCGCTCTGTAGTATCTATACTTTGATCGTTATTTTTAGAACAAACGAGATGCCCGAGACCCCCCCGGCACATTGAATGCCGAAGGCATGGTCCAGATCCCGTTACGGGTGGACCCGGTTTGCAGTACCACCGGGTCACGGCCTGTAGTTTTCGTCGTCTTAAAAAGAAAAAAAAAACAACAGTGATCGATTGACTGATTGATCTTAAGATGTGCCATCACTGCAATCAGGACATTGCCATCCAATCAGCAAGCGAGTGTAGACACAAGACGGATATCCTGAAAGTTTAAGAAAATAAGAGAAGGGAAATGCCAACGAAACGAAACTCGTGTCTGATCTAAGGGAACTCCAAAGAGTATCATTCTTTACCAGGTTTTGCTGTGGATTCTATTCTTAATGCCACATTTGAACTAAACTTTGGATGAGAAAGTATGAAGAGGGGAAAGTACTCTGAACCATTTTTTTCTACTCTTTAATTGATATCGAAGAAAGGAAAAGATTAATTTCCCTTTCCTATGTTTTTTAAAAAAATTTCTTACAACCTAAACTCTTATCTTTCTGTTTTTCTATCTATTATATATGCTTATCTAGTTTCTCTCATTCCCTTTGCCTCTCTCTGTCATTCCCTCTTATCTCTGCCTTTCTCATCTCTTGTTCTGTCTCTCTTCTCTCTCCCGCTCTCTGTTTCACATCTCTCCCTCATTTATTATTTCCTTCCATCTCTTCTCTCCATCCATCACTCATCTCCTTCTCGCTCACTCTCTCTCTCTCTCTTACTCTCTCTTCACACCCTAAGCTATTTCTTCCTGACTGTCTGATGTAATCTTTCTTTCCTGTTACTTCCGTAAAACTCGTATTTTACCGACATTTTTCTACCTCGTAAAAACTCACAGTCTTACACACACCGTACAAGAACACGTGTTTGGTGATCAGGCACGCACGTATTTAAATTACGTCCCGTTCATCAGTATCAATCTCATGCCTGTACTACAAGCACCCGCCATGCCATACACAACACCGACTGGTCTTAAATACTCCCTCACTAACAACAACAGGCAGGCACACCTGGCAAGTCAAGACGCTATTCTAATCATATTCATCTAGTAACAGATTAAGTGAATGGAAGTCGCGATGCTAGAAGTGTGTTGAATGGAAGTCGAATGTGTTGAAGAAGAAGAAGAAGAAGAAGAATTGAAGAAGGAGAAACACAGAAGAACAAGAAAGAAGAAGGTCGAGAAACAGACGAATAAGAAAAAAGAAGAAAGAAGAAGAACTATAAGGAAGAAGAAAAAGAATATAAAAGAGGAAGCAGACGAAGAAGAAGAACAAGAACAAGAAGAAGAAAAAGAATAAAGAAGAACAACAACAAAGAAGAAGAAGAATGAAGAAGGAGAAACACAGAATAACAAGAAAGAAGAAGAACGAAAAAGAAGAAGGAAGAACAAAGAAGAAGCAGAAGAAGAATAAAGAAGAAGAATAATGAAGAAGGACAAACATAGAAGAACAAGAAAGAACAAGAAGAAGAATAAAGAAGAAGGAAGAACAAAAAGGAAAAAAACAATAACAAATAAAAATAACAACAACAACAAAAATGAAGAAGAAGAAGAATGAAGAAGAAGAAGCACAGGAGAAAAAGAAAGAAGAAGAAAGAACAAAGAAGAAGAAGAAGAAGTAGAATAAAGAAGAAGAACAACAACAACAAAGAAGAAGAAGAAGAATGAAGAAGAAGAAACACAGGAGAAAAAGAAAGAAGAAGGAAGAACAAAGAAGAAGAAGAAGAAGTAGAATAAAGAAGAAGAACAACAACAACAAAGAAGAAGAAGAATGAAGAAGGAGAAACACAGAAGAACAAGAAAGAAGAAGAAGAAGAAAGAAGAACAAAGAAGAAGACGACGAAGTGGATACCACAGAAACCACGTAGTCAGTGCCAAGATCTAACACTACAGTCGTCGTCGGTTCGATCCTCACCTAAGGTGCCGGAATCAGTCTAGCAGTAATGATATGTACCTGATTCCTTTCATATATATTTGTATATAAAGGTGGCCAAATGTGGCACTGACAGAATTGCCCTATAGTGTTGGAGTGTCCAGCTTCAGTAGCCTCGAGCCCCACAAGCGAACATCGAATGGCGGGCCGCATATAAAAACCAGTTTGTTTTTTGTTGTTGTTGCCAACTTGCATAAAAATGAGGAAAACAGTGACATTTGTGAAGTAAATGTGACTTGACTGTTTTTAATTAGCTTTTCTGATCTTTTACGTGTTTCTTTTTAGTTTTGGTGTTAATTTTAATCAAATAAATTACATTTTCATAATAACCTTTCGGGCTGCAAAAAAGACTTCGAGGGCCGGATGTTGCCTGCTGGCCGTCCATTGTGACACCCCTGCTCTTGTGTGCTTGACGAAAGAAAAATAGTGGCCTCATTATCGTAGCTTCTACAAGCTTTACTGGCATGACTCGGGTCTTACTGTAGGTTTATATTTACTTCTGTTCAGCGATAGTTAATATTTCAATATCAGGTTTGGAAACAAAAAAATTGCCAAGTATGAGATATTTTACTTTCAGAACTGCAAACAAATATTAATCTCGATTTGAAAACCTAGAGAAGATTGAAGCTTTCCCGTGCCAAATAGTGGAAGAAAAATGTGTAAGGAAACATTAAATTGTATTATCTGAAAAGGCGGCCTGGTTGGCTGAGTGGTTAGGTGCTCGTTTTACTAATTAGGTGGTACTAGTTTCAGTCCCAGCAGTGGGACTTTTTTCTAGTACATACATAAAAAGGCCCCGGGGTTCACCCAGACTCTAAAAATTGGTACCAGAGAAATCTGGGAAGGTAAAGCGGCCAGGCGTGATACTGACCACATCACATTTTCATGTGCCGAAGGTCGTGGAGAATACGGGTCTAACACCATATTCCCCAATATGCTTTAATGGCATGGAAACGGACATTTTATCTTTTTACCTTTATCTGTTATCTGAAATAACTTAGTCCGGTCTTATTTTAACATTTAATTCAAAAAGAAAACTCTAAACGTTAAGGTTAACTCATTGTCAAATATGCCAACAAAAAAAGCCCCCTTGGCTGTGATGAACAAGAAGGAAAGCCGAGAGCTGGATGTTCGAGGGGTTAAACGTAAGCGTTATCTCCCTCACAGGAACTATGTGTATGCGTCTCCACGGAAAGGAACGCAGAAACAAGGCAGAAAATACCTTTATACGGACAAATCACATTACCAAGATATCATTTCTAAGACTATTCAGGTGCAGCAGTTTCGGTCTTGCAGCACTGTTACTCTTTTGTTGTTTAATCACTAGTCGCTTCCTATCCATTTTGAAAAAAAAAAAACGAGGACAAGTTCTTGAGTTCAATTTGTATGTCAATCTTTGTGGCAATTTTTTGGTTAATTCAGCCATTGTTGACTCATATCGAAGTAACATCTCTCTGGAACTAGACAAATAACATCTCTCTGGAACTAGACAAGTAACATCTCTCTGGAACTAGACAAGTAACATCTCTCTGGAACTAGACAAGTAACATCTCTCTGGAACTAGACAAGTAACATCTCTCTGGAACTAGACAAGTAACATCTCTCTGGAACTAGACAAGTAACATCTCTCTGGAACTAGACAAGTAACATCTCTCTGGAACTAGACAAGTAACATCTCTCTGGAACTAGACAAGAAACATCTATCTGGAACTAGACAAGTGCTGTCTTGATAGTCTTTCAAAGCACTCATCCATATCGGAAGGCGAGCCAGCAACAGCGATTATTTAAAACTTCAGACTCGAGATAAACCAAAAGAGCTTTATAATTATGGCGCTGACACATGTGGCCAAGCAGGGTTTTCTACGTCATAATGCAAGCAGAATTACGTCATAATCTATAAAGAATTACGTCACACTACAAGCAGATTTATGTCATAATCCATTGCAGAATTACATCATAGTACAAGCAGAATTACGTCATAGTACAAGCAGAATTACATCATAGTACAAGCAGAATTACGTCATAGTACAAGCAGAATTACATCATAATCTATGCAGAATTACATCATAGTACAAGCAGAATTACGTCATAGTACAAGCAGAATTACATCATAATCTATGCAGAATTACATCATAGTACAAGCAGAATTACGTCATAGTACAAGCAGAATTACATCATAATCTATGCAGAATTACATCATAGTACAAGCAGAATTACGTCATAGTACAAGCAGAATTACATCATAATCTATGCAGAATTACATCATAGTACAAGCAGAATTACATCATAATCCATTGCAGAATTACATCATAGTACAAGCAGAATTACATCATAATCTATGCAGAATTACATCATAGTACAAGCAGAATTACGTCACAACCCAAGCAGAATTAAAATAGCTTTGTTGGTAGAGATGTCACTGAATGACAAAATGTGATCTTGACCAGGAATGACCGAGGAGTCTACAGGACAGCGTGTTGTCATGTACCATTTAAGAGAAATGAGTTTGAGAATAAAATGCTAGAGCATTATATGTGCCACTCATAGGTGCTACGAGATCACGCTCTCCATTTTGTCCTTTCTTTGTTATCTCTAATAGGTAGAGTGTTGGTAGGGTGATGGTAGGATGTTGGTAGGGTGTTGGTAGGGTGTTGGTAGGGTGTTGGTAGGGTGTTGGTAGGATGTTGATAGGATGTTGGTAGGGTGATGGTAGGGTGTTGGTAGGGTGTTGGTAGGGTGTTGGTAGGGTGTTGGTAGGGTGTTGGTAAGGTGATGGCTGCCCCGTTTTTCCAGTGGCGCCCGATTAGCTAGTTCATACATATTATTCTTTACTTTCTTCTCTTTTTTTTTTAATTTTGATTTTTTAAGTAACTGCTAAGCTCTCTGATTTCTGATGATAACTTCTCAGGAGAATTTGGATTCTTTGCTATTCATGTTGTCAAATTTATCATTGTTCTTCCACTTCTCTGATAACTTTTTTTTATTAATAATTATTGTTCTCAACTGCTTAATTTTAGAAGAAGAGTGTTAATACTTTTATTGTATTATATGGAAAATTTAATCCACGGTATTTAAATTCAAAATCGGTCTGTGTAAGTAATATTTGGTAGAGTCCAGGAGAAAGTTAACAGAATGTCTCTCTGTGAGATTTTCGGAAAACAAGAATGCCTGTCTTCCAGTCCCTCCTACACCATCTCCCCTCCTGGGTATTTCCCTTCCCTCGATAAAGACGCCCTGTTCTACGTTTGCTCTTGTTTATCTTGCACTCTTCTCGCTGCATTCTACCGCCCACCTACAGTATCTCATTTCCTTCCTCTTATCCCTCGTCAAAGTAAAACTGTACCAAAGACCTTCATCTGACTACCGCTACAAGTATCAGTTTTACTGCGGCTATGATTACACTCATCCTAACATAGAAACCGAACATCATTGCCAGTGATTAACAAATAAACGTCCAGGGATGATTCAAGAAGTGTATTTCTTAGAAGACTCCAACACCAGAGGAAATACTTCGAGCCTTACACATGTAAAAATAGTTGGCAGAGTGGTTAGACGCTCGATCTATTTATTAATCTGGTGATGCAGGGTTCAAGCCCCAGCAGTAGGAATTTTCTTTCTGGTGCCACCAAACTAAGAAAGCCTCGGTGTCCATTCGGTCTCTAAAAAATAGGTACCAGAGAAATCTTGGTAGGAAAAGAAGAAAAAGAATAAAGAAGAAACAGAGAAGAAGAAGAAGAAGAAGAAGAAAGAGGAAGAAAGAGAAACAAAGAAGAAGAAAAAGAGGAGGGAAGGATAAAGAAGGAGGAGAAGGAAGAATAAAGAAGAAGAAGAACGGAGAATAAAGAAGAAAAAGAAGGAAGAGGAAGAAGAAAGAGAAACAAAGAAGAAGAAGAAGAAGAAAGCAGAAGAAGAAGGAAGAATACAGAAGAAGAAGATGAGGGAAGAATAAAGAAGAAGAAGAACGGAGAATAAAGAAGAAAAAGAAGGAAGAAGAAAGAGAAACAAAGAAGAAGAAGAAGAAAGCAGAAGAAGTAGGAAGAATACAGAAGAAGAAGATGAGGGAAGAATAAAGAAGAAGAAGAACGGAGAATAAAGAAGAAAAAGAAGGAAGAAGAAAGAGAAACAAAGAAGAAGAAGAAGAAGAAAGCAGAAGAAGTAGGAAGAATACAGAAGAAGAAGATGAGGGAAGAATAAAGAAGAAGAAGAACGGAGAATAAAGAAGAAAAAGAAGGAAGAAGAAAGAGAAACAAAGAAGAAGAAGAAGAAAGCAGCAGAAGAAGGAAGAATACAGAAGAAGAAGATGAGGGAAGAATAAAGAAAAAGAAAGAAGAAGGTGTGATACTGACCTCGTCAAGCTTTCATGTGCCGAAGGTCTTGGAAATACGAGCCTAACACCTTCTCGCGAGCATGCTTTAATGGCATGGAAGTGGGGATTTTACCTTTTCTATGGATGTGAAAAATCTTAAGAAACACAATATATTGTTTTATGAGACTACCATAGAGAATCAAGGTAGGGTGTTTGCGTATATAATTATCCCTTTAGTGAGTTCTTTCATCTGTTCTCAGTGGATATATTCAGCGGTTAGATTTTTTATTTCATGTATTTTACAAGCTTTTGTGCCATATCGTTGGCGCTATGAGAGTGAGTCATGGTTAGAGACGTTGACAAGCCAAAGCTGATGGAGAACATCAGTGACCTCTTTTCTAGAGTTCCTGGTAAAGAACTCTTCAACTTGGCTAACTAGATTAGATTCGTCAAGGTTGTGGAGCCTGTCAGGAAGTTCGGTACATGTGTCCTCTCCGAGTATTCACGTAAATGGCCATAACTCACTCGCCTCTCTGATACGATGTCTGTTTTTCAAATTCACCGCAACATTATCTGCAAAGAACAACAGACATCCGTTTGTAGGGGATTAGAACAGGTTTCGTTTCATGTCTTCTTTTAATCTTGGCATTCAACTCATTTCTTTGTTCTGCATAACCTCACAAATGTTTTTAAAGAAAGAACAAAACCGGACTTGGCTCGTGAACTCTAAACACAAACTCTGGGGAAGTCTAAAACATGTAGCACAAATCAGCTTTCTAAATTCTTTCTTGTTTCTTTTCTTTTAACGTTTAGAACAGTTTTCTTCCCTGTAGACCAAGTTTGTGATTTCTGTTTCCTCTATTAAGACTCGTAATAGTTCGTATAAAGAAACTCCACACTCGTGTTATATCTCGAACCTCCACACTCGCGTTGTACCTCGAACCTCAACACTCGTGTTATATCTCGAACCTCCACACTCGTCTTATATCTCGAACCTCCACACTCGTCTTATATCTCGAACCTCCACACTCGCATTGTATCTCGAACCTGCACACTCGTCTTATATCATGAACCTCCACACTCGCATTGTATCTCGAACCTGCACACTCGTCTTATATCATGAACCTCCACACTCGCATTGTATCTCGAACCTGCACACTCGTCTTATATCATGAACCTCCACACTCGCATTGTATCTCGAACCTGCACACTCGTCTTATATCATGAACCTCCACACTCGCATTGCAACTTGAACCTCCACACTCGTCTCTTCAACATCTATCCGTACATAGAACATCTACACACTGTGTGCACGTCTACGCTAATTTGTGTAAGCCGAAGGGAAGTAATCATGAAAATAAGAAGAGGAAAATACAGACCCTAGCATAATATCCTTTAAATATCTTTATTACACAATGTATCTATATTACACAAGATATCGTTACGGAAACTCGCAGATATAAATATATAAGAGATTTATAATAAGTATAGCTGTAGCAACAATGACGATAATTATTCATAGCCATAATGTGAATAGTATGCCAAGCCTTTTTTTTTCATTTCCACACACACACACAAAAGAGAGAAAGCATCATGTACCATCAACTAGATACACTGCTAGACTAGCTCCACTTCTACAAAGGTAAAGTCCACTAGACTGGTACGAGACTCCTGTCTCTATGTATAACTATGAAGTATACGGGCAAATTCAAACATCAGAATAATTAAACACTCATGTTAAAACGAAAGTCGAAGAAATTATAAACATGTCATAAAAACATTCATTATTTCTTATCTACTCAGGGAAGAAACAACTGTGCCAGTTTGTCTTTTCTCTGCCAAAGAAAAAGAGTGCAGAAAGAAAAATAACTTTGCACAAAATGCCTGGCTGAATGAATATGACAACGCGTGGGGAAAAGAAACTGATCGATTTGACGGTCAGCTGACCAAGACCCTGTGCCACATTTTTGTTGCTTACGTCTGTAACAGGCCTAGCTTGGCCAGCGGGGCAGGGATGATCATAGTCCCACGGCAGTGGAGTCTGCTTTTAAGCTCCACCCAGAGGCTGAAGAAACAGCCAACGTAACTCGTTCCCACTCAGAGACTAAAGAAACAGCCGCCGTAACGAGTTCCCACTCAGAGAGTAAAGAAACAGCCGCCGTAACCAGTTCCCACTCAGAGAGTAAAGAAACAGCCGCCGTAACCAGTTCCCACTCAGAGACTAAAGAAACAGCCAACGTAACTCGTTCCCACTCAGAGACTAAAGAAACAGCCGCCGTAACGAGTTCCCACTCAGAGGGTAAAGAAACAGCCTGGGCGCAGAGAACAGCCAGCACGCGGTTCCAGTGAGACAAAAGAAGGTGGGGGAAATATGACAGTACTCCACGGACGGAAGGGCGCCTGAACGGCAAAGTAGTTAGAGCACTAGTTTCTCACGGCGACGGTCGGTGGTTCGAATCCAGCTGGAGGAGCTCCTATCATCCAGATGTGTAAACGGGCGGCTGTCTTCTTCTTGAGCTGGGGGGTTGGGAAGAAAGACTGCCAAGCGTGATGCTAACTATCTGACCTTCTAGATCTGATCAAGGACAATATTAACACTAGCACGGTCCTTGTTCATGCTTACTGAGACTATCATATACATACACTGATATCTGAAGCTAAACAGTAAACTCTTTCCTTGGCCGCCTTCATCAAGTCATAGTTACACAGACCTGAATAATGTGTCCATGTGTGTTTTTTCTCTGACAAGATGGCATGGTTTTTTTTATATTTCAACGCTATTAGAATTAATCTCTCTCTCTCACTCTCTCTCTCTCTCTCTCTCACACTTACTCCCCTCTTCCCCCCCCCCTCCCAGTCCTTACTTTCACAAAAGCAAAACCTGTGAATGAATTACCCAACAGTCACTCTTTGATGTTTAGAATTACCAGAAGTTTTATGACTTTTTTTGGATGTGTCAGATTTTGTCTGTCGTAAATGTGCATCTAACCGGGGTCATCATGCAAAAAGTTTAGGAAGACTTCTCACAAAATTTCCGGAGAAACACAAGGCTGTAGAGGATTCAACGCGCATGCCAGCTTTATGGAGGACCTGCAGGGCAGCGCTTCTCAACTTGGAGTCTGGGGGGCCCCGCACTTTACTCGAACTGATGGGACAGTGGACAGGAACCCACATGTGACCTCTTCCGTCAGGGTTGACAGAACTTGGCTAAGCAAGATCATGTTCTACTCCCCATCTTCCCCACTCCCTAGTGGTGCTCTGTGTTCGGTCTAACTGAATGAATAGGAATCGAAATTTGAAGGGGAACTCGGTCCTAAAAACAAATCTTGATGAAGTATGATGTGTATGGCCGAAATAGGCAGATATAACATCATTGCTGCAGACTGTGACACTTTTCTAGATGGCCAAACGTAAAAAACTGTGAAAAAGAAATTATTTAGGGACTAGACTTTCTCCATGCATAATAGTATGTAAGGACTAGACTTTCTCCATACATAATAGTGTGTAAGGACTAGACTTTCTCCATACATAATAGTGTGTAAGGACTTGACTTTCTCCATACATAATAGCGTGTAGGAACTAGACTTTCTCCATACATAATAGCGTGTAGGGATTAGACTTTCTCCATACGCATTAGTATGTATGGACTAGATTTTATCCATAAATAGTAGTATGTCGGGACTAGACTTTCTCCATATATAATAGTATGTAGGGACTAGACTTTCTCCATGCATAATACTTCTTTGCCAGAAATAGCAGAATGAGCGGAACATTTAAAAACTTTATAGCATATAAGATGGCCCTTATCTAAGAGGTTGCGAAACCTCTGCTGCAGAGGGTGTCGGAGTACGGTTATAACTAGGTCACAGGTGAGAAATACTGGAGAGTTAGGACTTGCCGTCAAGAAAGCAGAAATAATGTTTACTTGCCATCAAGAAAGCAGAAATAATGTTTACTTGCCATCAAGAAAGCAGAAATAATGTTTACTTGCCATCAAGAAAGCAGAAATAATGTTTACTTGCCATCAAGAAAGCAGAAATAATGTTTACTTGCCATCAAGAAAGCAGAAATAGTGATTACTTGCCATCAAGAAAGCAGAAATAGTGATTCGGTCTTAAGTTTTATTTTTCAAGTCAGTATGAGGCAGTTAGTAAGATGAGGGAAGAGAGAGAGAGAAAGAGAGAGAGGGAGAGAGAGATATAAGACATAAAGAGAGAGAGAGTGAGAAAGTGAGACATTTTATATATATATACACACACACAGACATACAGAGAGAGAGAGAGAGAGAGAGAGAAGTAAGACATAAAAAGAGAGTGAGAAAGTGAAACATTATATATATATACATATATATATATACATGCACACGCACATATACACAGAGAGAGAGACAGACAGACAGACAGACAGACAGACAGACAAAGAGACAGAAATAGTAAAAAAAGACGAATTTTATTTTCTAGCAGTGAAGATCTCGGCACGCAAACCTGTCTCACATTCCGACCTTCATCATTCAACTTCACAAAGTTGCAGATATTCACCATCAGTTTAGTACCATTGCACTAAGTACATCTTCCATCTTACATCCTTCCCGTGCCGTTAACCGTCACATAGGGCTCGCATGATAGTTCATCAAGTTTTCCTGTTTTCGGCGAGCTTTTGAACCTTATCAAGGGATTTTATGCCTACTAATTTTTTTTTCAGAAAATATGAGTAACTTATAATGAGTAAACACTGCACTACATTAAAAAAAAACAAGGTACCAGATTTGTGAATTTTCAAAATGACAATAACGTAGTTAAGAAAAAACAGTTAGACCCCAATTAATATTCCTACTTGTTGTAACAAAAACAAAAGGACCCTAATTTTTTGTAACGGGCCCTCACAGCATGTTTCGCTGACCCGGGTCCGCGAACCACCAGTTGGGAACCACTGATCTATCCGCCAATATCACAGTAAGAAATTTGTATAGAATACTAAATGATACACAGACACAAAAAGAAACAGTGTAAGGGTATTTCTTAGAGTGTACCACGTTACCAAGGTAAACAATGCGTGTAGAATAATAGATCTGCCCCCATCGCCTACTAAAATTGACACATTTCCAGCACATGGCCGGTTTCAGCGTGTGATAATAGGTCACATAGAACTAAAATTAGCTACTGTGATTTCCCAGATATTAAACAAGAATAACTGTCTACACCAGAAATCAAGAAAACTTGAAACGAGTTTACACGTTTTTACCACGGGGAGGAGGGGGGGGGGGGAGAACATAGGAACGTGTTAACTCGTCATTAGCAGCGGCTTAAGAAAACGAGTAAACACGTCTTTAGCAGCGAAAGGGTTAAGATAGATATTTTGTGGCTCTCTACATAACTCGCAACACAAAAGGATAAAGACAAAAAACCCATTTCAATGTGGCGTCTATTAATCCTTTTCATTATCAAATTTGGAAATGAAAGTTTAAACACTTTATCTTAATTAAAAATATTTTCTTAAAAAAGCGGAAAGAAATGTTATAAAATTAAAATTCTTTAATTTAACATGAAAGAAAGACAAAAAGTGATTTCATCATTTTTATTGATTATATCTTTGAGTTATTGCTCTTTGATGTGAAAATGTAGTTTGTACTTATATGAAATGTGTTCAGTTTTTTTTTTTTTTTGCTTTAATCTATCTATCTATCTATCTATCTATCTATCTATCTATCTATCTATCTATCTATCTAAAGATCAATCAATCAATCAATCCATCCATCCATCCATCCGTCCGTCTGTCTGTCTGTCTGTCTGTCTATCTATCTATCTTTTCCATTCCTTGTTTTTTTTTATTTTGTCCAAATTCTGTCATATCTTAGTATTTACCTAATTCACAATCAGGCCAAATAAACTTGGTACTGAAACAAATCTTGAAGTTAAGAAAATGTAGTTTTCCATTGAACCGCTTAGGTCTGCAATGATGTCTAAATTTAGAATCACACTTCGGCTGGAAACTATATCCTGCACTGTCTACCAGCAATTGCTCAGGACAGGGGAAATAACCGATAAAAATGTTTGCACGAAGGGCGGGGAACACGCCTACAGATCTGCATTTCCTAATTTGGATCCCGGTTTTCAATGAAGTTCGCATGCCACTCAGAGCACAGACAGACGAATTTATAATGTCAGAGCACAGACAGACGAATCTATAATGTCAGAGCACAGACAGACGAATTTATAATGTCAGAGCACAGACAGACGAATTTAGATAATCTCTTTAAATTTTACATCTTGAACTAATCAGTTGTTTCTCTATCAATTCTGAATTTGAAACAGACCAGTCGACAATCGAGAGAAATTCCACCTGTAATGCTTCATAACTGATAGGGTAAAAAAAAACTGGATATATTCGCTTACATAAGTTCACTGATGAAGAACTTGGTCAATTCAGAACTTTATTTGCACAAAGTGAACATTAGAACTGAAATGACAGACTGAGTGAACATTAGAAGTGAAATGACAGAATGAGTGAACATTATAAGTGAAACGACAGACTGGGTGAACATTAGAAGTGAAACGACAGACTGGGTGAATATTAGAACTGAAACGACAGACTGAGTGAACATTAGAAGTGAAAAAACAGATTGAGTGAACATTAGAACTGAAACGACAGACTGGGTGAACATTAGAAGTGAAAAGACAGACTCAGTGAACATTAGAAGTGAAACGACAGACTGAGTGAACATTAGAAGTGAAAAGACAGATTGAGTGAACATTAGAACTGAAATGACAGACTGAGTGAACATTATAACCGAAACGACAGACTGAGTGAACATTATAACCGAAACGACAGAATGAGTGAACATTATAACCGAAACGACAGACTGAGTGAACATTATAACTGAAACGACAGACTGAGTGAACATTATAACCGAAACGACAGACTGAGTGAACATTAGAACTGAAACGACAGACTAGGAAACTGATTTATTTTCTGTAATTAAGTTTCTTGCACGCTTCAGATTCTGATAAGCAGAGAGACGAACAGAGATCTCTTTTTACCTCTCAACCAGTGGTTTCCACAGCTAGGGTTCTTACTCAGATTATAGAAGTAATGGCGGTCTAAGATAGGGGTCTGAAATAGGGGTTTGAGATAGGATCTCTTGAGGGTTTGAGGTAAGGTCTTGAAAGTCTGAGATAAGGTCATAGGTAAGGTCATGAGGGTTTTAGGTAAGGTCTTGAGGGTCTGAGGTAAGATTTTGACGGTCTGAGGTAAGGTCTTGAGGGTCTAAGGTAAGATTTTGAAGGTCTGAGGTAAGGTCTTGAGGGTCTGAAGTAAG
The DNA here is from genome assembly GCA_009760885.1 of Achatina immaculata. Classification (NCBI taxonomy): domain Eukaryota; kingdom Metazoa; phylum Mollusca; class Gastropoda; order Stylommatophora; family Achatinidae; genus Lissachatina; species Lissachatina immaculata. The sequence goes on from CM019716.1 coordinate 35,692,856, forward strand.
ATCTTGAGGGTCTGAGGTAAGGTCTTGAGGGTCAGAGGTAAGGTCTTGAGGGTCTGAAGTAAGACTTGAGGGTCTGAGGTAGATTCTATAAGGTCTGAGGCAAGGTCATGAGGGTCTGAGGTACGGTCTTGAGATAGTAGGGTCGCGAGAAGTTATAACGAAAAAAAGTTTAAAATAGAACATAATTGCAGCATTTTATGAAAATCCTTCAAACCTAAAAGTAAAAGTAAATTCAATCACACGTCCCACTATTCATTGAAATAATGTTGGTTAATTTCAGTATGTATCTTTTTTCATGGTTAGCCGGTCACATATCACTGCTGGTTTATAAAAGCGCTCAGAAAAATTTGAGAGCAGTTGAAGGTAACGGAGATTAGCCATTGTCGCATCTTCTTTAATGAAAATCGGACGGCGATAATGATAATAACAGTTGAATACATAACCCAAAGATACCATTACACAACAGCAAAACATCAATACATAACCACAAAACGCCATTACATAAAGACAAAACATCAGCGCATAATCACAGAACACCAACATATAACCGCAAAACATCAGTACAGAACACCAGTACATAATAAGCAGAGAATTACTACTTGTAAAAAGAGCTACTCGAAGTGTATTTCCAATGATAGGTCAACCAGACATAGAAAAATGAGAGCGGTCATTAAAATACTAACAATTCAGTGCATGAACACTTTCATGGTTAATATTTCCCACTGCCTGCAAACATTTTTGTCCTGCTCTCTACCAGATTATGTCTTGCTACCCACTAGATTTTGTTCTACCACCTACCATATTTTGTTCTACCACCTACCAGAATTTGTCATGCCTCCTACACGATTGTGTCCTGCTGTCTACCAGATTTCGTCATGTCACACACCAGATTTTGTCCTGTCACTCACCAGATTTTATCCTGTCACCCACCAGATTTTGTCCTGCCACCCACCAGATTTTATCCTGTCACCCACTAGATTTTGTCCGCTATCTACCAGATTTTGTCCTGTCACCCACTAGATTTTGTCCGCTATCTACCAGATTTTGTCCTGCCACCCACTAGATTGTGTCCTGCTATCTACCAGATTTTGTCCTGCCACCCACTAGATTGTGTCCTGCTATCTACCAGATTTTGTTCTGCCACTCACCAGATTTTGTCCTGCTATCTACCAGATTTTGTCCTGCTATCAACTAGATTTTGTCCTGCTATCTACTAGATTTTGTCCTGCTATCAACTAGATTTTGTCCTACCATCTACTAGATTTTGTCCTGCCACCCACTAGATTTTGTCCTGCTATCTACCAGATTTTGTTCTGCCACTCACTAGATTTTGTCCTGCCACCCACCAGATTTTGTCCTGCTATCTACTAGATTTTGTCCTGCTATCTACCAGATTTTGTCCTGCTATCTACCAGATTTTGTCCTGCCACCCACCAGATTTTGTCCTGCTATCTACTAGATTTTGTCCTGCTATCAACTAGGTTTTGTCCTGCTATCTACTAGATTTTGTCCTGCTATCTACCAGATTTTGTCCTGCCACCCACTAGATTTTGTCCTGCTATCTACCAGATTTTGTCCTGCTATCTACCAGATTTTGTCCTGCCACCCACTAGATTTTGTCCTGCCACCCACCAGATTTTGTCCTGCTATCTACCAGATTTTGTCCTGCCACCCACCAGATTTTGTCCTGCTATCTACTAGATTTTGTCCTGCTATCAACTAGGTTTTGTCCTGCTATCTACTAGATTTTGTCCTGCTATCTACCAGATTTTGTCCTGCCACCCACTAGATTTTGTCCTGCTATCTACCAGATTTTGTCCTGCTATCTACCAGATTTTGTCCTGCTATATACCAGATTTTGTCCTGCCACCCACTAGATTTTGTCCTGCCACCCACCAGATTTTGTCCTGCTATCTACCAGATTTTGTCCTGCCACCCACTAGATTTTGTCCTACCATCTACCAGATTTTGTCCTGCCACCCACTAGATTGTGTCCTGCTATCTACCAGATTTTGTCCTGCCACCCACTAGATTGTGTCCTGCTATCTACCAGATTTTGTTCTGCCACTCACCAGATTTTGTCCTGCTATCTACCAGATTTTGTCCTGCTATCAACTAGATTTTGTCCTGCTATCTACTAGATTTTGTCCTGCTATCAACTAGATTTTGTCCTACCATCTACTAGATTTTGTCCTGCCACCCACTAGATTTTGTCCTGCTATCTACCAGATTTTGTTCTGCCACTCACTAGATTTTGTCCTGCCACCCACCAGATTTTGTCCTGCTATCTACTAGATTTTGTCCTGCTATCTACCAGATTTTGTCCTGCTATCTACCAGATTTTGTCCTGCCACCCACCAGATTTTGTCCTGCTATCTACTAGATTTTGTCCTGCTATCAACTAGGTTTTGTCCTGCTATCTACTAGATTTTGTCCTGCTATCTACCAGATTTTGTCCTGCCACCCACTAGATTTTGTCCTGCTATGACTACCAGATTTTGTCCTGCTATCTACCAGATTTTGTCCTGCCACCCACTAGATTTTGTCCTGCCACCCACCAGATTTTGTCCTGCTATCTACCAGATTTTGTCCTGCCACCCACCAGATTTTGTCCTGCTATCTACTAGATTTTGTCCTGCTATCAACTAGGTTTTGTCCTGCTATCTACTAGATTTTGTCCTGCTATCTACCAGATTTTGTCCTGCCACCCACTAGATTTTGTCCTGCTATCTACCAGATTTTGTCCTGCTATCTACCAGATTTTGTCCTGCTATATACCAGATTTTGTCCTGCCACCCACTAGATTTTGTCCTGCCACCCACCAGATTTTGTCCTGCTATCTACCAGATTTTGTCCTGCCACCCACTAGATTTTGTCCTACCATCTACCAGATTTTGTTCTGCCACCCACTAGATTTTGTCCTACCATCTACTAGATTTTGTCCTGCCACCCACTAGATTTTGTCCTACCATCTACCAGATTTTTTCCTGCTATCTACCAGATTTTGTCCTGCCACCTACCAGACTTTCTCTTGCTATATACCAGATTTTGTGCTGCCAGATACCAGATATTTTTCTACCAAATTTTGTTGTGCCACCTAATGTTTTTTTCTCCAGCTGTCTGCCAGATTTTGTCCTGTCACCCACCAGATTATCTCCTGCAACCAACTAGATTTTGTCCTGTCACCTATCAGATGCTATCTGCCAGATCTTTTTCCTGTTATCCACCATATTTTTTCCTACTAAATAACAAATTGTTTCCCTGTTATCTACCAGACTTTTTCCTGCTATCTACCAGACTTTTTCCTGCTAAATAACAAATTTTTTCCCTGCTATCTACCAGACTTTTTCCTGCTATCTACCAGACTTTTTCCTGCTATCTACCAGACTTTTTCCTGCTAAATAACAAATTTTTTCCCTGCTATCTACCAGACTTTTCCCTGCTATCTACCAGACTTTTTCCTGCTATCTACCAGACTTTTTCCTGCTATCTACCAGACTTTTTCCTGCTATCTACCAGACTTTTTCCTGCTACCTATCCAAATTTTGTCACCCTACTCAAATCTTATCCTGCTGCCTAGCATATCTTATCCTGCTACCTACCAGATCTTACCCTCCAACCTACCACAATCTTGCTCGACCAACTAATTAAAGGTTCATCGAACGTCTCATATAATTACACTGGCAAACGTTTTCATGTCCCGGTATACTGCCCCAATCCGAAAAACATGGAGAGCCAGAAGGTAAAAACGAGACCCTTACCTTTGTACGTGTGCCAAATTATCTGAGTAACTTATCAGGCCAGGAATGCAATTTCATCCCCCCCCCCCCACACACACACACAACCACCGACACCACCTCTCAAATATGTTTGGAATATACGCGTAATAATCTACTCTGTTTGTTTTCTTCTGGCATCCACGCTTAAATATTCGTTATCCCCAGCCTTTTATGTATCAGTGCTCTGCTGGTTCGCAGATACTTATCTTTACAATTGCATGGTTAAGCTAAGAGTGAGCACTGGTGTTCGGCCTTCTTTACATGTGCTAAAACTCTCTGTCTGCGTAGTAAAACCAGAAACATTTACTTTAAACGTCAACATTCAATATCCTACTATGTTCAGTTTTGTACCTGCATATCTTCCTGAGTTGAATTGTGAAATAAAAGGTAGACCCAGTATGTTGCTGACAAATCTAGGAGATACACTGCCAGCGACTGTTGTACTTGGCCTACTGCAGCTCTACAGAGTGACGTGTTTAATATGGAGTCTGGCCACTCCTTTACTTATCCAAGTTCCAGTGAGAGTCAAGTACTCATTTCTACAGATGCTGTGGGGAGCCGGTTTCGAGCCATCGACCTTCGGTGCACTAATGTGTTCCAATATTACTGTATCTGAAGCAACGATTCTTAAACAGACAGACAGACAGAAAGAAAGACAGACAGACAGACAGACAGACAGGCAGATAGATAGATAGATAGATAGATAGATAGATAGATAGATAGATAGATAGATAGATAGATAGATAGATAGATAGATAGATAGATAGATAGATAGATAGATAGATAGATAGATAGATAGATAGATCCGTCTACTCTACAGAGCATTTACTTGTACACATCTTTCTTTCCCCTCAGCACGCTGAAGCAAACTTCAGTTAGAGAACATGATCTTTCTTTCAACCTGCAGCAGCTTTCGGTTAGTATGTTATATTTTTTTCTTTTAAAAAACCCACAGCATAATTATCGTACAGATATTTTCCACACTCATGAGATACCTGAGGTAAGCAGTTTTCTGTCCTAAAACACATTTCTCCGGGAAAAAAACACAAGTTGCTTGATTTAATTTTCATTTTCTTCCTCATTTTCTTTGCCAGTTTTGGGTTGTTTTTTCCTGGGTTGTAGTTGAAAGCAAAAACGTTATTAGAGAAATGTTTTACAGTGTTTTTGTAGTGAACTTAGTACTGTGGGAAGGAGAGGCAATAGTTTCTCTGTCTCTCGGTCTGTCTGTTTATTATTTTGTCTTCTCTTTCTGTTTTCTTTGTCTATGAGTCTTCTGTCTTCTTTCTCTTTTTATCAGTTAGTCTTCTCTGTTATTGATTTGCCTCCTCTTCATATCAGTATGTGTTTTCTCTTTATCAGTCTCTCTCTCTTACTCTCTATTATAAGTCTGTCTCCCCTGTCTGTCAGTGTGTCTTATCTGTTTATCAACCTGTCTTCTTTGCTTGTCAGTCTGTCTTTTCTACTTATCGTCTGTCTTCTTTGTCTGTTGGTTTGTCTTCTCTATTTATCATTCTGTCTTCTCTGTATATCAGTCCATCGTTTCTGCTCTGTTTTCTCTTTGTGTAAGACAAAGAAAACACACACACAGAATAGAAATGAAATTAGGGAATCTGGGAAGAGATAAAGAAAAAGTACAAAAGAGAAAGCACTTGAACAGATTCACAGAGAAAGACAGAGTGAGAGAGAGAGAGAGAGACTTAAATGAAAAAGAACCGGAGGAGAAATAAAAACAAGCCATAAAGAGTGGGAAATTGAGAGATGTGAGGTATATAAAATATGAAGGGAGTTGGTCTAAATGATTGTTTATTTTATGCGTATTTTTATAAACAATCATAACCTATTTTATTTAACATCAAATAATTTTCTTGCACGCTCATATACATATAACGTGTGTATGTGTGTAAGATGTACAAGTACACGTAGTTAGCTGGCCCAGGATGTTTGGTGTTTTATTATTATTACTGTTATTATTATTTAAGAAAATGGATGTATAAAATATCACATATTAAAATATTTTAAGATCTCTCAAGAGTTTGTGAAAGATGTTGACGGAGAGATATTATGTGTGCTGCAGAGCATGTACTGGAGAAGTGGAGAAGATGATACTACAAGCTGAAGTCAGAGAAGCCGTTAGAAGGGCTTCAGTCAACAAAGATTCACAATGTGATAGAATGCCACCCCCAAAGAGTTAATCATAATCAACGTGCGATAAGATGTTGGAATATCCTTTGTTCAGTGAACAAAGATTCAGGATGTGATAGAATACCACCCCAAAGAGTTAATAAAACGTGCGATAAGATGTTGGAATATCCTTTGTTCAGTGAGCAAAGCTTCGGGATGTGATAGAATACAAGCCCCAAAGAGTTAATGAAACGTGCGATAAGATGTTGGAATATCCTTTGTTTACTGAGCAAAGCTTCGGGATGTGATAGATTACCACCCCCAAAGAGTTAATGAAATGTGCGATAAGATGTTGGAATATACTGGCTTCATGGACTCTCTACAATTCAATTTCGTTTAGGAAAAGTAGGGAACCAACCGCAGGACTGGAAAAATATACAAGTTACCACCATTTATAAGAAAAAAAAACGGACAGTAAAAGGGACTGCAAGCAATATAGAGGCATTTCACTACTAATCCATACTGGAAAAAACTCCACGATCCCAGAACATGAAACTGTAGTCAATGACTACATTGCAAGATGCCCTGCTCCAGATGCATCCATTCGCAAATCTTCAACAGTGTCTTGCTGCCATCTTGGCCTTGGTCCTCCTCTCTTTCTTTTTCCCCAGTATATACCCTTCCAAGACCTATATTCTCTAAATTCTCATGACGTTTAATTATGTCCCAAATACTTCATTTTTCCCATATTTACGCCTTAATACAACTAACATAAAAATCAGGTCAATACAATCACATACTGCAGATTTTCTTTGGCGACACACAGATTACTACTCCAAATCTTGCGACTACTTCCTGTTACATTTTGTTGACCATTTTGTTTCAAGATTTCTCTTCCATCCTGTGACCGATCCTGTGACAGGCATTTGAAGAAAAAGTATTTGTATTTTAAAAAGTTAACACATCCTTATCAATGAATGTTAGAAAACGAGTCCTAAAATGCTATATTGAACCTATCTTGTTACATGGAAGTGAATCATGGACAATAGGCAAGTCTGCACAAAAATCATTGGAAGCAGCAGAAATGTGGTTTATTAGAAGAATGTTGCGAATCCCCTGGACAGCAAAAATAACTAATGAAGAATGTATGAGAAGAGCTGGAGAGACAAAAAACCTTGTCAGAAAGATAAAAGAGAGACAATGTACTTTCATAGGGCATGCAATGAGAAGAGGGGGCATTGAGAATATTATAACAACAGGAAAAATAGAAGGAAGAAGATCAAGAGGAAGACCAAGAAAAATGATACTGGACAGTCTGACGGGATGGTGTGAGAGGAGATCACCAACTGAACTGATGGCCTGCATGAAGGATCGGGTACTCTGGAGAAGCATAATAGCCAACGCCAGTCGGCACGGCACCTGATGATGATGATGATTTTAAAAAGATATGACAAAAGCTGTGAATGTAATTGAAAAAAAACAACATCTCTTTTGATTACATCCCCTTGGATTGTTTATATATCTCCCTTTAAGTTAATATAATTTGCGAAGACATCAAAGTTTAAAGATAATTCAAGGCGTGTGTTTGTAACTGTGTCACTGACAATTCCGGTTATGTCAGCACTTATGACAGCTTAGAAGTTAATCACTTTCTTTAGTCGGACAGGATCGATAAGTCCGTTATTTCCTTACTCGTCATTTTTGCCGTGTTAAAAGCATGCATACATACATACATAATACACACATACATACATACATACATACATACATGCATACATACACTATATATATATATGGGTGTGTTTGAGTTTGTATGTGTGCATGTATGTATATGGATGTGTGATTTTATTTTCTTGTTTTGATAGCCTTAGTTTCCTTTTTTTCATGATTTTAGTTTCTCTTTTTTTTATTTTCATTATTTCTTTATTTTCGTTTTCTATTTTCATGACTTTTAGTTTCCAGTTTTGAAACTTTTGTACATAACGCTGGTTGCGCATATGCCGTCAAAGAGATTGTTCAATCTATTTTACACAATCCGTGGTTCTATAATAATTTAGAAACATTAAAAAAATGTCTTTACTGTGCACAAAATGGTACCCCTTGCTGCTGTTTGAAAACCGCTAAGAAAGATTTCTTCTTGCTCAGCTGTTTTAAGCAGTGATTCCCAAACTGTTCAGGGATCAAGGACCTATTAAGAAAAACATAATGCGTTGATATTCTCTATGATCTCTCAGCCACTTTCTATTAGTCTTCAGAGAGTTCTGGTGTACTGTGTAATATAGAATTATCTGGCGGACTTTCACATGATCTTTCGCAGACAGCAGTTTTATAACCGCTGTGTTAACGTATGCAATGTACATTGCAAGAAAGCTTTTCACTAACAGTCTGTCATATACTTTTCTGTCAGTGTTTTAAAGATAAGATGTGATAGATAATAGTTTCTTGTTACAATGTTTTTTCCTTTGCCTTGCTTTCTAAAAATAACCTCTTCCGAGATATGTTTATACGGTCTCGATGACCTCACAGTTACTTCCCTTGATGAACAAGGACAGTTTTTTTTTCTAAAAATGGTGAGGCTGTTTCCCGTCTAGAGTTACCGTTCCTTCCTGTGAGAGATCTATCTATCTATCTATCTATCTATCTATCTGTCTATCTATCTATCTATCTGTCTGCATAGATATATATATATATATATATATATATATCTGTCTGTCTGTCTGTCTATCTGTCTGTCTGTCTATCTCTGTCTGTCCGTCTTTCGATTTTCACACATTTATATATAGATGTCCGCGCACGTACACAAAAGAACCAGTCACATGTATACGTGCGTTTGCAAATATCTCGAAGATATACGCGTAATATGTGTGTATTTTTCTAAGAAAGGTGTTATGTGTTTATTTGTGTATGTGTATGCGCGTGTCGGAGCAAAACATCATTTAAAACTCTTACAAACTTTAAACACGGGTATCTCACCCTGGACGCCTCCAAAGTTTGTGATTTTTAAAAAATATTAACTATCACTGATAAAAACGTCTCAATTCCTCTTCTTCTTCTTCTCCTTCTTCTGCCCTGAAACTGAGAGCTGGTATTTTCTGCAGCCGATGCGGTGAAGATGTTGAGGTACAACATCGTGTCAGACTGGGAAAAGGTTATGGCGGCTGCTATTTGTGTTCCTGAGCAGATATAAGAAGCAGAAGATTTGCAGTACTTCTTTAACAGTCTCCACTGCCATGGTAACTATGATGATCCCTGCCCCTTTATCCAGGCTATATAGCCTGTTACTGGGAGTGTCAACAGAAAGGTGGGACAGGGTCTTGATCAGCTTTGTTTCCACCAATTCTGACTCTAGCAGGCCAGTTATATAAGCTGCCTACTAACTGGCCAGGGTTCTCGCCTTTTTAGGCCAATATAAAGAGGGGGGAACTATTTTTTTAAAAATTATAACAAAAATAATTTTCTATGTCGCTGCGTCTGTAACTTTCTCATCAGATTATCATGCCATGATCTGTAGATATAACTGTGCTTCCAGGTTGGCTCTCACAGAGAGGAATACAAAAGTTTGAAAATGGTTACCACGTCTTGTAACTAACGTAGAGTCAGTGTTTTATTCTTTTTAAAACATGTAACAAAAATGTGCGCTTCTTTTGCATACAAATAACAAATTTTTTAAAAAAAAACCCTTACGTGTGTAAGTACGGAATACGCGCCAGTCTGCTGTAAGAGTGAGTAAGTGAAAAATGTTAACCGGAAGTGGCGTGAGGAAGAATTTTAAAAAAACGAATGTAAGCAGGGGACAGACCAGATTTTTTAGGCTGTGCGATCCAAATCTTTAACCCCTTAAAGTTCTTTTTTGCTTCGTTTTATTTTTGCAGAGATGCATAGGCGAAGCGAAGAAATGTTTGCAAGTTCTAGCTAATGATTCTACAGGGTGTTTCATACAGACGTGACTCTTAAAACGCAGTTATCTATGAGTGGAACAGACACATTTAATTAATGTATAATGTGTGTAATACATACCCAAGATACGGAGTTCATAATAATGTTCAAGGTTTGAGTATCACATCCCAGAGATGTTCACCACTCGAAGAGAACATCCTTTGACTCAGTTTATCATCCTCATCATAGCGCGGTCCACACATAAGTTCGAAAGACCACTATCTCTCTCTCCCCCTCCTCCTCTCTCTCTCTCTCTCTTTCTTTCTTTCTCTCTCCCCCTCCTCTCTCTCTCTCTCTCTCTCTCTCTCTCTCCAGATGCTTTGTTTGAGTTTCAGAACTGTACGGGACATCATTATGAAACACCGTTGAACGAACATTGCTATGAACTTCTGTATCTTTGGTATGTTTTACACACATTACATATTAAATGTGTATTTTCCCAAGTCCTAGATAATTGCCTTTAAAATCTGTCCCATCATTGTGAAACACCCAGAATATTCTATGACAATATTTAAGAGTGGCTGAGAGAAAAGTTAACTGTCAGTTACAGCGTTCTGTTTAAAAGTATGTTTAATTCATTGAGTTTTTTCTTGGAGGCGAAGAATATCTTACCTTTAGGACTTCCCTGTTTTTATCAGTACTGGAATGTGCAAATTTAGAAACTAATCGCCAACACCTGTACTAAGTTTTGCTTTTTCTTCTATTTTTTTTTTTATGGCTAGCTCTGTGAGAGAGCACTCACTTGGGATGTTCGGCGGAGGTAGACAGAACTTTACATCACAGCGCCTGAAGAGACTGCAAACCTCTCACACGTGCTTGCACAACATGAGCAACTTTAGGAAGGTAGATCACATGTGCTCACATGAAAGACGAGTAAGAGGAAGGGAGAGAACTGTGGGGGCGGTGAGAGGAATTCAGCTGAGTTGCTGAACTTGTGAGTCGTCCTCGAACGGAGAAATCTTGTTCTCTTGTCTTTGAGAAAATGATCCCCTTAAACCAGAACTCACTGTGGTCGTCATTGTTTCGTGTCCACGCCTGGAGTCTGACCTCGTCCCCTGTTACTGTATGACAGGAAGGGGTTATACCAGTCCCTGCTAAGCCCACTGTCTTATGGGTGGCTCGGGAGGGTCACAGGCTTTGAGAGCAAACCCTGAAAGAAAGATCCCAAGCGATCGACCCTAAGGTTGTTAGTAGCAAGAATTCTTAAATCTAACACCTTCTGACATTGTCTGCAAGCAAGAATTCTTAAATCTACCATCTTCTGACATCTTCTGCAACTCTGGTAGAAGTGTTTCTCTTCACTTCTTTTCCTTTCTGCAGATGTGGTTTTGGAGAAAGACGCAACAAATATCCAGGACAGACAGAAAAACAAAACAGACGAAGAGAATTTTCAAAACAACGAAAAATGATTACAGAAAGAAAATCAAAATTTCTATGAGACAAGATGGAAGTTGGAAAACCTAGTAATGACTGGAAAATTCACAGGACAAAAAAGAAGTAGAAGGCCAAGGTAAAAACATCTCAGTGGACTGACACAGTGTCATGTGAACAGGAAAAGCATTTGAGCTCATCGGAAACTCAAGGACAACACAAGATGGAGAACCAGCATCACCAACGCTCCCCGGCACAGTTGCCAAGGTGAATTAGAATATGTACAACATCTACCTGCTTCAGACCTGTCTTCTTAAGGGAAAAAATGTCATTACCTATCTATCTATCTATCTATCTATCTATCTATCTATCTATCTATCTATCTATCTATCTATCTATCTATCTATCTATCGATCTATCTATCCATCCATCCATCTATCTATCTATCTATCTATCTATCTATCTATCTATCTATCTATCTATCTATCTATCTATCTATCTATCTATCTGTCTGTATCTCTTCTCCTTTATTTTCCTCTCTTCTCTCTATTTCTCTCTCTCCCTTCTCCCTCTCCTCTACCCGCCCACATTCTGAAACTCTTCTTCCACAAAATTCAAACTAACACCTTTTTTTTATCCCTGACGATCAAACAAACATTTTGTCTATTTATAATTCTGATAGGCCATCAATTTTGTAAAGGTTAAAAACTTCTCCATGAATGTTTTAGAAAAAATAAAGTTAAACACACTAGCAACTTCCTTGTGTACTCATTTAACGTTTACCGTCGTCAACATCATCATCATCATCATCATAATCATCATCATCATCATCATCTTGTGTCAGTTCCCTTAGAGAAAGTTGTCAGCAATAGCCTGGTCTGTCCGCTGAATTCACGCCTCACCCAGGCATGTCAGTTCTATGCATCTGTTGGTGATACCTAGGCATGTTAGTTCTATGCATCTGTTGATGATACCTAGGCATGTTAGTTCTATGTATCTGTTGATGATACCCAGGCATGTTAGTTCTATGCGTCTGTTGATGATATTCATTGATCTTTGCCGTTATTGCCCCTTCCGTTCTTTCAGTTTCTATGTTGCCGCACTTTTCGTTTTTCAGTACAGTTTTCCGCTGCTCGATATGGTCAAATAGTCTCTCAAATGCTGATGACTTTTTTCCTTCTTATTTCCTTCATTTCAGTACATTCGCTGTCCCTTGATCTATTTGCGTTTAACTGCTAAGTCACCCTCATATATCTCCCTGGGCAAGCTGGCATCCACGGAAATGAGAGGTTGGCTGGTTCTGCCATCATCACAGATGGACAACCACTGGATAGAGCTGATACTGTTAATGCTCTCAGAGAGACAGGCAGAGTGGAGGACTGAGAGAGCAGCGGATCCACATCGCTACTTAGACTGAAAGAGCTGGGAGTACAGTCTGGCACGGCCAGAAACGAGAGACATACTGGACGCACAAGGGGACGTGTCAACCAACAGAGGACGGACATTGTCAACCGCAGGACACTGATGGATATGTTGAGGGGAGGATCAGAGCGCCAGTGGATATGTCTGGAGTGCAATGATGATAATCCAGACCATAAATTATAATCCTTATTTTCTTTTCTTTTTTTTTTTCTCACTTAACATTTTTTTTTAGTTTCGTTTATTTTCTTATCGTGCAAAATTTTGAAGAATTCCACTTTGACTCACCTTCAAATAAGACAAGTTAAAAACTACTTAGTACACATCTAAATATACACAGAAACAGCAGAAACAGCGCGGTTCATCTAGTAGACAGCTCTGCAGATACAGAAAGAACATTCTTGCGAGCTTTATGAAGCGTGCAGGCGAAACAGTCAAGCTTGGAACTAAGACTAGAATAGTTTGGTTTGTGGCACACAGAATAGCTGGAAATATTTGGAATTACTACAAAATGTAGGGATGTTCTCAAAATTAGCAGGAGAAAACTCGTTCCTTTTAAGAAATATGTACCAAAAAAAATGCACCAAGTTTTTTTTTGTAATGCAGCAAATGTGAATACACGCAATGTCCTGATTTGGTGGAACAGAATATAATTAGATCACGTAACACGTAAAGCTTCTAGCTAGTCTGACAGTAAACATAAACTGATAGCAGTCTGGATTTAATCATAAGAAAACATGTTTTTGTATAATTTGAATTTTCATTTTAATCTGTATGTACCTACAACACGTGTCTTCCAAAGATTAAGTCAGTCAGACATTACGATGGTTTTGAGGGGGGGGGGGGGTCTGAATTAGGGTCACGATAAGATATTATATGCTATAATCTCGTTTAAATTTAGTATTTTTTAAATAGATTATCATTCATGTACCACTGCTAGTTTACGGTCTCTGATCACATACCATTGCTCGTTTAGGGTCACGGCCATGTACCATTGCTTATTTTAGGGTCACGGCCATGCACCATTGCTTATTTTAGGGTCACGGCCGTATACCATTGCTTGTTTACGATCACACTAAAAGCAGTTTTGGAATCACTGGTCTAAGTTATAAAAAAATAAACATTTTTTTTTAAAGAGCGTGATAGTAGCTAGCGAAATAGTGAAATACTTTCCCATGCAGAAGGTAGACAGAGAGACTCTCGTTGATCTAGATCACGTGGCATACGCACGGCCTTTGAAATATAAAAATGTGTGGTTGCAGGCTGAGAGGTACTAGACTACAGCGTTCACGAGTTCTATAAGCAATGAGGAAGAAAAAAAAAAAGTAACGTACAGATATTCGCCTGAGTGTATGTCCCAGGTATATGTGATCTGGGGGCTGATCTGAAGGTGAATGACCTTGAGGAATGGCGCCCAAGGTATTGTTTAGTCTGATGGACCGCACCAGCATATTATCTAGCGATTGAACCACATGGATTATTGTTTACTGAGTGAATCACAGGGATTATTGTTTAGTGAGTTAGTCACAAGATCACTGTTTACTGAGTGACTCACGTGGATTATTGTTTTGTGAGTGAATCATAAGATTATTTTTAGTTTGTGAATCATAAGATTATTGTTTAGTGAGTTGTTCACAAGATTATTGTTTTCTGAGTGACTCACGTGGATTATTGTTTTCTGAGTGAATCGTGAGTTTATTGTTTAGTGAGTGAATCATAGGATTATTGTTTATTGACTGAACCAGAAGGAACATTGTTTAGAATATGAACTACAAGGAATTTTCTTACTCCCCCGTTTTTATTTTTCTATGTCTCTCTCTCCTCTCCTCCTGTGATCACTATAATGCTCTTTCTTTCTCCTCCTCCTGTGATCACTATAATGCTCCTTCTTCCCCCCCCCCCCTCCTTTATACAGGTAACAAAAGCCTATGAAAAGCAGTTTCAAATTTTATTTTCTGGAACTTGTCGGAGTTATATCGCGAAAAAGAGCTATCCAGGATGAAAAACGCTTTATGACTACCTGTTTGTTTGTTTGTTTGTTTGTTTCTACTTCTAGGGTCATCTTACTTCTCCAGAAATGTTGATATAAAATATCAGATTTCTGATCCCGTTGCATCAAAATTTTGTCAGAATTCTCTCTTTCTCTCTCTCTCTCTCTCTCTTAACCCTTTGAAATAAAGATCAATCAATCAATCAATCTCTCTCTCTCTCTCTCTCTAATAGCTAACAGGCAAAGTTTGCTTGTTAAGACGGCCTATTCCAATCATTTCACTTGTGGAACTTTTACTGATTTTTTCCACAACTTTTGGACAGTTTTATAAGCATCAAAATTCTCACATAAACTGAATCTGAGATGAATGCACAACTCCAGTACCGTTACTATAGTGATGTTTTTGTTTTTTTTTTTACCTTTTGGTGAGACGCCAAGCTGATAGCACAGTGCTGTAAGTCTCATCATTGTTACCTGCGACGTGGCAAGATTGTGTAGGGAATTCCAGGTGGTCTTAATTCAAAACCTAAGTTTGCTGAATAGGCCAGTCGCTGTTCAGATGTCAGTGCCTATCTTTGCTCTAAGTGCCCATTGCTGGATTTACTGGATTGGTGAAATGTAAGGAATGAGGGAGATGAAAACAAGGTTGGAGTTACTGGATTGGTGAAAAGAATGGATGAGAAGAAACGAAAACAAATACTGAAGCTGATGAGCATGGGTTTGTGAATGTAATGGCGAGAGACTGATGTTAAGCAACGCTTGATCAAATGTTTAAGTCATCTAAACTTATGGAGCAAATACGGCTATGTCAGACGACAGAACAGTTACTAGAGCAGTGAAGCTGAGATGATTAAGACATTTCTCTTCCCCGTCAGTGTACTCCCTGAAAGATGTTGGCACATTCCCTCAGAGAGATAACTTCTTTTTACCTACTTCAGAAAATAAACAAGTCAACAAACTGCGCTATCGTTCCGACTCATGCCTTCTTCAATTTTTTTTTTCCTACATCGTTGCCTGCAAAGATTTCAGACCGAATTCAAACAGTTTAGTACAGTCATTTCAACTTTCTGTGACTCGCACTTCGCTGTTTTCAAGCTGTCCAAACTTAGTAAGACAAGACGATGTCTGCTGTAATAATGTAGGATACAAGACAAGAAGATGTCTGGTGTAATATTGTGGGGTACAGGACAATATGTCTGGTGTAATATTGTGGAATATAAGACAAGATGTCTGCTATAATATTGTGAGATATAAGGCGAGAAGATGTCTGCTGTAATACTGTGGGATGCAAGACAAGATATCTACCCGTCGAAGACCGCGTTCTAAATGACAGATCAAAACGACATGCGCAGAAGACATGCGCAGTTGTCAGAGAGCGGATAGTCCAACCGCCGGTAATCGTCTGATCTCACTCAAGTGCCGACAGACACTCCCTTCTGCTCATTTCTAGTACATGCCATCAAACCCCTCACAACTAGCTGTGCTAACGGGACCAAATAAACACTAAGTGTTATAACTGAATACAAACCCGGGAGGTTCCTCAGCCATTTCGCCTCAGGTCTGGATTTGTGTTGCAGATGAAGTTAATTACTGGGGTTGTAGGTCTAGAACTTTTAGCACAAAAAAACGTTGAGTATGCATTTTTGTCGAATTAGATGCAGAAAAAGTGTAATTTAATCTCGTGGTATGTTTCTGGAGTTTCCGACATATTACTCTGCCGTGTATGCAGGCGTGGTTTGCACATATCCGTTGACTACGTGTACTTACGATTATGTAAAATATATTCTGGGGAAAGATGACTATGCTGAGGTTATGTTGCAGTTATCAGAGCCAGCGAAACACATCAGTAACTCGACCTTCTTTTCTGCCGTCGTTCCAAGCAGCAGGCTATTTTGCCTTTTAGGCTTGTCTAACAAGAAAAGTCGATACGTAATTCTCATGGTAATGGGAAGTCGATACGTAATTCTCATGGTAATGGGAAGTCGATACGTAATTCTCATGGTAATGGGGAGTCGATATGTAATTCTCATGGTAATGGGAAGTCGATACGTAATTCTCATGGTAATGGGAAGTCGATACGTAATTCTCATGGTAATGGGAAGTCGATACGTAATTTTCATGGTAATGGGAAGTCGATAAGTAATTCTCATGGTAATGGAAACCTTGAGGGAAAAACAGCTTACTGAATCCGCTCTTACATGGTCAGACAAGAGATCTCAGCCTACTCCCCGACACATGATGAATGTGTTTGAACATTATCCCTGCACCAGCTGGAGAGAGCTCAAGTTTGAGCTTCAAGAGTATCAAAGGAGAAGAAGACCAGTAACGACAACTAGACATTCAGATGAAAAGATTTACCTTAAATACAAAAAAAAAACTCACATTGTCAAGAACATAGAAAGATCTCTCAAAATTTCTGACAGTGTTCCATGCTGATTGTGGCTGAGGCTGTCACTCGTGGCTGAGGCTTGCACAGATTAGTACGGGCACACAGGCTTCAGTTGAAGACCAAACACCAGTTAATTAAAATGTTCTGTGCGGAGTTCCACGCAGAGCTTTGTGACCCGGTACTTAATAAATACTGTAGGAATGCAGTATAAACATAAAAGATCATTACAAGCCCTGGTAGCATGGCCCTGAATAGAAGCTCCACGCCCTGGCAGCATGACCCTGAATAGAAGCCCCACGCGCTTAGAATAGCGTATGTTCTAGAAGCTGAGAATATTCTTTTGTGGGTGAGAGTGTATGAAAGATTGTACGGGGAAGTAGGGGCCATTTTACTCTGATGATCTGGAAAGCTAGTTTTTGTTGTATGTTTACATTCCCTGTGCAGCCTTAATGAAACAATCCTATCTTGTATTAATCATTATCATGTTGCTCGTAAGAATACACCTCCCTACCTTCTTCCTCATTCTTCAAATAATAACAAAATATTGTCTCTGCTGAGATTTTCTCTCCCCACTTTAGATTATGTAGCCGCTTGCACTTCATATATTAAAAAGTCTTCACAGACTCCCAATCCGACTTACAAACACTGAAACGCCAAAATTATTGAAGGCCTGGATAGCCTGGCGGAAACCTTATCACTAACATGTCCAGATTCAATAAAGTGGATACTAGCCCAGAGTAACATCCAAGAGGCAGACAGACTGGCAAAAGAGAGAGGAAGAATGCAACAGATCGGCAGAAGTTCCATATACGAAGTAACAAACAACAGACTAGCAGCCATATATAAGACAGACGAGTGAAACAACACTCCAAGGCAAAAACAAGAGGTGACTAATACTAAAAACTTTCAAGAGATGGCCAAGTGATAATGTGCCGAATGAGAACAGGACACTGCAGGCTGAGACACCATCTGTACCAGAAGCTGAAAGTTGTCCTGCGGCAGGCAGCAACAGTCACCACACCACACCCTCCAGAGTTTTCAGCTACATAACCTACTCAAGCAAAGGGCCTGATCAGACCCCACCCCCCACCCCACCCCACCCCACCTCCTCACCTCCTACGGGAGACGCTCTATGCTGAACATTCGGAATGAACTGCCGCGTTTGTGAGAAAGATTGGTGTCAGTGTCAGAAGCTAACGGCAAAGAAGAAGAAGATATATAAAAATGGCAGAGCTGTGGGCTATGACGTCAAGAGTGGCAAACTGTAGACGATCAAGACCATACCTCACTTCCTCAAAGATTTTCATGGAAAAAGCTTAGTCACGACAATTAGCCACCTTTATCACAACAATCAAACAGTTTTTATCACAACAATCAAATAGTTTTATCGGGACAATCGAACAGTTTTATCGGGACAATCAGTTTTATCACGACAATCAAACAGAAAAGTCGAGATTAATTCTGTTCACTGTTAATGAGTTATGGTCTGTTATCTATCCATCTTCTTCTGTACGGCTAGAAAAATAAAAAGAAACAAAAATGACACAGAAGATCTGCTGACGGACCAAGCGACTTCAGGTGTCCATCGCTAAGAAATTAAACTTTACCAAATTCATGTACACTTCACCAGATTCCTGTACACCTCGCCAGATTCATGTACACTACGCCAGATTCATGTACACGTCACCAGACCCCCGTACACTTCACCAGATTCCTGTACGCTTTACCAGACTCATGTACACTAGGCTATCGAAAAAAGTAAGGAACTTGTACAAGCAGGCACTCAATAAAGAACATTTTATACATAAGGTAGCACTAAAACAAGCTCAGGTAATCATCAAGGGAAATCACAGACATGCATGGAGACAGAGAATTACAAGAAGATACGCCAGTCATTCAATTAGGGTCGTGAAAAGAAGAAGAAGAAGAAGAAGAAGTGACTTCAACGTCATCATGATCGCCACTAATACAGAAGTGCCCCGCCCTTTTTCACGCGCTGGAGCAGGAAACTGACGCAAGAAAACTGTTGCTATCACAAACTCACAACACGAACATTTATTCCAAACATCTATGATGCTTTAGTTCTGTGCACTGCTGCCGTGTTGAGACTTGGTCTTGTCAGAACTGCTAGCTGAACTCGCTGCCACAGAGTTTATCCATACAACTCAAAACATGCATCTAATGTGTGTTTGCGCACCAGATTCGCGGCCGCATCTGTTTATCATACTTCCTGTCCTGACTTTGTGTTTAGAGTTCAGCACAGTTTATTACAAAATGGCAAACGTGACCTTTGATCCCGTAGGAGATTATTAAAAATATGAAATTAAACAAAAGACTGAAATTTTCCCCTGTTTTCTTCCGTTTGGTTTAAATAGAAACTAAAATAAGGTTTGTTTCGCTACGTGCTTTCACATGCAATCAATTTTGACTTACCTGTCTCATCTATAGCTTTGTATTGTGATTTATAGTAGGCATATGTTAAAGATAATTTAGCGTGTTTGTGTATGTGTGTGTGTGGATGTGTGCCTGAATGAGAAATGTAGGCCAAGAAGGTGGATTGCCAGGGCCAGGAATAAGAGCCGGGGGTGGAGGTGAGAGCAGACAAAGTATGCGTGTTCAGGTTTCCAAAAATTGTATCGTATATCTTCTGTCTTAAAAGTGGGAACAATTGTTGACAGGCAAACAATGAAGAAAATACAAATGTATAATTGGGTGGGGGTTGAGAAAGAGGGGGGGGGGAATGAAGAAAATGAGGGTTGACGAAGGAAGGGAAGAGAGGGATAACAAATGAAATGTGTGGGCGTGTCACAAAAGAGCAAGGTAAGTGAATCTTCATAAAGTTCATCATCATCATCATCAGGTGCTGTGCCGACTGCCGTTGGCTATTATGCTTCTCCAGAGCACACGATCCTTCATGCAGGCCATCAGCTCAGTTGCTGATCTCCTCTCACACCATCCCTTCAGACTGTCCAGTTTCATTTCTCTTGGTCTTAAAGTTAGGAGAGCATTTTTTTTAGACAGCGCAAGAATTGTTCAGACAGTCCGATAGCAGACCTCTCCATGGTAAGTCTTCGCGTTTGTTTCTCTCGGTACTTAATGCAGCGTTTGGGACAGAACTTAAGAAGAAGAAGAAGAAGAAGGAGGAGGAGGAGGAAGAGGAGGAGGAAGAGGAGGAGGAAGAGGGGAGGGGGAGGGGAGGAGGGGAGGAGGAGGAGAAGAAAAATCTCTTCACACAAAGAAATATCGGAAACAAAGTATTTCAAACATCAATAATTCCCTTTCAAAACGTTCCAATAGAAACAAGTTTCTCAACGATTACACAGCATTTTTTTAAAAAATCACAAGAGGTCCCTACAAAAATAGTCATTTCACACAAAGCCTAGAAGATGCAACCATTTCACAGTATTATCTTATTATAATCATTCAGTACTTACCATACATCAATAGTAACAGCCGATACTCAAGATGCATCAATAGAAACAATCTGTTCACAGGATACGTCAACTACTGAAGGTAGAGATTTTTTTCTGAATCATCTGGCATCCGAAGCAATAAATGACACAACTACTACTAGCTAACAGACAAACAGACAGACAGACAGACAGACAGACAGAATGAATTAATGATCTCTTTTTAAAGGGTAAAGAATTGGGCACGCAGACCCGTCTTACATCCTGCCCTTCATCGCTCCATCTTTCATTCTTCCCACACACTCGATTAGGAACAAAGAAAGCATATCAAAAGAGTGTAAGATTAAACTATTACGTTCAAAGTAAAAGAGATAATGAACCTAATAAAATAGCTCTCACACACTCATACACGCCCACACGCAGACATATACATAAACAAAAAAACATTGTCAGTATAGATCTTCTAACCTGTGTTGTTTTTAACAAACATTAAAATAATTCCTAACAATACCTAGCAAGTCAATACCGAACCATGTCGTTTTAGTACTTGATGGCTGGCGAATTATGGGTTGAGAGATTGCTGCTTATTCTGTGGAGGCATATAATTACAAGCAAGTAAATAATGAAACAGATTTGAGTTAAAGGATGAAGTATTACTAATGGATTTTAAATGGTAGGTGAGGGTGTTCCAAAGCTGTACTGCAGAGTATGCAAGGCTTTTCTTGTACAGATCAATCCTGGGTTTAGGAAGAAGACAGTTTTTTAAACGCTGGCTATGTTTATACGTAAACAGTGACCACAAGTAAGGCGGAAATTGTGCGACAGAATTCTTTGAACAAACTTAACTTTGTTAAAAAATACTCTATATTTGAGGAGTAGAATTTTGAGTTGTTTGTGCTGATCTACAGTCTGTACTGGGTGTTTGTCATAAATCAGATCTAATGCTTGTTTATGAAGTGAGTGGAGCCTTTTTGTGTTTGGGACCGAGCATCCATCCAAGATTGTGGAACAGTAATCTAAGTGTGTTTGTATGTGTGATATGTAGTATATTTTTCTTGTGTCTTTATCAATAAAGTGTTTAATAATTTTGGCTAGTTGTTAAACTTTCTGTGCAATCAAGTTTGACAGGCAGCCAGGCAGGCAGATAGATAGATAGATAGATAGATAGATAGATAGATAGATAGATAGATAGATAGATAGATAGATAGATAGATAGATAGATAGATAGATAGATAGATAGATAGATAGATAGATAGATAGACAGCAGACAGACAGATAGACAGACAGACAGACAGACAGACATATAGTCATAAAATCATTTTACTTAATGCGTTCCATGTTTATGCACCTCTGCTTCCAGATTTGACAGGTGCAGGTAGAGGTTTGCGTGATTCTGGTCTTTACATCTCTACCTGGCCTCACCTTCTGGTGTAATCACGTGTGTACGAAGAGGCTTTCAGTCTGAGCTCTATCTAGCTCTGCCGAGCACTTTTCATTGCTTTGGCTGTGCTAAAGATTGTGCGATTATATGCTAAAAATAAAACCCCACTTCTTCTTCTTCCACCTTCTTCTTCTTTTTCTTCATCTTCTTTTTTCTTCTTCTTCTTGTTCTTTTTCTTCTTCTCCCCCTTCTTCTTCTTCTTCTTCGTCTTCTTCTTCCCCCTTCTTCTTTTCTTCTTCTTCTTTAATCTACTTTCATTCTATCCATGCAATAATGCATCGGGGAAAATACAAACTAAGTCATAGATTATTTTTATTTCATAATTACTTACTAAATTTTAAAATATATGAAGAAATAGTCCTACCTTTCCGTACGTGTATTCATGCGCCATATTTTGGGGAAAAAAAAACGGTAAAATCTGTATAATCGGCAATTTAGAATGAAGTAAACTTTACTGTCTCAGAGTTTGCGTGCACTGAAATCACTACACAGTATAACGTCCACTTTCTCAGTCTCCTCGTCTGTTGCACGCATCACCAACAACACCACACAAATATTTATAAATTGTCAACAGTTCCGCTCCACTGATTTTGGTGTGGGTGTCAGGTCAGTTTCCTTGACCTCAGACTTTGAGAATAACAAGGACCTGGACCATTTTATCCATCCATCTTTCTACCCCAACCAAACAACCCCCGAAATCTTTTTTTTTTTTTTTTACATTTTAGTAGGTCAAAGTTTTCTACTCAGGGTAAAAATTTGATGCAATATCCAAAATGTGCTTCTCCTATGGCATTTACATTGCTAGGTTACACATGTAAGAAACACATATTATGTCGTGTTGACTTTAAACAGTACCGTGTACGTTAGGAATAAATCCCACGGCATGTAGAATCTATGTATCTGCACTTCTATTAAAGGCAAATACGGGTAAATGAACTGTTGATTCTTCATTAACGAATGAACAGAATATCATTGTGTGACTGGCCGTATGGTTTAGAGTGATGACATAGTTCCAGTTACTTGGAATGTTTTAATTTGTTCATTTTTCCCTGTCATTACATCCATTTCCTGCTTTATGTGAGGCATCTCTAGTTAACACATTCTCTTTCAGTTGTGGGTCAAAGTTTTCTTTCTAAAATAGTTGTATTGCCATCATCATCATCACCATCATCACCATCATCATCATCATCAAGTGTTTTACTGAAATGCGTTAGCTATCATCTTCCTCTCATTCCACACGCTCTTAAAGATTTCTAATCGTATCGCTCCTCTTTCAGGTACATGATCATCACAACATTACAATTGTTCTCAAATAAAGTGAAAGAATATATCTAAGGATAACAGAATTTCAAAACTTAAAAAATATATTTTTTATTGTCTATATCTTCCATTGTTTACGGCACTTTCAAGTTTTGAGTCATTTCCACATCCACAGTTCTGAAATTTCTTTTTCCAAAAAAAAAAAAAAAGAAAGAAAGAATAACAATTTGATCAACTTATAAAGATAAAATTCCCGTTTCCATGCCATTAAGACATATTGGGGGACACGGTTGTAGGTCTGTATTTTCCATGACCTTCAGCACATGAAAGTCTGATGTTGTCAGTATCACGCCTGGCCGCTTTACCTTCCCAGATTTCTCTGGTACCCATTTTTAGAGGCTGCGTGGACCCCGAGGCCTTCCAGCTTATAAAGTTTTCTCTGAAATATGACATTAAAAACATAATACGTGAAGGAGAAGTAGTCAACATATTATTTTTCAGAATTATATACGTGTGTGTATGTGTGTGTGTGTTGATACTAATTGCAGCTACATTGACTGGTCACTGTTTCTGTTTCCCACAATTTATCACTTAATTGAATGTATTTGATAAATATATATGCGCCACTTATGGCCTCTCTCTCTCTCTCTCTCTCTAGACGTTCTGAGAGGAATCTAAAGGACACAACTGGATTTTTAAAAAGCTGTAGTTACTTCCCTTAATCTTAACACTGTATCGTGTAACAACTTGTGCAAAAGACTGTACAGTTTATCCTAAAGTGCAATGCTCAGCTAAGGGAATTTCACTGTTTAAGACTATTTTCTCAACATAGCTATGCCAGGCGCCTATTTTTACTGTAATGATTCACAAATTGAATGAACTTTCCCTCCCTCTCTCCCTTTCCACTCAGAGATGTGGGAAGATCCAAGGAATGAAGACAATGAAAGATAAGTATTAAAGACCATCAGAACCAAAAGACCATCAGAACCAAAAGACCATCAGAACCAAAAGACCATCAGAACCAACAGACCGTCAGAACCAGCTGTGCAAGAAGAAAATAAAATGTTTAGGGTATGGACACTGGCGATATGGCTTGAGATTCAAGGAACGGCTGTCGGAAAACTTATGAGAACCACTGGTAAACTAGAATGAGTGTGAAGCGTGTCTCAAACTCATAGCCTTCCCATGCCAAGCCAGTTTTCAATGCTGATTTAATTTCTTGCAAACTAACACAGACTTCACCTAAACAGTTTCTCTATAACTTCGTGAGGTTTTGTCAAAGTCACAGATTTACCGAAAACACGTTAAAATCCGACTTTTATTTTCATGCTCATGAAAATGTCTAGATAGAAAGAACGTAGAACTCTCAGTTGTGATATAACTCGACATTCCTATCATAGCACAGTCATGCAGCCATCACAGAAATGTGCGGGTTCACTCTTGCGTGAAGACCTCAAGAATGCGGCAAGTTTACATTCCATGACTTAACAAATTCTTCTCGCCTTTAGCTATTGTTAACAGTTTGTTTTTTTTTTGTTACAGATCCCGTTACTCTGTTGACTTGTGTTTGAAATTCACAAAAGTATGTAAAACAAACTCTATACATTACATGGAAATCTGAACGACTTTCTCAGTTTTCAAATTAATTCCCTTTTGTAACTATCACACATTGGAACAGTAAGTGGGGCGTGCACAAAGAGGGGAATGAACTGCATAAAGAGTTTGAGGGGAAACTCAATAAGGGAGGTAAATATCCAAAAAGTTTGAAAACAGTTGTAAGAGAGAGAAATGATGTCAAGGATACACTCAGTAGTCTAGGTTTTTGTGTTTTTTTTTAAATGAAAAATAACTTTCTTCCTAGTTAATTTTGCAGTTGCCTTCATTTCGCAAGTCTAATTAACATCTATAGCTTAAGACAAGTTTGTACTCCTTCAAAACGGTTCTTTAACTTCGTAATACCAAAACATGTAAAAAAAAAAAACAATGCTTTCCTTGTCTCTAATGGCTGTAAAATTATGTTTATTTGCACATATTCAGAAAGTGGGAAAAAACCATTATTAAGAGCCAACATGGGACGCATACAGTCCCAGAAAACATTGTTAAGAGTTAACATGGAACGCATACAGTCTCAGAAAACATTGTTAAGAGCCAACATGGGACGCATACAGTCTCAGAAAACATTGTTAAGAGTTAACATGGAACGCATACAGTCTCAGAAAACACTGTTAAGAGTTAACATGGGACGCATACAGTCTCAGAAAACATAGTTAAGAGTTAACATGGAACGCATACAGTCTCAGAAAACATTGTTATGAGTCAACATGGGACGCATACAGTCCCAGAAAACATTGTTAAGAGTTAACATGGAACGCATACAGTCTCAGAAAACATTGTTAAGAGTTAACATGGGACGCATACAGTCCCAGAAAACATTGTTAAGAGTTAACATGGAACGCATACAGTTTCAGAAAACATTGTTAAGAGTTAACATGGAACGCATACAGTCTCAGAAAACGTAGTTCTCAAAGTGTGAAGTTCCTTACAAAAGGACTGTGCTAGACTGGCTTGCAGTGGAAAATACTGAGATGCCAACAAACAACCCGGCAAAGAGGGACTTGAACCTTCCAATATAGGTCACTCATGAGGTTCTGTACAGGTTCGCTCTGTAACAGCTAACAAAATTCTGAAGATCTTCAAGAAGTAAATTTTGGATGCAGATCTGCCTGAAGGTCTTCAGAACGTCATTAAGAAGGCTATCAATACTCACAAACATCTTGAGAGGAAGCAGAAAGGATAAAGATGCCAAGTATCATCTCATCCTGGTGAAACTGAGAATCCAGTCCACAGACCGTCTCGCTGCTGCAAGACAAAGACAGTTCTAAGCATCAACAAGGAAATGTGTGCCTTCCGCTGTTTCCTTTTTGGTAATGTCAAGAACCCCATATCAAGATGGATGATCTTGAAGATGACATTGGTTCAGTAATGTCAATGACTGATCAAAAGATTCCTTGGGAAAATAGGAGTGGAGAGAGGGAGAGCATTCTATACAGTGTAGCAACTGCATTCAGAATCTTGTCATTCCACTACTTTTGTAATCCCGACTCTGCCTATCAGCCACGTGTTCTGAATGATACAGTAGGTTGATTTGTTTTAACATCTTTGGTACCTTCCAGCACAGATAACCACATGTACAGTATACTCGGATAGCTAGATCAACATTTATAAATCTCTTGGGTTCAATTTAGAATGATCGTTGCGATTCGCCTTCCCACTGTCTTTAAGTGAGAATATATTCTCTATGTACCGTGCTACATACATGTTCTGACTATATGTTATTTCTGTTTTTTTTTAATTTCTCCATGCATATGTTTCTAAACTAAAGGCCTTCAGCCTTCTTTCTCTGCTTGGACATGCTTCTAGCGTAACGTTCTCTAATAAGAAATTCATAAAATACCAACTGTAATATTATCAAATAATATTTCCATAGTGGAGTTAATAAAATTTCCCTACTAAAATTATAGTTCACTAGTTCTTACTCCTAAAATTTCCATAGCGGAATTATTGTTCATCAAATGTTATATCTATGTATAAACTAGCTGAATACCCGACGTTGTCCGGGTATTTGTTTCTCCCAATCAACAAAGTTCTATTAATTTCCACAACCCTCTAGACGGTTCCACAAAATTCTATTCATTGCTGCAACCTTCTGGGACGTTCTACAGAGGTCTATTCAGTTCCACAATCATCTAGAATGTTCTACAATGTTCAGTTCATTTCCACAACCTTCTAGGCGGTTCTACAGATTCTAGACGGTTTGATTAAAACAGTTTTCGTTTCACCTCCAGGAACAAGAAGAAATAAATTCTTGGGTGAACCCACCTTTGAGCAAGCAACACAAAGTTGTCCGTGGGAGAAACGTGGCGATCTCAAACCTATCTCTGTCCCTCTCTCTCTGTCCCTCTCTCTCTGTCCCTCTCTCTCTCCCTCTCTATCTCTCTCTTTCTCCCACCCTCTTTCTCCCTCTCTCTCTCTCTCTCTCTCTCTCTTGAGCAAGCAACACAAAGTTGTCCGTGGGAGAAACGTGGCGATCTCAAACCTATCTCTCTCCCTCTCTCTCTGTCCCTCTCTCTCTCTCCTTCTCTCACCCTCTCTCTCCATCTCTCTCTCCCTTGAGCAAGCAACATAAAGTTGTCCGTGGGAGAAACATGGTGATCTCAAATCTATCTCTATCCCTCTCCCTCTCTCTGTTCCTCTCTCTCTCCTTCTCTCTCTCTCTCTCTCCCTTGAGCAAGCAACATAAAGTTGTCCATGGGAGAAACGTGGCAATCTCAAACCTATCTCTCTCCCTCTCTCTCTGTCCCTCTCTCTCTCTGTCACTCTCTCTCTCCCTCTCTATCTCTCTCCTTCTCTCACCCTTTCTCTCCATCTCTCTCTCTCTCTCTCCCTTGAGCAAGCAACACAAAGTTGTCCGTGGGAGAAACGTGGCGATTTCAAACCTATCTCTCTCCCTCTCTCTCTGTCCCTCTCTCTCTCCCTCTCCCTTTCCTTCTCTCACCCTCTCTCTCCCTCTCTCTCTCTCTCTCTCTCTCTCTCACCCTTGAGCAAGCAACATAAAGTTGTCCGTGGGAGAAACATGGTGATCTCAAATCTATCTCTCTCCCTCTCTCTCTGTCTTTCTCTCCTTCTCTCTTCCTCCCTCTCTCCCTCTCTCTTCCTCCATCTCTCTCCCTCCATCTCTCTCCCATCTCTGCCATCTTGAAGGGCAGAATGTAAGACGGGCCTGCGTGCCCAATTCTACCCTTGAAAAATAAAGATTATTCATTCATTCATTCATTCATTCCCTCCCTGTCTCTGTCTCTCTCCCTAACTCTCTCTCTCTCTTCTTCTCCCTCTCTTTCTCTCCCTCTCTCTCTCTCTCTCTCCCTAACTTGAACAGCTAATTTGAAAAAATAAGAAAACGGCACACTGTGACAGAGGAATGAAATTTACTACAGAATACAATAAAAAGTTAATATAAACATAAGGAGAAAACAAAGTTAAAGTTTATTTTTACAAATATAATTAAAACAAAAAAAAAGAGACCATCAACTAAAAAGAGCAACATGACACTGTCACATTCCCTGACAGATGATAAACTGGAAGACTTGCCGAATTAGCTTACCTTATATACGACCATCTAAGATTCGGGTGGGTGTTGGAAGTTTCTCGAACATCTGAGTCCAAGACCGCAGTCATATCTACAACCTTCTAGAAGATATCCACCCCCACCCCTAACTCCCCCCCCCCCGCGACTGGTAGCTGATCAACCACTGAATGGGCGCTCTCTGATATGAAATAAACACTCTGATCTTTTTCTAAATGGACTCTGAGGTGAAAAACCGTAGGGTGTCTTCCGTGAATCAGAAATCTGCTCCGTGCATGTTTCTCGACATCTCAACTGATATAATGTCATCGATTTGTGTGGGCTCACCTTTATCCGTCACGACCGACAATCCATAAATATAACTGGAGTTACTTCCCGTCGTTTCTATCGGTAGGTTTCTATCGGTCGGTTTCGATCCCACCCCAACCCCCCAGGCCCTGCTTGGGTTGATCTGACCCCACACAGTGCATTGTCCAGATTGTAAGACATATGTGTGCCAAGTTTGGTTGAAATTTCTTCAGGCGTTCCAGCGCGATGCTGGAATATACATACATACATACATACTTACATACATACATATGTACGTACATACATACATACATACATACATATGTACGTATGTACATACATACATACATATATACGTACGTACATACATACATACATGCATACATACATACATACATACATGCATACATACATACATACATACATACATACATACATACATACATACATACATACATACATACATACATACATACATACACACGTTCATTTTTATCAATATAGATTTACTTCATTGTTCTCATTTCAACACTGACGTTGTATGTTTATCCATCAGTCATACTTTCACACAACCATGGCCAGCTACAGAGATTTAAGGATCAACATATAGACCCTCAAGTTTATTCACACTCGGTCTGACAGGCGCGCGAGTACGTTATTCAGTATAACAGGCTGAAGGTTGGTCCGTTACTTGAGAACAAAAGAACGCGATTCAGAGCTCATTGATTTTACATCTGAGGGAGAACATTAACTGATACTGGGTCGGAGAGAGCTTCCTCTGAATTCTTCTAGTCCCGTTTACGATATTGACTCTGCTACCCGGACTGTCAGCTACTGCTTGAGTGCCTTTAGTTGCAACAACAGATTACCTTTCCTGATCATGGACCAGCATACTGATCAAAGCTATGGATGTCAATGTTTTATTCCCTGGTAACATATACCCAGGTGTCTTTGTTAAACCTACTGACTATTGGCACGTCTCAGTCAGAGAGACAAGCGAGTTCATCGCTCCATCTCTTCCGGACAGATCCCCTGAGGTCAAGGCAATGTTACGCAACACAACTGGTTCAAAATAAAACGACACACCTCCAGTCCCCTAGCGGCACACCAGTGAGCCGCAGCACACAGCTTCAGAATCCTTATTCTCGATGAATACCTTCATAATGTAACTCTAAACCTCAGAGATATCCAAACCTAAAGGTCCCGTTATGCTTATCTCCCTTGCATTGTTTCTGCACTTGCCATTTCCAACCCCGATTCCTTCCCCTCCTTTTACTGCGAGACCGTCAAACTATAAATAGAGCTTATGTATCTTATACTTGACTGTATTTCTTATCTTGTTTGCGCTTCGAGTTTCCTTTTTCCCAAGCAAAAGATTAATGAAAAGGTGAACCAGGTCTTTCTTAACGTTGTCATTATCTTCCCTTGATCTTTAACTTTCGATTATGAGTTCAGTTCGTCCATAAAGCTCTTGAAAGCGTGATTGAAGAACTATGTCGATGTGGATACAGTGATTTTTTCTTTTTTTTTTGTTGTACGTTTTCTTTTATACACTATTTGTCACGAAAGTGTTTTTGCACTTAGAGCTGAGATATGTTCGTAACCCACACAGTCATCATCATCATCATCGTCATCATTATCATCATCATCATCATCATCGGACAGTTTGGTGATATTTATTGTGCTGCCTCAAGAGTTCTAGTGTGTTTTTTATCTTTGAATGAAATCGGTTTTTGTAAGTACATCTTTTAGGATGGTCTTCTTCTTCTTCTTCTTCTTCGCCTTGGAAGTGCAGGTCATGTTCTGCTCAGTCAGCGCCATGGCGATGTCGAAACGTCGAGGTAATGGTTCTGATCGAATAGACTCCAGAGATGAGCTTCTTGAAAGTTTCCACTACCATGAGAATCAAGCCTGAATGAGGAAACTCATTAGTCTGTTACTGGATACGCTAGGAATCAACAGAGTAGAACCACAGGGAAATCTGACTGCTCGACTTTAACAACTGCGCCATCCATATTGGGTCATCCTAAGAGAATCTTTGGGGCCATAAAGAATGCCAACTGTGGGAAATGGAGAGAAAGAAAGCTGATTATAAACGTACTTTGGTTGAGCCATGTAGAAATAATGGATGAGAACAGACAAATAAGAATTATGTACGCACATGCGATGAAGAAAACAAGGCCAAGATATAGAGAGACAATATAGAAGAGAATACATAGGAAATTGGTGCCACCAACTGGAGAGAGAAGATTAGGAATAGAGAGGAATGGAGACGAACTCTATCTGTAGCAGTGAGCCTTAATGGCTGGAAAACCTGTGAAGAAGAAGAAGAAATGTGTACGATTATAATATGCTGAACATACGCCATGCTGTGGTACTTTTCTCCTTCAGCGAAAATGTCAACTGTTACACACAACAAAAAACACAGGACGCACTTTCGCGTACAAGAAGGACATCAAATCAATCTCTTATGCATCAGCAAGATGGCGTGTTGTAAACTTCACTCCAAAGATCACTGACAACTTTGGTAAAAACGAACTCCAGAACCTTCGACTTGGAGCCGGCGCCAGAACTTAAATGCCACAGACGCTAAAACATGTCTAAAATATGCACGTGTTTTAACATTTCGCAATGGCTAGTTGGCTGTTATTTTCTGTCATTCCGATGGTCCTTATATTGGTACAGTTGCATGATCTATCTATCTATCTATCTATCTATCTATCTATCTATCTATCTATCTATCTATCTATCTATCTATCTATCTATCTATCTATCTATCTATCTATCTATCTATCTATCTATCTATCCATCCATCCATCCATCCATCCATCTATCTATCTATCTGTCTATCCATCCATCCATCCATCCATCCATCCATCCATCCATCCATCCATCCATCAATCTATCTATCTATCTATCTATCTATCTATCTATCTATCTATCTATCTGTCTGTCTGTCTTTCTGTCTGTGTCTGTCTCTCTGCTGTCTGTCTGTGCCTGCTTATTTGTCTGTCTGCCACCCTCCCAGAAATTGACCTTAAACTTTCCTACAGTAATGGACATGCCAGACCTGACCTTTGAGACAACAGATCCGCGAGTTCCAAACACAGACAGGAACTTTTGTTTAGGTAAGCACCGAACTCTTTACAATGGATTTAGATTTAGGAGATAATTTATGCATCGTGTTGAAATGTTAGTTTTTATATTTCTGCGTAGATTTATTTCATGAGTGAAGGAGGTGCTGTCCGACTTGGCAATCAGTGACTCATAGCTGACATGCTAGAGTTAGGGTTGGAGAAGCATAGTTGAAATGCTAGCGTTACGGTTGGAGAAGCATAGCTGACATGCTAGAGTCAGGGTTGGAGAAGCATAGATGACATGCTAGAGTCAGGGTTGGAGAGGCATAGCTGACCAAGGTTCTTTCTAGCCTCTCCGTTGGTACCTCCAGGCCTAGCCTGGCTAATGAGGCAGAGATCGCCGTAGTTCCCAAGGTGGTGGATCTGCTAAAGAAGTATGGCATCTCCCCTTTAGCTGCACTCAGGGACTGATAATATAATCACATAACCCCCTCCCGATCCGACACCATGCTGTGCTTCAACATCTTCACCGCACTGGGTGCAAACAAAAACAGCTCGCAGTTCCAGAGAGATTGATGAAGAAGAAGAAGAAGAAGAAAAAGCAGAAGAAGAAGAAGAAGAAGAAGAGGAAGAAGGAGCAGGAGGAGGAGGAGGAGAAAAAGAAAAAAGGAAGGGGACATGAAAGAAGAAGAAGAAGGAGGAGGAGGAGAAGGAGGAGGAGGAGAAAAAGAAAAAAGGAAGGGGACATGAAAGAAGAAGAAGAAGGAGGAGGAGGAGGAGGAGAAAGAAGAGAAGAAAAAAAAGAGGAGGACATGAAAGGAAAAGGAGAAGAGAAAAGAAGAAGAAGAAGAAGAAGGATCAGTTCCTAAGCTCCACCACAGATCTTTTAGGCCGTGTTCTGAATCTGACTGCAAGTTCTCAAACAACTAAAACAAGTCTTTTTGAAATGACATTTAGGCACGTTTGTGACTCCATTGTGTTACACCCACGTCCACTAATGTTAATGCTGCGTAATGGCGACTTGTTCTGTTCGGGACACACGTAAACAAAATGGTGTACTTGATGTCCTTCTAGCAATATGTCAAGTCATGCTTCTCATTAGCTTGCACCACTTCAACAAACAAGTTCTTTCGTCAAGCCTGTTTCCGGGGCCTATTGTGTGAAAGCGGTGTAGGGTCTTGACCAAATATATAGCCAACACTTCCACCTTAATGAAAGACAGGTCAGGCCAGCAGATAGAGGACATGAATTTCTTAAGCCCTTTCATGTACGAACAGGGTACCCCAGGTATCCTTTGTAGAGGATCTATAAAAATAGTTACTCCCCTTGTACAATTTGAAAGCGTGCGACTAAGATTAAGACAGAGGGTGACAAATAAGACGATGTAGGAGCAAATAAACTTCAGAAAATTTGGGGATGATGTGATAAAGAGAATGCAGAGAAAACTGAATTGGGAAATGCAACTTTTAAGACGAAATTGTTCAATAACGAAGGAAATGTGAATGAATAAAGTCCCGTAGCATTTGCGTGTGCCATAGGGGTGTGAAGTGTTAGAGCCTTCACATTTCTGGGCCACTACGGGATCTGAGGTAGGGATCCCAATACCTGCCCTCCCTGTCTTTATTTTTCTAGAGAGACCCCAGGTATCAGTTTCCTAGAGAGGTCCCAGGTATCAGTTTCTTAGAGAGGTCCCAGGTATCAGTTTCTTAGAGAGGTCCCAGGTATCAGTTTCTTAGAGAGGCCCCAGGTATCGGTTTCTTAGAGAGGCCCAGGTATCAGTTTCCTAGAGAGGTTCCAGGTATCATTTTCCTAGGGAGGCCCCAGGTATCAGTTTCTTAGATAGGCCCCAAGTATCAGTTTCCTAGAGAGACCCCAGGTATCAGTTTCCTAGAGAGGCCCCAGGTATCAGTTTCCGAAGCTGAACTGACCCTGGTGCCGGTAGGTCTGAAAAGACTCTGCCCAAGTAAGAAGCCGAACCACGGACCATCTGATCAGCAGGCGAATGCGCTAACCACCACACTACCGCGGCATCGTGAATGGATAAGTACAAGAGAGAGAGAGAGAGAGGGAGAGTGTGTGAGAGAGTGAGACAGAAAGAGTGAGAGAGAGAGAGAAACAGAATGAGAGAGAGGGAGAGTGAGAGAGAGGGGTGTGAGAGAGAAAGAGAGAGAGAGAGTCAGAGAAAGAGAGAGGGAGAAAGAGTGAGGGAGAGAGGGGAGAGAGAGGGAGAAAGAATAAGGGAGAGAGGGGAGAGACAGAGACAGAGAGACACAGACAGACAGACAGAGACAGAAAGAGAGACAGAGACAGAGAGATCTGAAAAAGAAAAGACAGTTCAACAAATATGCCAAAGCAGACAAAACTGGATTTTAAACAACAAAACACGGAAAAGTAGTTTGGATTTTTTTTAAATTGAAAAAAGACAAAAAAAAATAGAAGATAATTAACAGAAAAAAATGAAACAATAGAAACAGAAATGCACATGAAAGAAAATTCATTCATGAAAATGAACTTAATTACATTCAAATACACAGACAATGAAATATACCCGTGGCTGCATGATGGCTAATAATAATAATAATTAAATCGAAAAATACACGATGTACAACATTTCATACATTTGTTGTAATGTTGTATAGTTAAGCTGAGGAACTCTTGGGAGCGGGAGTTTGGGTTGCTGGTAATGGGTTGCACTCGGCTAACACCAAACTGAAGAAACACGTGTCAGCGTGACATTTGAGCACGTGCTTCGCCAAGATTTAGAAAGAAAATCTGCTCCAAGCACTGACAATTTTCTGTAATATTCGGATAATCACAAATTATGGTTTAATGCAACTTCATCGGAGACCCATATAACATCTTACATCTTACATCCTTCCCGTGCAGTTAAACGTCATATAGGGCTCGCATAGTTGTTTGCCAAGTTTTCCTGTTCTTGGCGAGTCTTTCAACCTCATCAAGGGATTTTATGCCCATTAACCTGGCTTCTCTTAACAATGTCCTCTTTAGAGTTTCACGTGGTCGCATATAACATCAACGTACAGATAATGAAAGATTAATTCCGAAATGAATAGTTCAGATTGCCCTACACAATGTCGAAGCAGGGGCGTGTACAGAGCTGTGTACACCCATCCGCCTGGGCATGCTAGATTTGCTCTCTCAGTTCTCAGGGCTCTTTCAGAATTTGTTTTCTTTGTTTTCTTTGGGCGCTTAAATAGCACTTCCTGTTTTCCATGTCAATATCTCTAGACCAGTGATCACAGTGAAGTGACATATAGAAGATATTATATTAGTTCTAGACCAGTGATCATAGAGAAGTGACATATAGAACCTATTATATTAGTTCTAGACCAGTGATCACAGAGAAATGACATATAGAAGATATTATATTAGTTCTAGACCAGTGATCACAAAGAAGTGACATATAGAAGCTATTATTTTAGCTCAAGACCAGTGATCACAGAGAAGTGACATACAGAACCTATTTGTTTAACTTTGGAAGACAAGTGAAAAGTTTGCATTTGTATCACTCTTTGCTTTATACTTTCTTTTCTGTGAATTTTAATAGAATTGGAGGGAAAGGTTTGCCACCTTTTCGCGATATGATCTTTTATCCAGTCTTGGTCTCCACTCTTACCTGTAGCTCTCTTGGTGGTTGTGAAATGGTCTCTTACTTAGTCTTGGTCTCCACTCTTATCTGTAGCCATCCTGTGATTATAACATGATCTTTTATCCAGTCTTGGTCTCCACTCCTACCTGCAGCTCTCCTGTTATTATAATATAATCTTTTATCCAGTCTTGGTCTCCACTCCTACCTGTAGCTCTCCTGTTATTATAATATAATCTTTTATCCAGTCTTGGTCTCCACTCCTACCTGTAGCTCTCCTGTTATTATAATATAATCTTTTATCTAGTCTTGGTCTCCACTCCTACCTGTAGCTCTCCTGTTATTATAATATAATCTTTTATCCAGTCTTGGTCTCCACTCCTACCTGCAGCTCTCCTGTTATTATAATATAATCTTTTATCCAGTCTTGGTCTCCACTCCTACCTGCAGCTCTCCTGTTATTATAATATAATCTTTTATCCAGTCTTGGTCTCCACTCCTACCTGTAGCTCTCCTGTTATTATAATATAATCTTTTATCCAGTCTTGGTCTCCACTCCTACCTGTAGCTCTCCTGTTATTATAATATAATCTTTTATCCAGTCTTGGTCTCCACTCCTACCTGTAGCTCTCCTGTTATTATAATATAATCTTTTATCCAGTCTTGGTCTCCACTCCTACCTGTAGCTCTCCTGTTATTATAATATAATCTCTTATCTAGTCTTGGTCTCCACTCCTACCTGCAGCTCTCCTGTTATTATAATATAATCTTTTATCCAGTCTTGGTCTCCACTCCTACCTGCAGCTCTCCTGATTATCTGAAATGGTCTCAAGAAAATCTCCCGGCACAGACAAAGAAATGTTGACAGTGACGAGACAGAACGCAGTGTTCTGTGGTGTTCGTCAAAAAGAGCAAGCAGTCAAGAAATGAGGGAGGGAAAACCAGCAGGAGAATAGCCGTAACTCGAACCACGAACTCTGGTAGGACGAGCAGCCACCTAGCTGCTAGAGGACAATGCTTCAATCCACTCGGTCATTACACGTCTTTCAGTTTATCGTGCACAAAGACTCGTCGTTTCTTGTTTGCTAAATATCTCCAACAGAATTTTTTAAATCAACAAATTTTGATGTAAAATTTGAATCTATCTTGTAAGTGAAACAAACAAACAAAAACACAGAGAGAGAGAAAGAGAGAAAGAGAGAGAGAGAGAGAGAGAAATATTGCTCACATTATAAAGTTTTATTCTGACGTTCAGAGAGAAGTTTTAAACTGCTTATAGCACCACTTTTCACTGGCGACCCAGTTGGCTAAGTGGTTAGGCGCTGGATGGTACTGGGTTTAAATCCCAGGGGTGAGGATTTTTTCTGGTGCCACCACAACAAGATGGTCCCGGGGTCCACCCAGACTCTAAAAACGGGTACCAGAGAAATCTGGGAAGATAAATACGACCAGGCGTGATACTGACCTCATCACACTTTCATGTGCGAAGGTCTTGGCAATACGGGCCTAACACCGTGCCCCTAAAGCGCCTTAATGGCAAAGGAAGGGACATTTTATCTTTACCTTACCTTTCTTCAATAAATAGTTCTCCTTCTCCCTTTCTGTTAAAAGAATATGATTTTTTTTCCTGATAACAAACAATATAGCTCTTTATTAACGTGCTTAATATGCTCAGTCGTTCTGGTGTATCTCTGTCTAGTCCACTTTTGTGGGGCATTTTTTTCAAGAAAATGTAAGCACGTTTCTATTTTTGAGCGGGCAGAACAGAGTTTCTATACACGCGGGATAACTGGAATTCACGGCTCCATTTAGCGTCTGCTAGAGTTCACCAAGGCAAAAATGTCAAGGGTCCACTGAGAACACTCCGATATTTTCGGCATCGACAAGGTGAATCATTCGCACCTCAAGCTCATGTGGCAACGCCTACAGAACAGAGACTGCATGTCTGACGCGCTCACTCACGATATAACGGATCTCAGCAGAGCTTTGTGTGTGCTCTTCATTCGTGGTAAGCGCCAGTTAGCAGCCGGCCAGGAGAGGGGAGAGTCGAGGTTGTAGCACTGGGGCCCGGGCTGTTGGGGGACCCGGCGGCCCCTGCTTTTGGCCTTATTTTCTTATTACAGACAAAAGTCAGGAAGTAACTGGCCCCGGGGCCCGACCGGACACTTCATGGCTCTACAAGTCAGGGCTGAATAAGATTTAATGTCTCTAAAACATCTAAACACGATCTTTATATAATTAATGAGCAGATATACATACAAACGGAATTAAAGACAAAATTACACAGAAGCAGATAAATAAATTAGATTGACACAGACTTGGATGGATAGACAGACTGATACATGAACAAATAAACATAAATCATTCTCATGCCATAAAAAAGGAGCGGTAATGGCCCTTGGACAGACTGGCCCACATAAAACCACCTAAATCTCTGATCAAATATTTGAAACTCTAAAATAATGTCTACACTCCTATCAAGATTACAGACTCATAAGTATGCAACTCATTCTCATGACAAGTTCTTATATTCTCTTCAAATACTGCTTTACTGTGAAACCATGTATGTGTATATATTTATGTAAGAAATTCGTTAGAAGACGTGTAAACATTTGTTGAAAATAAAGATTTATTTTAAAAAAAGGGGATGTGATTGACAGACAGACAGACCAGATATCAGACCAGACCAGACAGACAGACAGACAGACAGACAGACAGACAGACAGACAGACAGACAGATAGATAGATAGATAGATAGATAGATAGATAGATAGATAGATAGATAGATAGATAGATAGATAGATAGATAAATAGATAGATAGATAGATAGATAGATAGATAGAGATAGATAGATAGATAGATAGATAGATAGATAGATAGATAGATAGATAGATAGATAGATAGATAGATAGACAGAATACAACTATCTTACAATTCACTCATCTCAGAATACCATGTCATTGTCATGGAAAACAGCCAAGCTACTTGTTTGTTATCCAAAACTTTGATGTGTTTGTAATTTATACAAAACTTCCTCAGAGTAGCTACGTTGATGGACTGTGTGCTATTTTGATAGGTTCAGTATGTAAAGATTTATTTTAATATTTGCCAGTGATGGTCTTGGTCATGAGCGATATATATATATATATATATATATTTTTTACCTTGTCTTATTTTCTAAAATCATGAAAGAGATATATTTTTACCTTGTCTTATTTTCTAAAATCATGAGAGAGATATATTTTTACCTTGTCTTGTTTTCTAAAATCATGAGAGAGATATATTTTTACCTTGTCTTGTTTTCTAAAATCATGAGAGAGATATATTTTTACCTTGTCTTGTTTTCTAATTCAAGTGCCGTGCCGTGTGGCGTAGGCGATCATTTCTCTCCACAATTCCCTGTCTTTAGACTTGATTATGAGATCCGTTGGTGACATTCTTCCTAGCCACACTGACAGCCCATCCAGTAACTTCTCTCTCTCTGTCTCTTCTTCCCTCAATTTTTTCAGTTGTCACAATGTGTTCCAATTTTCCTCTTCTCAGAAAATGTCCTACAAATCTCGCTTGTCTGCCTCTGATCTTTGCTGTAATTTTCCTTTTAACTCCAGCCTCTCTTAAGACTTCGTTGCTTCTCTTAGCTGTCTATGGTACCTTCAACATCCTTCTTATATACCACATTTCCATAGCCTCCATTTCTCACTATACTCTCTTATTCATAGACCATGCTTCACACCCATAAAATAGAATTGGCTTGATGTAACATTTAAGTACTCGGAATCTTGTTTCCATTGATATGTATCTGTTGCACAAGATGTTTCTCATTTTCTAGAATGCTAACTTGCCCAGAGCACGTCTGCTTTTTATTTCATTGTGACATTTCCCATCAGCTGTTATAATCGTTCCTAGGTACTTGAATTATCAACTTGTTTTAGATTTGTGCCATCGATGGTAACGTTACATGCTTTGTCTCCTTTTGCATTATCTTTTTCTTGTGTTGCCTTGTCGTGTCTTTCTGCTGTATTTTTTTTTTGTTCGCCTTAAATTATCTTGTCTTACATCTTCAGTCATGTTGAAAGGAACAAGTCTCCCTGGGCACATTCAAGTGGTAGCGGGCAGTGAAGATCTGACCTCGGGCACATAGAGATTGTGCTACTTTGTCAGAAGCCGGGTGTGAGCAAGACGTGCAGGGATAGATGATGTCACGGGAAAACAGTGAATAATATGATGCCTCTGTGAAAGTACTGGTCAACTCTTAGACAGAAGTCCTGGGGTTGATTCATGCTCTTCATCCTTCAGTCGACCCGTTTGTATAAATGGATACTCGACATTCACTGCTGAGGAAAAAAAAGTCTCACAAGACAGATATCTATTTGTACGATGAGGAAAACTGGATTACATTGTACACATGGTTAATAATGGGCGATGGACAAATTAGGATATCAAACACAGTCTCATAAAAATACGGATCTTGCTCGCGTTA
The DNA here is from genome assembly GCA_009760885.1 of Achatina immaculata. Classification (NCBI taxonomy): domain Eukaryota; kingdom Metazoa; phylum Mollusca; class Gastropoda; order Stylommatophora; family Achatinidae; genus Lissachatina; species Lissachatina immaculata. Next base: position 35,732,567 of record CM019716.1, read on the forward strand.
CCACGGCTACACGGTAAAAACAATTTGTGCTATGCATTCAATTTATGATGCTAGCCGCATTCTTTTCTGCAGCCATCAGCCATTTTCCCCAGCCAATCCGGTTTCATTACACTGGCTTCCGGTGGCATACTGTAGGTAATACTGCTAAATGTGAATTTACACACTTAAACATTTTAGATTACACAATAATGTGCATAATGAAAGACATAACGTATAAAATATATCTTACCCTATTGACGTATGACATCTTAACTTTCGGAGGTAATTCTGTCTCCAGAAAAATACGAACGCTTGACCGCTGACTGCAGATGTCCACTAGATGGCCAAAATTGCAGGGTTGGATGAAGGCTGCCTTTCGCAGTCTAGAAATGAAACGCGATTAGCTTTGGTCTCAACTAGTTTCCAAACAAACGGCAGCTAGAGGGAATAATTCATGCTGCAGGAGCAACACAAACTCCAGCGCTGTAGCCGAGATGGAGACCAGAATACCACAAACAGGTAAGATAGCGTTGGCGAGTGGGAAAAAAGCTGGAAGAAAAATAAACCCTCTTTTCCTGATGCCAACTCAGCTTTTAGCTTCTCCTGCAGATTTCGCAAATTCTGGCATAAAGATGGAAAATGAACGAAGTGCAATATATCCACCCGCGCTGATTCAACTACATACTCGATACTGCATTCACAATTTGTTTCCCCCCTTACATCAACGTCAAGAAAGACTGACGAAGTGTGAGATTCGATACCTGTTTCGATGATGTAATCACTGTGTTGACTGATAAACTACAAGCGATCCCACAGTGTTGCCCACGGCTTGACGTATCCGAGATATGATTGCCAGTTGTGACAATGGTGGCCGATTGTCAAAGAAGAAGTGAGAGGAAATATAGAGGTGTGCTTAAAACGGTTTTTCGGTTCTGAAAATGCTAAAGCAGCGCTTTTTTAAATGCAATGTTTATTGTCACTTCCCTCCCCACCCCCCGGGATCTTGGGCCATACGTTTAATGGGGACTAACTGTAAAAGATTCCAGTTCATTTTGTTTATCTGACAAAAGACAGATATTGATAACATATCACTCATGAGAGACGTATTTAGTCTGGCGGGCTTGACAGACAGAAATGCAATAAGTAAGCAGAAAAGATAGATGACCATTAAGATATAGAACAACATTGAGGATGGATGGATGGATGGATGGATGGATGGATGGATGGATAACTCAAATCTCTGTATATAAAAAAGACAGACAAATAACTAAATATATGAGCAAACAGTTTAGTTGGTGGTGTTGACAGATAGAAACACAGACAGGCAGACAGACAGACAAGCATGTTGTAGAGGTACAGGCAAACAGACAGTCAGGCAGACAGATTGTGGACGTACAGGCATACAGGCAGGCAGACAGGCAAGCTGTAAACATACATGTATACAGGCATACAGGCAGGTGGACAAACTGTAGACATAAAGATGTACAGACAGACAGGCAGGCAGACGAACAGGCAGAGAACGCCAAACTGGCAGCTTGATATGCAGACCAATTTCTTTTTGTCCTTCGCCATTTTTTTTAAACGTTAACAAATTTCCCGAACAAGCGGTTGAGTTCCAGGTAAAATGGAAGAGTACGGCATGTATGTATGTAGTGTACAAGTATGTATGTATGTATGTATGTATGTATGTATGTATGTATGGATGTTTTATTTTTGCCGTGTCGGATAGCGTTGGCTATTTCGCTTCTTCAAGACCCTTGTGTCATCCTTGGAGTTTCCGATCAGTTGAAATGTTTTCTTTTCTTCCCTGACACCTGGTTAGTCCACTGAGATCTTTTTCTCTTGGGCCTCCTCTCTACCTTCTTCTCTGGAATTTTCCAGTCATCACCAAGCAGTTCAAGAAACACTGACTGTCTTTTTTTTAGCAATAATTGTAACTATTTTTTGGCTGTTCTGAAACTGCTTTAAGAACCTGTTTGTTTATTTTTCTATATGTCCAAAAAGTTTGGTACATTTTTCTCTAAAACCACATCCCCCTCTCCTTCCTGTTTCTCTATCAACTGTTCGTTAATTGTCCAAGTTTCACAACCATACAGCAATTTTGGTTCTTTGTAGCACGGTAGTATTCTTTTCTTCTCTTTTATGGGCATCTTATTATTTCTTGGTATCTGCTTCATGTCATAAGAGCTGCCATTGTTTGATCTATTCGTGGTTTTATTTCATATGTTCACTTTGCTATCAGCTGTTATTGTTGTTCCCAGGTGACTGAATTTATTTGCCCGTGTCAGTGTCTTCCTGTCTGAAAGGATGTTGCACTTTGGTATGCCTGTTGGGATGCACGAGGGGTCAAGGGTTATGGAAGGACATGATATCCTACACCTGTCGGCAGGGACCTTGAGAGAGAGAGAGAGAGAGAGAGAGAGAGAGAGAGAATACTTTTGCAAAATGGTCTCGAGAAATAGTACAGTTTTTTTTAGAAGAAAGCCTGTACTTTCGACAGGAGAAAGAATATTGTACACAAAGTACGTTAGACACAGGAGAAATAAAAACTGTAGACAAAGTATTTTAAACCCAGGAGAAAGAAAATCTGTAAACAATGTACTTTAGACACAGGAGAAAGAGAACCTGTAGAAAAGTACTTTAGACAAAGAAGAAAGAGAAACTGTAGACAAAGTACTTTAAATACAGGAGAAAGAGAAACCGTTGACAAAGTACTTTTGACACTTGATTAAGAGAAACCGTAGACAAAGTACTTTATTCAAAGAAGAAAGAGAAACAGTAAACAAAGTACTTTAGACACAGGAGAAAGAGAACCTGTAGACAAAGTACTTTAGACAAAAAATAAAGAGAAACTGTAGACAAAGTACTTTAGACACAGGAGAAAAAGAAACTGTAGACAAAGTACTTTAGACACAGGAGAAAGAGGAATGGTGAGAGAATGGCCGTCACTCGTGCAAGCCTCTTTTCCAAGATGCTAAATTTAAACAAGTGATCAGTAGCACATCGTGAATCTCTCAGGCTTAAATCAATCATCAGTTTACTGGTTCAGTAGCTGCAAGCCAAATATAGGGCCCGATAATTATAGAAATTTCTACAGTGTGATGTATAATATGGCTCATAGAAATGTCGACATTATTTGACCACACAGAGCAAGCGAAAGAAAAGGTAATCACTTTAACAAAGTTTTAGTCGAAATGGGGAAGATTGATCGTCTACGCCTGTCCGCACTGCATCTGATGATGGTGAGAACGATTCTGGATTCCGTACACAGTCACTGTAGAACAGTAGTCCACGGCGCGTTATCAGGCGGCCTCTGGTTGCCTTATCTATTTGGCATATAGTGCCGTGTATGAAACACTTCAAGGTTTATAGCATTATGATATAACTGGAGGTCCGCAATTTATATGTAGGTGAAATGGCGGCCTTTGGTTATAAAATTGTTGGGAACCATTGCAGCAGAGCTTTTCTGTTCCCTTGGTTACTGCACAGTTTTACATATCAAACCATTACGTCACATCATGTATCGGGTTTCCCACCAGCTATTCCTTGTCTCAGATCGCCTTTCAAACCTAAACGACCGATTGGATCACGTTCTTAACGACTGCGTAGCACAAAAGAGAAGAAGAAAGTCTACACTGAAAGCCTATACGATATTATAAACAATTTCTGTGAAGATAAACAGTTGATAACCGATCTCAAAGATAGAATAGGATAAATTAGGTTAGGGTTATCATTCTTGCACATTAGACAAATCCATGTCACAAGATTGTTTGAAGCATGCTTGGCAAGGAAAGGGTCACCAGACTCACAAGTTCAAAAGTTGCAAGTCTCACTTGGATCTGCTGTCCTGGGCATACAGGAGGTCATGGTTATGATCGGCCTGACTGAAAAGCCGTGATACTAGACACAGATGGAAATCTTGACGGCTGTTGTGGACAGATTTTGAGGGGATGAAGAGCTGGGACGGCACAATAAATCTTACACCTAAAGAATGAAGAACATGGAGGTGAAACAAGACTAGGGGAGAAGACTCTTCTTTGTGTGACCGGAAGCGACAAAACCACCCACAATCACGGTGAGACAATCATAGTCAGTACATTTATCTTTCTTTTGCAACTGGCACAGCAGCGGAGTAAGTATGTGAGTGTCTGAATCACGACTTCATCAATCAGTCAATCAGTCATGCAATCGAGTAATTCGATTTGCTCTTTAACTTGTCCATCATGATGAAACAACTGAAGCATCAGTTCCTGTGTTGATTTACAGTTTATTTTTACAAAGGACACTCATCTGGCAATAACGTTCTATACTTCTCCATCTTCTGTCACAGAGTAGAACTTTTTTGGAAAATAATTTTGGACAATTCCTTGTTAATTAATGTCTGTACTGACATGTTTATCTCGTACTGACATGTTGGAGTTAGTACTGACACGTTGGAGTCTGTACTGACATGTTGGAGTTCGTACTGACACGTTGGAGTCTGTACTGACATGTTGGAGTTCGTACTGACACGTTGGAGTCTGTACTGACGCTTTGGAGTCTATACTGACATGTTGGAGTCTGTACTGACACGTTGGAGTCTATACTGACACGTTGGAGTCTGTACTGACACATTGGAGTCTGTACTGACATGTTGGAGTCTATACTGACATGTTGGAGTCTGTACTGACATGTTGGAGTCTATAGTGACATGTTGCTGACATGCTGGAGTCTATAGTGACATGATGGAGTCTATAGTGACATGTTGGAGTCTATAGTGACATGTTGGAGTCTATAGTGACATGTTGCTGACATGCTGGAGTCTATAGTGACATGTTGGAGTCTATAGTGACATGTTGGAGTCTATAGTGACATGTTGGAGTCTATAGTGACATGTTGGAGTCTATACTGACATGTTGCTGACATGCTGGAGTCTATAGTGACATGATGGAGTCTATAGTGACATGTTGGAGTCTATACTGACATGTTGCTGACATGCTGGAGTCTATAGTGACATGATGGAGTCTATAGTGACATGTTGGAGTCTATAGTGACATGTTGGAGTCTATACTGACATGTTGCTGACATGCTGGAGTCTATAGTGACATGTTGGAGTCTATAGTGACATGTTGGAGTCTATAGTGACATGATGAAGCCTGAAAGTAAAGATAGCTAATGACAGTCAGTGTGGGTTGAATTTGCCAAAGAGTTACACAATCGTCATTCCTAGAGAGAGAGAGAGAGAGAGAGAGAGAGAGAGAGAGAGAGAGAGAGCATACTTTATTTTCAAAGGGTTAAGATTTGGACACGGAGGCCAGTATAACATTCTACCTTTCATCATACAGCTTTCACTCAGTCACAGTCATTCAGCATTTGTTAATGACCATAATAATCTTGAAGAAGCAATCAAATGATTACATAAAGAAATAATAAACTTATCTCTTGTCCATACACTCCACACTCTGATTTATGTAATTACATGAAATAAACTTACATTTTTACATTCATTCAAACCCAACAAATTTATAAAAGAGCAGTATAAAAAAATACAACAATCAAGCCACATTTAAACTAATATAGACTTTGATAGTATATATACATCTACACTTTTCATATACGCAAAGTACATGCAGATACATATATTCACACATAAATGCAAGTATATAGACAAATATACAAACACGTGCACACATATACATACAATATATATACACACACACTTATGTATACACATAAACATATGCCGTCACATACGTACACATGCACACATATAATGTATACATATATATGTATATATACACATATACACCCATATATATGTATATGTATTTGTAATACACATACATACACACATATATATGCATACATATACTCACTTACACATATATAGGCATTCACACATATACAAATACATACTTACACATATTCACACATGTATGCACTACACATACCATGACAGAGAGAGAGAGGGAGAGAGAGAGAGAGATTTGCGGAGAGGTCGAGTTAAGCCTCGACTCTGTGAGAAGCTTCTGCGCATGCGCAGTGGTCGAGTTAGCCATCGACTCTGTGAGACTTCCACCTCTCCCTCACCTCTTCACTCAAATCTTCTTTTTTTCGATCTAAGCAAGATACCGTGTCGGAGTTTGTTTTTGAAATGAGTTTTTAAAAAAAATCCTTTGAACTCCATATTGACCTGCAACTTGAGCCTGGCTGAAAGTCTCTGAACACAAGCCATCGAGTTGATAAAAATGCCTAGCATGAATGTACGAGGGACGTTCGGAAAGTAATGCACCACATCGTTTTTCTCAGGAGCTGTTTATTCAAAAAGCATGAAATTTATACACAATATACAAGGATATGTCATGTAAACATCGATATTATTCAACATAATCCCTATCAACTTGTCTGGCTTTACGCCAGCGCGAAACAAATGAATGTAGTCCTAGCCCATACCAGATTTTCTCTTGATTGTGTAGCCATTTCTTCCCTGCATGAATCACTCCTTCGTCATCTTCAAATCTTACCCATCAGAGTGCATCTTTAAGTGGACCAAACAGATGGAAATCAGAGGGTGCCAAATCGTGACTATAGTGTGGATGGGGTAGTACATTCCAACCCAATTTGATGATTGCTTCCCGTGTTGCCAGACTTGTATGAGGGCGCGCATTGTCGTGAAGGATAAGCAGATCTGCTGGATTCTTGTGCGGCCGAACTCTGTGAAAACGCTGCTTGAGTTTTTTCAGTGTCTTGATGTAAGCTTGCGACTTGACTGTCTCTCCTTTTGGCATAACATCCACCAGAATCACACCTTCAATGTCCCAAAAGACAGTGATCATGACCTTTCCATCTGAAGGATTGTCTTGAATTTCTTTCTTCGTGATGATTGTGGATGATGCCACTCCATTTACTGTCTTTTTGTCTCAGGTTCAAAATGATATGCCCAGTTTTCGTCACCCTCAGCATTGGAACGCTCCAATAATTCAGAAGAAACTGCTTTCCTTTGCAATCGATGGTCATTTGTGAGACTTCGAGGAACTCATCTTGCGCAAACCTTAGGAAATCCGAGAGGTTTTATAACTACATTTGCACTACCATTGCTGAATGGCAGCTTTGAGGCCAATTGTTGAGTACTGATACGACTATCAGTAAGAATAATACCCTCAACACATTTCAACATTTCTGCCTTGGTGGCCTTGGCAGAACGTTCACAGGGCGTCCGATCATGCAACTCCTTATCTCCACTTATTGATTCTTTGATTCTCTGAACCCAGTGACTGACTGTACTCCTGTCGACTGCAAAATTTCCATACACATCATATAGACGATTGTGAATGTTCACAACAATTTCCTTCTCTGCAACGAGAAATTCTATCACAATTCGCTGCTTATGCTGAAAGTTGCTAACACGCTCCATTTCAACGGTTAAGGGCAGCCATATTCTTCGGCCAGTTGCGGTGCAATTTGGTTCACACAATCGGCATATACCATATTTAAAGTGTGCAAAATGTCACGCTTCTATCTTCATTATTAGCTGAAGAAAACGATGTGATGCATTACTTTCTGAACGCCCCTCTATATAGCAAGGAAAACCAACTCAGCCTTCTACAGAAGTGTCATGGTATTGTAGCTTTTCGTCTAACATCAAGTTTTGTCCTCGTTTCCTCTCCAAAGTGTGCCAAGTCCATTGTTCAGTCACGTGGTTCGGTATTTTGCAAATTCTTCCCAGACTTCTTGGGCTGATAAAAAATTCTAGCACTGATCTACTACAGATCTGTTTCTCACTTCGGATCTACAAAGTAGCTTCATTCCCTACAGTTATTGGAAACATGAAGGCAAAAAGAAATCTTGGGACTATCTATCTATCTATCTATCTATCTATCTATCTATCTATCTATCTATCTATCTATCTATCTATCTATCTATCTATCTATCTATCTATCTATCTATCTATCTGTCTGTCTGTCTGTCTGTCTGTCTGTCTGTCTGTCTGTCTGTCTGTCTGTCTGTCTGTCTGTCTGTCTGTCTGTCTGTCTGTCATCTTGTGACCTCTTTGCTGATGATTGCACCGTTTACACTAGTGACAATGACTGTATTAACCTGGAGTCAACTCTTCAAATTGAAATAAACAGTCTAATTAACTGGAGCAATAACAACAGAATGCTCATAAACATCAGCAAAACAAAATCCATGCTCATTACAACAAGACAGAAATTAACAAATTCACCAACAACAACACTACATCTCCACGCTGGAACTTCACAGATAGAGAATGTTAGTGAACACAAAACTCCAGATCTCATGATTGACCACCACCTCAGCTAGAATCATCATGTAGACTGTCTAACCAAACTCACTGCACAAAAAGTTTACCAATTTACTAAAATTCAACATTTTGTTGACATAGAAAAAAAACTACATATCACAGATACAAACACACTTGGACTACTGCTCCACAGTCTGGGATGGTTGTTATGTCAAACATGAAAAGACTTTACTCACTTCAAAAACGAGCAGTAAAGCTTATAGATGACAAACATGCATACGTATTACAAATAACGACAAACATCTGGATGTTCTACCCCTCAAGAAAAGATTTCTTTTCAACAAGGCCAAGTTTATTCATAAAATTCTATCGCACAATGTTCCACCCTATCTGTGGTCATTGTTCAAATCCAACCCCAAACACAGTCAACGCTTAAGCAATTGTATTCTCCCAAAATCAAGGCTTGACATGTTTAAAAAAAGCTTATCTTACTCAGCTGCCCACCTTTGGAAAGCCCTACCAATTCACATAAAACTTTAATATTCGTTCTTTAACTTTAAACTTTGTCAACATCTGTTTGATATGGAGTATATGCTTCCCTAAGCATAGTCTAAAGTAGTTTAAAGTATGGCTTGAGTGTTGTAATTTTTAAAAATTATTTTTAATACTGCTTTTCTATAAATTTGTTAGCTTTGAATGAATGTAAGAATGCAAGTTTATTTCATGTTGTTGCATAAATCAGAGTGTAGAGTGTATGGACATGAGATAAGTTTATTATTTATTTATGTAATCATTTAATTAAGGACAAATATATCCATACTACAATAACTTAATATTGAAGAAGGCTGGCTAGTAAAGAGTATTAAAAACTTAAATATTTTGGACACATTAAACGTTATGATAATCTAGAGAAAACCGTCTTGGAAGGGCACATAATGGGAAAAATAAAGAGAGGAAGACCAAGGCGAAGATGGCTGCAAGACATCGTTGACGATCTGCAAATGGATGCATCAGCAGCAGGACATCTTGCTCACAACCGAGAGGCCTACATGAGTGCCGTTAGGGAGGCAAAGGTCCACAAGGGACATGCAAATGAATGAATGAATGAATGATTTAATTGTGTATTCATGATTATTATGCTCATTAACAAATGCTGAATGACTATGACTGAATAAAGGCTGTATGATGAAGGGCAGAATGTAAGACGGGGCTGCGTGCCCAATTCTTAACCCTTTGAAAATAAAATTGGTTCGTTCGTTCGTTCTGTCTGTCTATCTGTCTGTGCCCAATGAAAGCGGGTGTGGGGGGGGGGGGGGGGGGGGGGTTCAACCAGCGCATTGCCCCATGGCCGGAACATATTCCTCTTTTTTAATGGATGGCCCTGAGGTAATGAGCATGGAGGACGTAGTTGATGAGAACAAAATGGCTTATCAACAGGGTAAGGAGGAGAGGGCGTAGAGAAACAGTTCTGCACCAGCTTATAAAATTCCTGTCTCGGTCTGTGTATAGAGCTATCTATCCATCTTCTTGTGGTGATCATTCAACATCTGAGTACACAACAGTCATGACCTTTGACATGCACATCTAGTAAACCGGAAGTCGACACCCTACTAAGGGAAGTAAACTTGAATGAAATCACTTCCTCCTGTGGCAGAAGTTCATGGTAAAACGAACAAGCGAGGATGTCTCATCAAACAGGCATTACAGGTTACTTTTGACTCATTCTTTTTTTATAAACATTACGAATAAATGCGCATTTTGTTGTAAAGTTTTTGTTAAACGATATAAGTAACGCATGTACTGACGTAATGGGTCAAGTATGGACCGGTCGACAACGGGAAGAACTCGGGTCGGCCGGTGTCTTGTGGGCGGTAGCGTGCCTTGAAGATAAAGTAACCGTCACAAATAATGACTCATTTTGAGAAAAATTCATACTAAAATGTACTTGCATATCTGGATTCAAGACATGATCCTTGTTATGGGACTGACAAAGTCAGAAGCATATGTCATTCACTGATAGTGCTGTCATCTCAAAGAAAAGAATACCACTAAAATGTAGCATTACCATACATGGCACATAACTGAAACAAGTTGATAGATTCAAGTATTTAGAAATAATTATAACAGCTGATGGGAAATGTCACAATGAAATAAAAAGCAGATGTGCTCAGGCCAAGTCAGCTTGCTAGAAAATGAGAAACTTGTGCAACAGATCGATATCAATGGAAACAAGATTCCAAGTACTTAAATGTTACATCGAGCCAGTTTTGTTTTATGGATGTGAAGCACGGTCCATAAATAAGAGAGTACAATGAGAAATGGAGGCCATGGAAATGTGGTATATAAGAAGGATGTTGAAGGTACCATGGACAGCTAAGAAAAGCAACGAAGTCTTAAGAGAGGCTGGAGTTAAAAAGCAAATTACAGCAAAGATCAGAGGCATACAAGCGAGATTTGTAGGACATTTTCTGAGAAAAGGAAAATTGGAACACATTGTGGCAACTGGAAAAATTGAGGGAAGAAGTGTCAGAGGAAGACAGAGAGAGAAGTTACTGGATGGGCTGTCAGTGTGGCTAGGAAGAAAGTCACCGGCGGATCTCATAATCAAGTCTAAAGACAGGGAATTGTGGAGAGAAATGATCGCCTACGCCACGCTGCATGGGGCTTGATTGATTGATTGATAGTGCTGTGCAATGTGGATGGTGCATCTGGCACGCAGATTTTGTTCGTCGTCGGAACTGTAGTTGAAGTATATGGATATCGTTAGAAAGTAAAGCACAGATTAAAATAGGTAAAGTCATTTATTTTGAATGAAATTCTATGGTTAAATAATCATAAAGTTGAGGAGACAAATTTTATATTAATATTTGCCCAGCATATGTAATTCATTTCATCACTATGTCCACCATTTGGATGATCTACTATCATCTGCTCAGACATTCACAACTGTACTTTACTTCCCAATATCACCTCTATCTTTTGTGAACAGATGGGCCTGGAAGATAAACACCCAACATGTAGCATGATTGACCACTCTGTCGGCATGGCACTTGATGATGATAATTTTTGTTAATGAAACAGTTTGGATGTAAAAGGACAGATGTGAAGAGACTGGATTTTGCAACTGAAGCTTGGGTTATTATCATTGTGCCCCAATATGCTAATGTAGTTTTGGCAGAATTTATCAAAGAGAATTTGACAAACAAGTGGTACATGACACACTTGTACAGTAGCTCTGTGTACAGAAACATTCATAAACACCCATAATATACAGCATCTTCCATGTATATAACACACTTGTACAGTATCTTTGTGTACAGAAATATTCATAAACACCTATAATATACAGCAGCTTTCATGTACAAAAACATTCATAGACAGCCTTCATATACCGCTGCTTCCATATTAAAAAAATACGGCCTTCATAAACAGCAGCTTTCATGTACAAAAACATATATAAACAGCCTTCATATACAGAAGTTTTCTTATACAAAAACATTCATAAACAGCCTTCATATACTGCAGCTTTCTTGTACTAAAACATTCATAAACAGCCTTGATGTACACCAGTCTCCATTTACAAGAAGAACCATGTGCAGTAGTTTCCATGTACGGCAGTTTATATTTACCTGTTCCAGAAACATCTTCTGACAGAAACTCTGCCAAAATCGTTAACCTAGACTTATTTACAGTTAATTGTTATCATTTTTGTAACCATTGACGATAAAGTAAATATTTTGTTAACAGATATTATAGTGTGTGATTTGTACTATTACATTTTCACATTATTTTGAAACAGTAAAAGTTACTGATATTTAGATTGTTGCTAAAATTTCTCCCCAGCCAATGATGAACTGCGGACTTTTCTGGCACAATCTAAAGATGGCAGTATTCGTGTGCTGAAGATTGCTATTGAGAATGGTGAGCTTGTATGTACATTATTGTGAGAATACATTGTTTTGTTTTGGTTTTTTTTTTGTGAAGTTCTAATTTAAAATAATTTGTAACTGCAACAGTTTCCATTTTTCTTTAGGCAGACAAGATGGCATGCACTGAATAATAATTAACTGGTGTGCTTTCTTGCACAGCAATATTGAGGCACATCACAAATTGTTCAGTAAAGATAGCTTGTGGAAATGAGTTCTCTGCTTAGGAAAATGGGTTCTCTGTTTGGGGAAACAGGTTCTATGCTTGTGGAAATGAGTTCTCTGCTTGGGGAAATGGGTTCTCTGCTTGTGGAAATGAGTTCTCTGCTTAGGGAAATGGGTTCTCTGCTTGTGGAAATGAGTTATCTGCTTGTAGAAATGAGTTCTCTGCTTGTAGAAATGAGTTCTCTGCTTGGGGAAATGAGTTCTCTGCTTGTAGAAAAGAGTTCTCTGCTTAGGGAAATGGGTTCTCTGCTTGTGGAAATGAGTTCTCTGCTTGTGGAAATGAGTTCTCTGCTTGTAGAAATGAGTTCTCTGCTTGGGGAAATGAGTTATCTGCTTAGGGAAATGAGTTATCTGCTTAGGGAAATGAGTTATCTGCTTAGGGAAATGAGTTCTCTGCTTGGGGAAATGAGTTGTCTGCTTGTAGAAATGAGTTCTCTGCTTGTAGAAATGGGTTCTTTGCTTGGGGAAATGAGTTCTCTGCTTGTGGAATGAGTTCTCTGCTTAGGGAAATGAGTTCTCTGCTTAGGGAAATGGGTTCTCTGCTTAGGGAAATGAGTTCTCTGCTTGTGGAAATGAGTTCACTGCTTGTAGAAATGAGTTCTCTGCTTAGGGAAATGAGTTCTCTGCTTGTGGAATGAGTTCTCTGCTTAGGGAAATGGGTTCTCTGCTTGTGGAAATGAGTTCTCTGCTTAGGGAAATGAGTTCTCTGGTTAGGGAAACGAGTTCTCTGCTTAGAGAAATGGGTTCTCTGCTTGTGGAAATGAATTCTTTGCTTGTGGAAATGAGTTCTTTGCTTAGGGAAATGGGTTCTCTGCTTAGGGAAATGGGTTCTCTGCTTGTAGAAATGGGTTCTCTGCTTGTGGAAATGAGTTCTCTGCTTGGGGAAATAGGTTCTCTGCTTGGGGAAATTAATTCTCTGCTTGGGGAAATGGTTTCTATCACAGTTGCTGAAAACAAGTAAATCTGAATTTCACAATAGTACCTGTGTAAACATAGACAAGAAGACTTTTTCATCATTTAATTTTCAACTTTATGCACATAAAATGCGGCCGGTTAGTTTGAGACAGACTTAGGAGAAAAAAAAAAAGTGTGTCCAATATACCAAAAAGAAATAATAGCATATAACTTACACCATCATGTTGTTGTTAATTATTTTAAACTTGATGTAAAATAAATTCAGAATTAACACAGCATAGCTTACTGTGAGGGAAATACAGCCATCCTGCAGGCAGCTTTAGAAAAATTGTTTCACTTATTTCTTATCTTATATCTTATATCCTTCCCGTGCCGTTAGACGTCACATAGGGCTCGCAAAGTAGTTCGCCAATATTTCCTGTCTTCGGCGAGTCTTTCAACCTCAACAAAGGATTTTATGCCTGTTAACTTGGCCTCTCTTAATAATGTTCTCTTCAGAGTTTCACGCGGTCTGCCCCTTTTTCTTCGGCCTGTTATGTTCCACTTGATAGCTTATTTGCCAGTATGAATTTTGTGCATACTATCATCATCATGTGAAATTATTACAGCAGTTGCTTTTATGTGTAGGATAAAGTGCCTTAAATCTGTATTTTAAGTAAAGAATTGATAACATTACAAAGCATTTGTTCGAAAACTGTTGTACAGAGTGTCCTCAGAAAAGTAATGTTCACATACTGCATATGTTTCTGACTTTGAAATCTGGTGACAGGACTTACTTAGCGTGAAATCTAGTGACAGGACTTACTTAGTGTGAAATCTAATGACAGGACTTAGTGTGAAATCTAGTGGCAGGACTTAGTGTGAAATCTAGTGACAGGACTTACTTAGTGTGAAATCTAGTGACAGGACTTACTTAGCATGAAATCTAGTGACAGGACTTACTTAGTGTGAAATCTAGTGACAGGACTTAGTGTGAAATCTAGTGACAGGACTTACTTGGTGTGAAATCTAATGACAGGACTTACTTAGTGTGAAATCTAGTGACAGGACTTACTTAGTGTGAAATCTAGTGACAGGACTTAGTGTGAAATCTAGTGACAGGACTTACTTAGTGTGAAATCTAGTGGCAGGACTTAGTGTGAAATCTAGTGACATAACTTAGTGTCATTGTAGACACACAGTGATCATGGTAGGCTTTTTAAAACCAGTACAAGTATGCTTGTCTTTCACCTTGCATAAAGTACTTTCCGAAATACCAGTTTTGTCAGTATGACATTTAGTACCTTATACCTTTTTTTTTTTTAAATGTAAAGTTAAACACACTTCACAGACATCAGTGGGAGTTAAATTTTCATATGAAATTTTGTTGTTATCATATCTGCAGTGAGATTTGATCTTTAGAAAATGCTCACCTGCTGAACCAAAGTCAGACTGGCAGGTTCTCACTCATGCAAACTGAACGTCATTAGCCCGCTGGCCTGATTATCCTCCAACTGATTTCACTGGTTGCTTTTCACTAGGTTTTTGATAATATAAACCAGTTACAGTAACCAGCGACCTCCAAAAGTTTCAGTTTTTCTTATTTTTAATTGGTAATTTACCAATATACAGAAAGGCAGTTGCCGGTTAACATGATCACTTAGAATATATTCAGTATATTAGGAGACATACACTTAACAGAAATTTTTTATGCTTTTTAAGCTGTTCAAGGTCGTTGTATTTAACATTTGTTGCCTGATTTTAACTTCTGATATTTTAAAATGCTTTTTCAGAAGAACTTGTGTATGCAGCATCAGAAGAACCACGTGGTTCGTGGGAAGAAGATATCCTTTTTGAGTGTTTCCCCTCTATTTTTAGCCGGTATTGCCTGGACTTTTTATTCTGTTAAATTTCTCAGCCATGAAGTTGTGAATCTTTCTGATACCTCCCTCCTTGATTTATGAGGAAAAAAAACCCTAGAATATATGGAAGGGAGATTTAGAGAAACTGATAGAGAGAGTTCTAAAAAGTTTAAAAAATCTATGCTTGATAACTTGCAGAGATTAATTAGGTGTAAAATTGATTTTCAGAAACTTTGAAACATGTAACAAAACAGTTTTCTTGCTTTCTGATTTTTAAATATATTTCTTATACAAACAAGTCAAACTAAAAGAGGTAGTTTCCAGAATTTTTTTTTATTTTATTCCTTAACCTTACTACATTATGATCACCTGGTCCTGCCTTTGTTAGATGACAAGCTACCGTGCTATATTCTGTATCGTTTTGATTCCAAAAATAGCTCTGGTTATGAATGGCTTTTTATTTCGTGGTCTCCAGATTTTGCGCCTGTGAGTAGAAACAGTAGCCTCTGTCTTGTTTCCCACGTGACTTTGATGTTTGACTTTTTAAAATTTTGGTTGACTGTTTTGGCTTCCACCATGAAACTTAACTCTGACCAGTTTTTGTGGAATATATTGGTTAACTTACTATACTGCAGCAACTCACACATCTCATCAAGTGTAAGAAAGGCAAACAAGAAAATCTCTTTTAGAGAGAGGGGAAATAGTCATATCTAAGACCATTAGACCAGTGATCACGTTAGTTTTGTCTTTGAAATCAATACATTTGTACCCGTCTTTCTTCCTGCATGAAGTACTTTCTGAAATGCTGGTTTTCTCAGCACAACATTCAGTACTTCATACTTCTTTTCTAAGTGTAAACTGAAACACACTTTACAAACAGCAGAAAGTAAATGTTCATATGAACAGTTTTTTCTTACTTATTATCAGCAGCGAGATTTAATCTTTACAAAATACTTACATGCTGAAAAAAGCCAAAACTGACATGCAGATTTAGCATCATCAGCATACTGGCCTGATTATCCTCCAACCATTCTCACTAGTTGCTTTTTAGTGGGTTTTTTGATAATATAAATGTATTATGGTAACCGGCTACTTCCAAAAGTTTTGATTTTTCTCATTTTTAATCGGTGAGTTACAGGTAATTGCCAGTTAGCACGATCACTGCATTAGAGTACTTTCAGGTCTTGATAAGTGCAGATCTGATTAATAGCATATGCAGACACAGTATAGTTCCTTCCAGGACCACATGAACAAGGACAACCCAGAAGGAAATGGGCTTGGAGCTAATGACATCTTGAAGGAGAATGGAGCTGCTGTACATCAAGCCACATGGTGTTAGAGGTTCTCATCTAAGAAGACAGCTTTGAAGCAAGTAGATATTAGCTTTTATGGGTGTTTTTTTTTTGGCCAGGCATCATAAGGCTGAGCACCTGCTTGAGTTGGAGTCACATAACTGGCCGCGGTAACAGCAAGCAATGTCCAGTTTCCTTGTGTTTGTGTCTTGCAGCTTCATTCCGGATAATATGCATTATGTTTGATGCAATAACCAAACTACCTACAACATATAATAGCACACAACAGAGCTAAGACACAAGAAGCAAGACAGAAGTTATTTGCTTTTTTTTTTTTAAGTAAGTTTTTTTTTAAAAATTCTTTCGGTGGCTTCATAATTGATTGTGTTTATTTATTAATTCACGATGTTTATTCCACAGTTGATTCTCTTCAGTCCTTAATTGGATGGTTTATTCTACAGTTGCTTGTTTATTCCATAATTTATTGTGTTTCTTCCATTATTCATTGTGCTTATTTCATAACTGTATTAAAAATCATAATTGATTGTGTTTTTTTTTCCATAATTTATTTTTATTTCTTAGTTGATGTGCCCATTTCACTGTTGATTGTGTTTATTCCATAATTGATTGTGTTTATTTCTTTGGTTCCACATTCAGGTGAGACAGAAGATGCTGTATGCAGCAACACGAGCCACCATGAAGTCTGAGTTTGGGGGAGGTCAGATTAAAGATGAAATCTTCGGAACAGTTCAGGTAGAAGGTTATGGGAAATCTTTGGAACATTTCAGGTAGAAGGTTATGGCAAAACTGTGGAACATTTCAGGTAGAAGGTTATGGCAAATCTTTGGAACATTTCAGGTAGAAGGTTATGGCAAAACTTTGGAACATTTCAGGTAGAAGGTTATGGCAAAACTTTGGAACATTTCAGGTAGAAGGTTATGGCAAAACTTTGGAACATTTCAGGTAGAAGGTTATGGCAAAACTTTGGAACATTTCAGGTAGAAGGTTATGGCAAAACTGTGGAACATTTCAGGTAGAAGGTTATGGCAAAACTTTGGAACATTTCAGGTAGAAGGTTATGGCAAATCTTTGGAACATTTCAGGTAGAAGGTTATGGCAAAACTTTGGAACATTTCAGGTAGAAGGTTATGGGAAAACTTTGGAACATTTCAAGTAGAAGGTTATGGCAAATCTTCGCATCAGTTCAGGTAGAAGGTTATGGCAAATCTTTGGAACATTTCAGGTAGAAGGTTATGGCAAATCTTCACAACAGTTCAGGTAGAAGGTTATAGGAAATCTTTGGATAGTTCAGGTAGAAGGTTATGACAAATCTTCGTGACAGTTCAGGTAGAAGGTTATGGGAAATCATTCATCTCTGTGAATCTTACTTTGGTCTTTTAAAAGAAATGGACAGAATTGGCTGATTGATAAAAAGCTGACTATCTGCAGTTTATGAATGTGGAAGAGCACTATCCACCTGTTCCACTTTTGTAACTCCACAAGAAGTTGAATAGTGAGCAAAATGTGAAGAAAAACTGATATGGGTTTTTTTTTTTTTTCTTTAAATAAGATTAATTTGTTGTATTTTTTAATCATTCATACATTCTGTGTAACCATTTCTGCTTGTATGTTTGTATACTTCACATCAGATTTGCCATTGACTGACATATTTTTTTTTCCTGTTTATCTTTTCCAGAGACAGCTATGTCTTCTTCCATATATTGATCATTGATGTACATATGCCTTTCAGCAACTTCTGTAATGAATTTTTAAAATTTTTATAATCTGTTTTACAACTTGACTAGAAATTTAAGAGTAGGTAACTCTGATGATTCCCCCAGAGTGATGTTTCCTTATCAGGCTACCGCAAGCACGTCCAGTCTACACTGGCTCCAGCACCTCTGACAATGGCAGAGGAAGAACTTCAAATGATCAGGCAGAATGAGGTAAACCATGATTTGCTTTTTTTTTTTTTTTGGGGTGGGGGTGGAGGTGTTGTGTGTTATAAATATGTATAACACTTGAAATAATTTAAGAATGCTGCAGTTGCTGAGTCCAGTGAGCTACACTTTGTTGAGACACCCTCTTGCCTCCTTCAGATGCTGATCCTGGGCCAGCATTATTTTAGCTGGACATCTCATAGTGGTGGAGTCTACAGAGACTTTGATATTTGAGACTGTTTTGTGAATTAAAAACCTTGGCCCATTTTTCATGCAATTCAGTCCTGCAGATTTGGAAGTTTTCACCACTGCGTTGAGATAGTGTCATCAGAAAACAAGCCAAAAACTAAATCTCTTTGTCTTTGTTTAGTGTAGATAATATCCAGGAAAGTCACTGTTAAGTCAAAGAGATGAAATATGAGATGGTTCTTCTTCTTATATCTGTCTGGATCTGTGAGCTGGTGTCTTTTGGTGGTGATGCAGTGAAGATTTTGAGGTACAGCATAATGTTGGATTTGGAGGGGTTGTGGTGATTTTTTTCATTCCCTGAGTAGAGCTAAAAAGCAGAAAGTTGGGGGTGTGGGGGGTGCAGTTCTTTAGCAGATTCCACCAACATGGGGACTATGGCTAGGCCTTTTACTTGGAAGGGGGGGGGAACCAACACAGAAATGGGACAGGGTCTTGGTCAGTTATGGTTTGCCCGCCCTGGTGCTAGTTTGTCAGCTACGAGTCAGTGAGTGCCAGACTGGATGTCATCTTTGCCCTTTATGAGGTTAAAATAAGCTCTTGGAAGTAAAGGAAGCATGTTGACCACAAGTGGAAGGAAAGGTGTGAAAGTCATACTGGTTTTCAGTCCAGGAATTGTTAGAAACATTACAGATGTCTTGATTCCAGGTCCTCTCTTCTCTTAGCCAGGCAGTGGTTGCTTATCTCTCACCCTAGTCTAAGTTTGATTGTTAGTAATGGACTTTTCTTCATCTTCTGTATTTGTGTTGATTCTAGAAGTTCTCCATTACTCTTATATATACTTTTATTGAGAGAATGACTGGGTGTCTGAGTGGCTCAGTGGTTGGTGGACTAGTCTCTCCTGGTGATGGTCGGGGGATTTGAATTCTGGCTGGAGGCACCCCAGTCACCAAGCTGTAAAAAATAGGTACCTGACTTCTTCTGGAGTTGGGGAAGGAAAGATGGCCTGGTATGATGCTGACCCCATCACCCTCTAGTGTGCTGACAAGTCAGAGAAAATATGGGCACTAACACCATATCCCTATGTGTCTGTAAGGCATGACTAGGTTCCTTTTACCTTTACTTATTGAGAGAATGATTATCATTTAATTCCTATGTTTTTGGGGTTTTTTTTGTACACCAGTAGAACAATTTTCACTTAAATCCCATAGGTTTTTTTTAGTATATAAATAAAATGATTTAAACTTAATTTCTGTAGTTTTTTTTTAGTACATAAATATGAGTTTTGCCTAAATCCAGTAGTTTTTATGTACATAAGTATGATTTTCACTTCAATTTTATAATTTTTTTAGTACAAAAATATGATTTTTACCAAAATCCAGTAATTTTATAATATAAATATGATTTTCACTTAAATCCTATAGTTTTTTTTAAGCATATATATATATATATGATGATTTTGAAGTCATATGAATTTTTTTGTACATGAAAACTAATTTCTTTGTCTTTGTCTTTTTTTTTTTTTTTGTACAATAATTTAGTGGTTTTCATTTCATTTTCTGTGATTTTTAAAATGTAGAGTGGTTTTTATTCAGGTAATGCTTTGATTTGAGGTGCATAATGCATGTGAATGTGTCTGTATGATCCAGGTAAATGCACACATCAATGTGGACACAAGGTCTCAGACTATGCAGGGTGTGTCATTTCCTCTCACTCCTGCAGCACAGAAATCTCTAGTGTCTTTCAGGGATGGTGGCATGAACTATGTGCAGCTGGTGAGTCAGTTTTAAAACATGCTCAGTTTTTGGAGTATGAAGTGGAAAGTGAGCGGCTTTCATAGTTTGTGCTGTAGGGCATAAGATGAGAAATGACACAGTGAGTGGCTTTCATTGTTTTTGGTGTAGGGCATATGGTGGAAACTGAAACTGTGATTGGCTTGCATAGTCTTTGAAGTGAGGCATAAAGTGGAACATAATGCAGTGAGTAGATTTCATAGTTTTTGGTGTTAAACATTAAGTCGGAAATGACACAGTGAGGGGATTTCATAGTCTTTGGAGTGGGGCATAAAGTGGAACATAATGCAGTGAGTAGATTTCATAGTTTTTGGTGTTAAACATTAAATCAGAAATGATACAGTGAGGGGATTTCATAGTCTTTGGAGTGGGGCATAAAGTGGAACATAATGCAGTGAGTAGATTTCATAGTTTTTGGTGTTAAACATTAAATCAGAAATGATACAGTGAGGGGATTTCATAGTCTTTTGAGTGGGGGATAAAGTGGAAAATGCCTTGGTGAGTGGCTTTCATACGTGAAACCAAAAAAAAAAAAATCACGTGAAAAGAACATCGATAGAAAAGGCATACATCTTGAACCACAAGAACAAATGTCACTCTGGTGGCCATGTCATTCACTTGGGACCACACCTGTGGTTTAGCAAAGTCCTAAGAGATGGCATTTTTATGTGGATGAATCTCATCATTCTTGTTCACAGTCAACTCAGTCTGGTCATCATCAGCCCAAACATTTGTATAGGGGGGAAATAGAACATTTTAAAATAAAAATAATTAAAATTGAACATCAAATTGTGTTCATAGAATGAGGGGAGGATTCAAGATTTTTATAATCTAGTGACATATTGAGCAAGACCGTAAAAAACATGGACCATGGACTGGAAATGGTAAGAAACAAACCAAAAATTCATGAAATTCAGCAAACTGAACTGTCAGAATTGATTTTTTAAAATCTAATTATTAATTGTATGTATAGTTACAATCCCAAAGAGGACAAAGTTAACGTGAGATTTGATGGTACTATGCTAGCAAGATGGGACCCAACTATAAGAAACTTCCCATTAACTCTTTCCGTGCTGGAGGAAGAAACACGGACTTGTTCTGGAGTGCGGGAGTAAAAACTCGGGTCTTGGTCAGTAAGGGGGTCTAGTTGTAAAATGGAATGGAAAACAGTATTTCCATGTACTTCCATATACTTAATATGTTTCAAAGTATAGCTAAATGAATGAAAATTTCATAAATGCAGAGTTTTTTAGGAAAAAAGAAGTAATGTGATGTTTTTAGACACTGATTGTGGCCAGCTCACCATCGGCGAGGTCTAGATCTGCCCTACTTACCACTATTTACCATCTGAGATGTGTAGATCTACTTGTCGATCTCGTATTGTGATTCTGTATTGCATTGTCGCTGAATGAATGTCTGAACTAACCTCCTAACTACTCCTAACTACTTCTCCAGTCGTCTAAATATGTCTAGATCTACTTAGAAAACATTCAAAAGCATCGGGGTGGCCATAGGCTATGTCCATACCCCTATCTACATCGTCAAAAATTGAAAAATTTCCATGCTTCTCGTCCTTTTTCTTGCTCGGCATCGCTCGTAACTAGGCACTCTTTCACCATTTTGAAAGTGTCACCGGAATCGCGGACGAAATATGTACAATCTAAATGTTACACCGCTTGTTTTTATGAAACAAACAATTGTCACTATAATGACCATACGGTAGCTTCGGGACACCGTAAGTGTCACTATATCGACCAAATGCACGGAAAGTGTTAATCAAGAAGGGAAAATATACATAGAAGGAACAGAAATACTGTTTCTGAAGTACACCAATTTGTGTATCTCGGCAGCCACATAGACCAGTATGGTGACACCAGAAAGGAAGTTAGAATTGCAAAAGCAGCATTGACATTCAAGAATCTTGAGAACATAATGGCGCTCAAAAGTTGTAAGCTATTATTCAATTCAAGTGTAATATCCACCCTCATGTTTGCATACGAAAGCTGGAAAATAAAGAAATAGACAACAGATTAGACTCTTTAAAACAAATGCCTAAGGAAAATACTCAGTATAAAGCAGAATGAATTCAAGAACAGTGCAGAGATAAGGCAGATGAACAAACAGCAACCTGTCTCATGGGTGATCAGAAAAAGGAGGTGGGCATATCTTGGTCATGTGATGACAAGAAACAGTCAGAGAATCCCAAAACAAGCTATCAAGTGGAACACCATAGGCCGAAGAAAAAGAGGTTGACCACATAAAACTCTACAGAGGACATTGTTAAGAGAGGCCAAATTAGTATGCACAAAATCTCTTGATAAGGTTGGAAAGCTCGCCGAAAACAGGAACACTTGGCGAACTACCATGCGATCCCTATGTGATGTTTAACAGCACAGGAAGGATGTAAGATGAGCAAGAGTCTTGCAGTGGTAAGAAGTTGTTTCTTGAAGTGCAGAGACCACTTTGTAGACTGGCTATAAGCTTGTTGCTATCAGCCTAGCTGAAATTGGGTACCTGACATCTGCTAGGGAGTAACTACAGAGATGCTAAAATCCAAGGAGCACCTACAGAAGTGCTAAAATCCCAGGAACGTCTACATTCATTCATTCATGTGACATGTCCTTTCCAGAACATTGTCCCCCCATAGCTTCCCTGGATGCAGTACCATCTTGTTCAAGTTGACCAGAGTCTTGCTATGACACATTCAGAATTTCTGTGGTGTCCTGAGTCCGCCTGCAGTAAGGCCGTCCCTTTTCTTTTGTGCCAAGCACTATGGCTTCTACTGCTAACCATCTGTAGCAGTGAATCATAGGAGCATATATAGCAGTGCTAAAATCATAGGAGCATTTACAGCAGTGCTAAAATCATAGGAGCATATATAGCAGTGCTAAAATCATAGGAGCATATATAGCAGTGCTAAAATCATAGGAGCATTTACTGCAGTGCTAAAATCATAGGAGCATTTACTGCAGTGCTAAAATCATAGGAGCATATACAGCAGTGCTAAAATCATAGGAGCATCTACAGCAGTGCTAAAATCATAGGAGCATTTACTGCAGTGCTAAAATCATAGGAGCATTTACTGCAGTGCTAAAATCATAGGAGCATTTACTGCAGTGCTAAAATCATAGGAGCATTTACTGCAGTGCTAAAATCATAGGAGCATTTACTGCAGTGCTAAAATCATAGGAGCATTTACTGCAGTGCTAAAATCATAGGAGCACCTAAATCAGTGCTAAAATCATAGGAGCATCTACATCAGTGCTAAAATCACAGGAGGATCTACATCAGTGCTAAAATCACAGGAGGATCTACATCAGTGCTAAAATCACAGGAGCATCTACATCAGTGCTAAAATCATAGGAGCATCATCAGCAAAACTGAGAGCCAGTATCATACATGTAGAAAGTGAGTGTTATTTATAAAAGTAAAATGTCCATCACTTCACTTCCTCATTGCTCCTCAGGTATTGTGGTATTTGTAAGAAAGCCATTATGTTTTCTCATATGTTGCTATTTCATTCCTTTTATTACAAGTTTCATTGAAATAAATTATCATAATATCTAAACTGAAATGAGCATTTTTGGCATGAAGGTACCTGAAGGTTGGCCATCATCACTAGTTTTTGGTTTTGTTTTTTTTTTTATTTATGAAAACTTTAAAGCTGTGGGTATAAAATTACATTTTACAATTAAATGATCAAAATAATTTTGAAACCTGGGATAACCCTCTCATAACTGAAAACTTTACTTTCAGAGGCTTGACCTAGATAAGGAGGTAGTAGACCTGGGGGCCACAAGCAACATTAATGTCAATCAGCTGGTGTCACACATCCCAACAGAGAGTGCCAGGTACCATCTTTTTAACTTCAGCCACACTCATGAGGGAGACTCGCTTGACAGTGTAGGTAAGGAATCCGCTGTCAGCAATTTTGTTACTTATTTTGGTTTTTGTGTCTGGCATTGTATGTGTGTGTGAGAGAGAGGGAGAGAATAGGTGAATGAGTGATGGAGAGAGCTTGATGAGTTTCTGGTAAGTGCAAATGCTGCTGCAGAGACAAAATAAACAGAAGAAATGTATAGATCAAATATTTTGGTTATACAGCGGGGTATAATACAATAACAGGGACCATGCTCAAAATAAAAAAGAGCAAAAGAATGTTAAGGATATAGATGGGCAGATAACATAAAGATGTGGACTGGAAAATATCACGGACAGAGTAACGCAATAGCATAGTTAAAAAGTCACCAAATGAACATGAGAAAGAATATCAAGGACCGATATTTGTGCAGAAGTTTGACCGCCAACACCCACTGGATCAGCACCTGGTGGTGGTGGTCAGAATTCAGTTTGATTGGGTGCACTATGAAAATAAGGAAGAAAGCAGTTCGGAAGGTCATCCCGTCCAGACTTGGAAGGGGAATTGAAAGGGATGGTGAAAGATCTTGAGCTTCAGGAAAAGCTAGGAGCTGAAATGAGTAACATCCAGTACAGCCAGGGGACAGTACAAAGCCTGGATAAAGACTGAGAAGTGGGGAGAATTTACTACTGCTGTGTAAAACTCCTCAAGGAGAACTGGGTGGTGATTGTATAGTTGATCACCAGACTGGGGTATGGATGAATGGATGGAGAGACCTTGAAAAACAGGTGTCACGACAAATAGAGAATGAACTACTGTAGCTTTACTTCATTGCCTGAAGTGGATACAAAAGTAGGCTTCTTATCAGAATCCACCACTATAAAAGAACATGTTGTTTCCTGCAGCACTGGCCAGACTAAACTGCAGCTTGTATCTTGGAACAGCTTGAGGAACTAGTGTTAGAGGCTTCTGCCCAGCTTGGACTTGGTGGCCTTGACCAGTGTGCGTCCCTTCTATCAGTCTTTGCTACAGGCAGAAATTAAGAGAGATGAGGAGTTGGTTTACCCACAGTATGAAAGAAGACATCTGGATTAACATATGAATCACATTGATGAAAACTAACAGTATGAAAGAAGACATCTGGAGTAACATATGAATCACATTGATGAAAACTAACAGTATGAAAGAAGACATCTGGATTAACATATGAATCACATTGATGAAAACTAACACATTAAGAGTTTGGGGGGGGGGGGAAATGAACAAATCACAGATCTGTGGGAGTCAGAGATTTTACCCTTTTAGACTGCAAACAACAAAAGGTTGGAAACACTTATCTCGATGGCGGGGGGGGGGGGGGGGGGGGGGGGTGAGAGGGGGGGTGCTTTCTGTGATGATCCTGGGATTTATATAAATGTTTCACTCTCTGTAGCCTTCTGACCTTCTGAGTGTACTTTTGTAGCTGCCTTACATTTTCCTATATTGCAAATCATGGCTGGCTTATGATTGACAATTTGTGTATTTCCCAGTGTTCATCTATTCCATGCCTGGCTACAAATGTTCCATCAAAGAGAGGATGTTGTACTCCAGCTGTAAGTCTCCTCTTATTGATCAGCTAACAGAGCTTGGCATACAGATCGAGAAAAAGGTACATCGGTAGCATGGTTGTAAACTTATTGTCTGGCCAGTCATTCACTCATTGTATTCACAGAAGCAATGTTATTATCAAGCGGAGTGAGATTACCAAAATACTTTAACCTCCTTGGTGTTAGTACCTGGGACAGGTTTTCCATGCTGAAATCATTAGCCTTGTACATTATATGGGCTAATCTGGTTTTGATCCCATTCTCATGGTTAAGTCTGATTAGTGTTCTAGATAGTGCTGTGGTGCCATGTTGCAAATGAAATGAGGCCAAGCTTTGAAAGTTTTCAGCATGATTTTTTTTATCAGTCGAAATATGATGCTAAGAAGTTTTATGCAGATGAGAAAAATGCTGACACGGAACATAACAAATTTAGTTACTTAAGAACAAAATAATGGAGAATGACAAAATAATAGTGGAAATAGAATTAAGAATGTGAAAAAGCAAATGCAGTTTTCTTCTCAAAAAGAAGAAGATTCTAACAGAATAATGTCCTCAAATGTGGGAGAGAAAAAGACTGTTATAGTAATAAAATGTATAGGGCCAGAGTAACTCTGTGTTCAAAAAGAAACAGAAAGTGATATTTTCTCAAGTAAGACTCATACGTTTGAAAAAAACTGTAAAATTCAGTGGGTTTTTGCAGAGATTAGTTATGTTTTGAATAAATTTTACTTTTGAAACTGATACCTTAAACAAGCACTGTAGCTAATTTTATAGTGAGAGGTCTTATGTAGTGAGGATATTTGTTCTGAATCGACAGCTTTTTCTTCCTTGTCAATTTCTTTTTTTACTTTCTCGTGATCATTGATTTCCTTGATTGATATTTTTAATGTGTCTGGTGGGTGTGGCCAAATCCATAGTTAATGCAGATTCTCAGATTGAAGGTTGTGAACCTTGTCCCTGCTCTGTTGTCATCTAGTTGATGAAGATTCTTGCTGGTGCTGTGGAGTGCGTGCGCTGTCAGTCCACCTTCTTTCAAAATGGAGATCAGACATCTGTGGGCTTGACTTCACTAATGAGCGTCTTGAAAACACTAAAGACATATCTTGTGGATGTAAATTATTTTATGAGTTACAGCTTTTTTCCCTTTCTCATGTTTAATGCATTTAAAAAAAAAAAACTATGTTATAAGTTGACTGTTGTTTGTTTTCATCAGTGATCGAGATTAACAGAGAAATATGGGTGCCAGTGTCTGTCATCATGGCACCTGATGATGATGCTCATTATTGCATAGTTTTACAATTTATAACAAGACACCAATTAAGTAAAATGTAATCATGCTATTTGAAACAAGTTTTAAGTTGTCTGTTCTCACATTTTCTTCATATGTTCTTATTTTAGCTGTCAGTGTGAAGCAAAGTATCCCACAGTTCTCAGATAAAAAAAACTTTCTTCCTTCTGCTTTTTGTCTCTAAGTTATCCCTATTAGTTTTGTTCATTTCATTGGTCGAGGGAGCTAAACTTCTTAGTAGTCTTATCTTAACTCCTTCCTCGTGTACCTTTCTGTGTTACAGAAGCAGGTAGATTTCTTGATAGGCCACGGTGGCTTGTTTCATATAAGAAGATAAGAAGGCCATGGTGGCTTGTTTCATATAAGAAGATAAGGCCACGGTGGCTTGTTTCATATAAGAAGATAAGGCCACGGTGGCTTGTTTCATATAAGAAGATAAGAAGGCCACGGTGGCTTGTTTCATATAAGAAGGCCACGGTGGCTTGTTTCATATAAGAAGGCCATGGTGGCTTGTTTCATATAAGAAGATAAGAAAGCCATGGTGGCTTGTTTCATATAAGATAAGAAGGCCATGGTGACTTGTTTCATATAAGAAAGCCACTGTGGCTTATTTCATGTAAGAAGATAAGAAGGTTAAGCACAATCTGATATTTTACTTTAAACTGTTTTATCAGATTGAGGTTGATGACCCAGCCGAGGTGACGGAGGAGTTTATCTACGATGAGATTCATCCAAAGAAAAATGCCGTCCGCCAGGCCTTCGCTAAGCCCAAAGGCCCTGGTGGCCGGGGCCCCAAACGAATGACAAGGCCCACTGAGTGACATCTGCCCTCTTAGCTCAAAGATGTAGATTTTATCCACAGATGTTCTTTCATATACAGTAACATTTATGGGCTAAGTAAAGTAACTGCTATTTTGTTTTGAGAAATTTCTGATGTATTTTATTTTATATAGAGAAGTTTCTAGACTTGGTACAGCATCTTGGTTCATGTTCATGAATATTTTAATGCTTAGCTCTATTTTTAATAAAGAAAGACTGCTGGCTGAAGTGTTATAGGTGGATAGCTAGTAAGTCTTTAGTGGGTAGAGGACTGCTAGTATTAGTTCTTATATATTGAGATATGTACCAGAGTTAGTGAAAAAACTTTGGAAACTTTATTTATAATCAAGTACTGGGTCATGTTAAGTCCACAGCCTTGTCGGCATGATGTAGTTCTTGGTTTTCTCTAGGCTGATTCTCCCTCCCACTTCGTCCAAAGATCGAGTCCTTCTGTCAGATGAGGATATGCAGGTATATTTTAAGCATTCCTAGAGTGTATGTTCCAAATTCTGTACTCCATTCCCATGTGGATGTTCTGGATTCTGTACCCAACTCCCATGTGGATGTTCTGGATTCTGTACCCAACTCCCATGTGGATGTTCTGGATTCTGTACCAAGCTCCCATGTGGATGTTCTGGATTCTGTACCCAACTCCCTTGTGGATGTTCTGGATTCTGTACCAAGCTCCCATGTGGATGTTCTGGATTCTGTACCCAACTCCCATGTGGATGTTCACATATGTGTGAATAATTTGAAACCTCATAGAAGACAGTAGTTTTTCAGCAGCGAGTATATCAGTTTATATTCCAAATTAAAAGACATTCCACTTTGCGAGTATCATCCATTCTTTGTATGGTCTGGCGCTTCTGCAGATCCTGCGGAACTCTACACAGAAATCTGTGAGGATAAAGATGATCAAATTCTCTACGAGTAAGGAAAATTATTTTCAGTCCTTATGCAAATAATTATACTCACTATCTGGTTAATTTTCAGCAATCTGTACCCAAATTATTGTTTTCATAATCCCAGAAACAAAAGTTTATCATGATCTCATATATATCATTAGGAATATCAGTTTTGAGATTTTAGATGGTTTAACTCTATCATATTTAGTATGCAGTCTTTATGTGGTCTTTATTTCATGGAGTAAAAGAATCAAACCAGTATCATTCATCCAATTTTTTAAAAATCCTTCTAATCAGTGTGAAAGATTTTTTTTTATGAAAAAAGTTTTTATGTTCTGATCCAAGATTTTATTATTTATATTACAGAAAAAATAATTCATTCAGTTTAATATCTGGTTCATGTTTTAAACCATCACAGAAAAGCAGTTTCAGTGGGAAAGAAATCTGGCAGATAAAACCGTAAATTGTTCTACTAAAGGTCCTCGCCTGGTTAGAAAATCTGGTTAATTTGTAGCAAATATTTTTAGACCTCCTCATTGAGCCAATGATACGTTTGTATATTATATGTAGTTTTTAGACTTAGTTCACCATGTAATCTTAGTGAAGTGCTTGTTGTTAGCTTTCACTAAATGCATTCTGTAGCACAGCCTTCTTGTGAAGATTTTTCTTCTTGTACACATTGCCACTAATTGTAGATTCTATAAAACAGTTTTCTATGTTTAGAAGGGCATGAGTTCAAAATTTGCTTGAATGAACTTCATTTCATTAACTTAACCAGGTCAGCAGATTTGGACTTCTTTAAGTTATCTTTTGTCATTTTCTGCCAGAACTAGTCAGCATCATTTACACAACTTTTTGTGTGACATGGATAATCTTTGTTGCAAAATCTATTGGCGTGGGATTTTTAAGCGACATTTTATTATCTCGGTGACTTATAAACAACAAATAAAATTTATGTTAAGGGGATACTGTCATGTTGGCTTTTCTGTTTTAAACAATTTATAGGGAGTAAAGATAATTTTTTTTTTCCTCATTTTGTTACTGTTTTGTCCAAGAATGTGATAAGAAGATGTATGATGTAAGCATTTACTTATCTGTATGTAAATAAACCTTGTTTTGTTGCCTTGGATAATCTTGATATACAGCCATGGAGGAGAAACTATATGATGGGATAATTGGATCCTGAAATATCACAGAAATGTTCACTTTGATCAACAAGATTTTTTGCAGGAAGATGAAGAGGCAAATGGCTCCTTTTTTTGTCTGCCTTTGATGATGGTATTGAAATAAGTAGTCAAGCTTCTTACAGTACCTTGTAGTTGATGTGTAGGCAGTGCCTGACCAGTGTTGCACTACATATCTCTCAACTCTCTTGAGTAGCTAACAGAATAGAACAAAGAATGCCAACACATTTAGGAAGATACCAGCATTCCAGTGGAAGCCAGCAGAAAGGTATGATATACACCTCATTACTGACTGATTTCATGCTACAGTCATCAGAAAGAGAACTTTAATGATATGAGCACAGTCACAGATGGTGATCAGAAACTGGAGAAATTTCTGGGGAGAAAACAACATATACTAGAGGTATTTGTTACATGACTGTGCTTTCAGTGGCATGGATTTTTCCCATTGCTGTTGCTGGCTTATCAAAATCCTGAATGTCTGTTGTTGGATAAGCATATGTCTGTATATGTAGTCTGGGGCCTTACAGGTTATTTCTGTGTTATTTTTCTATATTTAATCCCTAGATGTTTATAGAACATGGCCATGTTGATGTTGCTTTCTTTTACTACAAAATAAAGTGGACCAATAGTTTTATGTTATATCATGATCACTGAACACACCAAGAGTTTATTTCTCTCACTAAGTTGGAAGCAGAGAGCCATTTTAACTCTCTTACACTTCATAAAAGTTTTGTAAACAACTCTCTTAGCTTTTTTTTTAAAGAAGTTAGTTTTGCACTGAATTAGTGTAATTCTTTTCTCTTCTTTTAGAACTGTGTTAGCGCAGGTGAATATTTTCTACTTGCTATTGACAAGTTGTGTATAGGTTTATGTCAAGATAGTGTATATAGTTTCCTGGATTAGCTGACAAAGAAAGGAGGTGATCCATACATGTGGAACTCCCATTTGATCTCAGATATATCAGGTAAATTTTGCATAAGCTGGGTTTTTACACTGATTTTAATGTCATATTTTAGCATTTAAATGATGGTACATATAGATCTTTTGTCACTTTGAATTTTTCTCTGAGGTTTTGGTGGCAGCCCTATAACATCTGCTTCAGATGCACTACCATATCTTGTTATAAAACTTGTTGAATAAGTGTTACATCAAACATTATACTTAGTCTTGCTTATCATCTTATCACAGCTGTTGGAGGAACAGTGCACATAATTATTTGAATTTATTACAAGGAACCATATGCAGGCACAAAGTGTTATGAAATTATAAACACCATGGATGTTGAAAATTCCTACCTATTAATATACCACAACCTGTCCAAAAGAAATCCAACAGAACATTCTTTACTCAGACTGAACTAATAATATATTTAATAGAAGAAAGAACTTTCTTCACATGTTGCCAAATTCTGAAGCCAAATACCTGAGTTATATTTTATCAGATGAAAAAAACTGAGAATAAAAATGTCAAATTTTTCTTTCTATGTGACCCTAGCCCTGAATGCAGGCCGAGACAGTTCTGGATGCTCTTGTTGATTACCAGCAGACAGTGAGGCATTGATATTACTGATATATTGTGCATATTCTGTTTGGAGATGTATTGAATATTTGGATCTGTACATGGCCAAATACCTTATATTAAAAAAAAAAAAAAAGTAAATGGTAAAAAATTTGTGAATTTATGTGGATTGTCAAAAACCATCAGCAAATTAACTCACACAAACTGCGGGGGTTAAGAATTTTTATCAATGAATTGTCAAGTGGAAATGTTTGCCCTTAGATTTAGAGTTATTATTAATGAAAGACTGTATTGTCATCGAGCGTTAACTTGTAAGAATGGAAAAGTTCAGCAGAATTTTAAAACATTGCTTCTGTTATTTGTTTTACAGAAACCAAATATTTCATTGAATATTTAAAACTGTGAACCCAATACATTTTTAATTTCAGTGTAAACTTTTTTCCTTGATATTTAATGAAGTGATAAAAATCTCAGAGTTTGTTTGCACTCTTCTGTTTACTCTCTGACACACAGAACTACTCAGCCTCACACATAAAAACAGTAATTGTTACTCAGCCTCACACATAAAAACAGTAATTGTTACTCAGCCTCACACATAAAAGCAGGAACTGTAGCTCAGCCTCACACATAAAAGCAGTAACTGTTTCTCAGCCTCACATAAAAACAGTAATTGTTACTCAGCCTCACACATAAAAACAGAAACTGTAGCTCAGCCTCACACATAAAAACAGGAACTGTAGCTCAGCCTCACACATAAAAAACAGGAACTTTTACCACTCAGCCTTGGAAAAACAGGAATTGTAACAATTTATTTCAGGCATGAATTTATGAAATTGTGTAGGTACTTGAGACTGCACAAATTTCAGCGTACTAAGTTTACTTGTAAATCTTTGAAAAGAGAGTCAAAATATACATGGACATAATAAAGTCTGTACTATAAATCTTTAGCCAGTAAGTATAAAAATGGATCTTTATACAATTTGAAATAAAGTATATTATTTGTACATTCCAGAAAGCAAAAAATAAAGGAAGATTTTGATTTTCCTGAAGTTATGTCTTATTTGATTTACATTTTTCTAGCTTTTAAATCACAAACAGCCCCAACAGGGGAGCTAATATAAGCACACTTATCAGCTGTCCTAACTGGGAGCTAAGATAACACAATTATCAGCTGTCATAACTGGGAGCTAAGATAGCACAATTATCAGCTGTCATAACTGGGAGCTAAGATAGCACAATTATCAGCTGTCATAACTGGGAGCTAAGATAGCACAATTATCAGCTGTCATAACTGGGAGCTAAGATAGCACAATTATCAGCTGTCATAACTGGGAGCTAAGATAGCACAATTATCAGCTGTCATAACTGGGAGCTAAGATAACACACTTATCAGCTGTCATAACTGGGAGCTAAGATAGCACAATTATCAGCTGTCATAACTGGGAGCTAAGATAACACAATTATCAGCTGTCATAACTGGGAGCTAAGATAGCACAATTATCAGCTGTCATAACTGGGAGCTAAGATAACACAATTATCAGCTGTCATAACTGGGAGCTAAGATAACACAATTATCAGCTTCCTTAACCAACAGCCAAGATGATAAAGATGTGACACAGCTATCAGACCAGACAGCTCACAACTAACCAAGACACTGTCCCACCTTAGCTTAGCATGTAGAGTATGTATAAACATGTTCCTTGTACCGATGGTGGAGCTTACAGAGATGCTCAGGTCTGATCTAGGAGCTAAATAAATCCACTGTTAACTCACTCCCTGTTGAGTATGGTGTCTGTGCTACAATATCTTAACCAGCATTTGCCAGCAAGAGCTTAAAGTTCCTTCTTACTGAAAGATACAACAAACACATTACAATCAACTATGGTAAAGCACATCTTGTCTATCTGCAAACAGTTCAAGTGTTTTTGTCTTTATATTCCATGTTAATGGCACACCCACCATAAAGTTTAGACAGATAAAAGTGGGATAAATAATGACACTAGTTTATTTGTATTTCATTTCTCTGATCCAGCAGCCATTTGAGCTTGATCTCTTTGGCCTGAAGCCATGGTAAATTATCCAACCCATGCTTTCTTCACTTCAATTTTTTTCTTCAAAGACTTGGTACAAATTGTTATTCTGAATTTATCAAAATTGATAAAAAGTGATAAAATCCACTACAACTCTTCTACACCGTAGAAACTACACTTGACAAACACTGCCCTACAGTGAGAAAACAGGAACTAAAAAAATATTATGTCAGCTTTTTTTTTATAAGCCAAGAAATTCTGTTAAGATATACACAGTGATTTTAAAAACTGCAACACACAGACTGCAATCAATTTGCTAAGAAAAACCCTACACATATGTTGAAGAACTACAAATCTTTTCTGTTACTCAAATTTATAAATGTTTATGTCTGAGATTAATACACTGGAACATAAATCACCTGAGACAATCTGCCCACAGATTTAAAAGATAAGAAAATCCTTGTAAATGATGTAAGCATAAACAGTTAAAAACACAAGTTTATCAGCAGCCATCATAATAAAATGAGGGCACACAACAACATACTGAATTTAACTAATGACTTCTTTTCCATCATCATCATCATCATGTGCGGCAACTGCTCCTGCTTGTCAATACTGAGCAGTCCTTGATATCTCTAATCAGATTCATTACTTTCTTATCACTGTGCCACTTAGTCAGTATGACCAGATATTCTCTCTCACATCTCATTTTATTCTTCATGTCTTGAGGCTCCATAACGTGGCTCATTAACTTACCTTCCCATAAATAAAAAAAAATAAAAGGGGCACCTTCTCTCCATCACAGTACACAAGTTTGCAAGCATTATCAGTAATAGACCACAAATTTTAAAGTTAAAACTACCGTTAAATTATACAGGAAAAAAAATATGTATAAACTGAATTTGGTCCGGCCAGATATGAAACAAATTTAATTATAAGAAAATATGAGACACCATGCCTTTTTATCAACGAGTCTCCTGTAAGTGGTATATACCTGGAATATGGTAATACTTGTTTGACTTAAGCTGACAAATATGTATAAAAATGTTAGCAATTATCTTTGGACTTTGAGGGTCAGGCCAAATAATAACACAAAGGATCATCAGAGACAAATGATAACAGTGAAGACTGGACTCACTCACACATAGTCACCATGCACCAACTTAGCTGATGGAGTTACTGAATTGCTTAACGTGCTGTGATTTATTCTGTAATTAATTTACAAACATTTGCTCTTCATACACTATAAATTCACCACAAGACAAGAGAAGGAGATGAACAAGCTTGCTGTATCATCACATGATGGGCCTGTATATGTTAATGTAAAATTACTACAGTAATTATTACTCATCATGTAACATGTTATAGTTACATAGTGTCTGACTTCCCCCCATAACATGGCCACATCAACTTCTGGCATGATCCCCTGTGGGTGAACCCTGGGGCCTTTCTGGTGTGTACCAGAAAAAAATCCCACTGCTTTGGCCACTTGGAATCCCAGTACCTCCAGATTAGTAAACCAAGCGCCCAACCAGGCCACCAGCTATATACAGCTTACTTTAAAAGAAAAACCAGATGTCATTTTCTCAAGTTTCTATATTTTCTCCCACAAGTAATGAGTTTATGCATTTTTTGAGTATTTCATTGGTAAAATCTTAATCTCTTTATTATATAAAAGCATACCCTTCTAATTTACTTTGGAGAATCACATCAAAGCAATTTAAGAAGAAAACTTTTCACATTAAAAAGGCCAAACAAGGCCCATGAAAGAAAAAAAAAATTATCTGATCCCCTAGTGAGACAAATTCCCTGGCAAATTAAGATGACATAACTGATATCATAACACATACAGGATTGACAGAATTGAAAAACTGTTCCTTCTTCAACAACTCACAAAACACCAGCAGTTATATCCAACCACATCAAGCGCTGGAAGCCAGGTAAAACATCATGAAACTTCATTCGAAGAAAAAAAACAAAGCAGATGTAACAGAAACAGATGATGCTCATTAATCAGAAAAAAAAAGAACAAGAACTGTTCCAGTACTTTGGGTAGAAAATAAATCTTGCCAAAATCTCACAGTCAGATCACAGTAGCAACAAAATGTGCTAAATACATTTTTACATCTCTACAAACAAGGATTTCAAGCAAATAAAATGCAAAACAATGTAGCACAAAATTGCAAAGATCAACATTTTCCTACCTCACACCAAAGTGTTCCTCCATACTCAAAAGGAAAACAACAAAACTAGTTTGAACTATTTTAAGAAGAAAGAAACACATTTAACACATGCTAGCTATTACTTCATCGTTGTTATTATTCTGATAAACATTTCACATATCAACATGAACATAAAAAAAAAACTGAAAAAAAAAAAAATGAAAATAAATAAATTACTCACATTCTAATAAAATGGATTTTCAAAGATTCTTTTCACTCTAACATG
Organism: Achatina immaculata; assembly: GCA_009760885.1. Lineage (NCBI taxonomy): Eukaryota > Metazoa > Mollusca > Gastropoda > Stylommatophora > Achatinidae > Lissachatina > Lissachatina immaculata. The sequence goes on from CM019716.1 coordinate 35,768,546, forward strand.
GAGCAACATCAGCACATGTCAAGACCTGAAACTCTCAAGACATAACAAAGATATCAAGGCATCTCACTTGCCTCTCTCTTTCAGTCCTCCTATCTAGTAAACACTGAAAACTCTGAAACCATGACATTTATGCTTCAGTGCAATGCACTGTTTAAACATTTTCATATTGGGATCACTATCATGTGACTGAAACACCTATCAAACTTGGTACAGAACAAGACAGGTAATAACAATATTCACCTTAAGATTATGCTATGAGAAAGAAGTAATAATAATATTCAGTCTTTAGGATTATAACACAAGAGAAAAAACACTGAATACTGTCTGATATCCCAAGTCTTTGTTATTATTTCTGCGGTGGATAATGAGAGGAACATGAGTTTACTTTAGGCCATGACAAAACAAGATTACCATGTAGAGACAATAGATCAAATACCTCAGAAAAGAAATAATATTCACAGTGTAAGAAAAGAAACAGTAACAGAGAAGCTCTTTAGGATTATAATAAAATGAAAAGGAATCTGTACTACAAATTTAGAACTGGAATTACTGACCAGCTACCACATGGAGCTGGAAATATGACAAGAAAGCATTTGTTGCAAGAAATTCCCCATTTAAGAAGATCAATGACAGCTCAGGTGACCAACATAAATATCCTTCCAGGACAAGTTGTATGGAAAATGAAATATTAAAAAGGATGGCTAAATTTGTTGAAAACATTATCGGACATCCAAGAAAAAATATAGGAAATAACTAGCTCAAACTCAGGACTTGAAACCATAATGTTCAAATTAACGTAAAATGTAGGTAAAATATATACAAGATTTGTGACCTCATGAATATAAATATATGCAGAACAGATGGGTCAGGCTGGCTGTGAAGGTGTAGCAGTTCTCTTTGGGACTGGAGGTGGTGGACCTTTAGCAGAAAGTGGCCGTGGAGGTGTCAAGGCTGTGGCCATTTCTGAAGGTGCATACATTTTTGGTGCTGCATGGTTTGTTGGTGATCGTGACAGCACCGAAGGTGGCTCATTACCAGCAGCTGTTAGGGCTGTGTCTTTGTGTGAAGGTGTTCGAGTCACAGCTGGCGGTTGCGGAGATCCTTCATGTGGTGATGGTGGTCCTGGGTGTGATGATCTTAAAGGGATCTGGTTCTGATTGCTCACGCTCACACTGAGGCCACCACTGCTGCTGTTGTTGCTCACAGCAGAGGTAGAATTTTGGTGGCTAAAGTTGTTGTAGCTGAGGTTTGTGCTGCTGCCAAATGCTTGATTATTTAAAGGAGAAATGGATGGCCTTTTTGATGGTAGAGGCGGAATAGGCTGGACTGTGTCCTCATCAGCAGCTGGAGTTGGAGTTGTTGGTGAAGTGATAACTCCACGTGAAGGTCTAGGTGGCGGAGGAGGCGAATCTGCTTCTCTAATACTGGCCGACTTGACAGATTCTGATCTATTCACAGAAGATGTTGGCTGCATCTCCTGCTCTGAAACAGCTATCATTGTCTGAAAAAAAGTATTAACATGAGAAATACAGAAAACTTAAATATGAATGATATTGATAACATCAATGATATTAAATTTGAAAGAACTTATGCTTTTATCTATTTTTATATATTTTAACTTACTGTTCAGAGATCCTACAAGAATTTTTCTTTCACATTTCAGTTATCTTCATCTATCATGAAACCCAAACTCATCATCATCATCAGGTGCCGTGCGACTGGCACTGGCTATTAATGCTTCTCCAGAGTACCCGATCCTTCATGCAGGCCATCAGTTCAGTTGGTGATAAACTCAAACTACAAATCTCATTATTAACTGATGTAAGCAAAATCTGACCAGAGACCAGACCAGATCTATTAAGTATCCTTTTCTGGCCTGATGAGTAATGTAACATGAGACAAGATGTAAAATACAAGGGCAAATGAATACTTTCTCCTTCTGCCTGTAATAAACACTGAGACAAGTGATTCTGTCTGTCTTAGTGTATTCTTCTGTTATGCCTTCTTCCTGTTGTCCTCAAAATGGTGTTATACTGAAATACTGGGTGGTTTTAGTTTCTTTTATTTCTACTCTTCTTCCTGAACTCCTGAACAGTTCAGTGGTTAGTGCACTCATCTCATGGAAAAGGTGAAAGGTAGAGCTTCAGATCCAGCTAGAGGCAGTCACTCGGGTGTGCTAGAGGCAGTCACTCGGGTGTGCTAGAGGCAGTCACTCGGGTGTGCTAGAGGCAGTCACTCGGGTGTGCTAGAGGCAGTCACTCGGGTGTGCTAGAGGCAGTCACTCAGGTGTAGAAGCAGTACATGGCTTCTTATGGAGCTGGGGGAGGAAAGGTGGCTTGCACATGCTAATGTTGTGGTTCCCAACCTTATTACATCCAAGGATCATTTTTCTAAATATACATAACTCTTCCTGGGCGTTTTGTCACTTAGAAGACGCTTCCGGTTTCTCACATGGTGCCTTTAGTCACTGTAGTGACGTTTGGTTTGTTTCATTAAAAAACAGGCGTAATGTTTAGATTGTAAACATCTAGTGCGCATGGCCTGTGATCTTTTTCAAAATGGCCGAAGAGTACTTAGTTACAAGGGAGAAAATTGAAGCTTCTGCAAGAAATTTCAAGTTTTGGTGATGCAGATAGGGGTAGATAAGGGTATGGACATGCCTTGTGACCAGACCACTGTTCTTGAATGTATCCCAAGTAGATCTAGGCCTATTTGATGACTGGAGAAGTAGTTATAAAGTTATTTCAGACATTATGTTAGCGATAATGCAACAGAATCATAATACGACATCAACAGGTAGATCTACACATCTCAGATGGTACGCAGTGTACCTCTAGACCTATCCACTGGTAAGATGGACATAACCATTGTCTAAAAACATCACATTCTTTTTTCCTAAAAAACTCTGCATTTATGAAATCTTCATACATAGTTATTTTGAAACATAATAAGAACACTTGATAATCAAGTAGGAGTGTCAGAACATAGAAGTAGGAGAGTGTCAGAATATAGAAGTAGGAGAGTGTCAGATCATAGAAGTAGGAGAGTGTCAGAACATAGAAGTAGGAGAGTGTTAGAACATAGAAGTAGGAGAGTGTCAGAACATAGAAGTAGGAGAGTGTCAGAACACAGAAGTAGGAGAGCGTTAGAACATAGAAGTAGGAGTACAGCAAAGATGTGTGTCATCCCCTGACCTTTTCTCCCTCTATAGTGAAAGGATTATGAGACACATTGAAAACATGCCTGGAATAGCAATGGGTGGATACAACCTAAACAGTCTAAGATAGGCAGATGACAAGGTACTGACAGCCCAAAGCGAAGAAGAGTACAGGTTTTTTTAGACAAAATCACAGAAAAAAGTTTAAATAATAAGAAGACAGAGGCCATAGTCATATCCAAGAAAGAAATGCCAGCAAAATGTAGCATCAAAGTAAAAGGCACAAAATTAAAGCAAGTGGACAAATTCAAGTATTTAGGAACAATAATAACACAAGACAGAAGATGTGAAAGCAAAATAAGGAGCAGAATAGCCCAAGCCAAGTCAGCATTTATGAAAATTAAAAACATACTCTACGATAAAGTTCTGTCAATCAACACAAGAAAGACAGTTATTAGGTGTTACATCAATCCCCTATTATTATATGGATGTGAAGTAGGACGATAAAAAAGAGCGCTCAAAATCTACTGGAACTGGTGGAGATGTGGTTCACGTGAAGAATGATGAGAAAACCATGGACAGGCAAGAAAACAAATGAAGAGGTTCTAAGCGATGCTGGGCAAAAGAGAGAAATTATGGAAAAATTCAGTAACACGACAGTCCAGTTTTGTAGGACATGTTTTAAGAAGAGGCAAACTGGAACACTTAATGGCAACAGAAAAACTGGAGGGCAAAAGCTTTGGACAGAGGAAGACAAAGAAACATGATACTTAATGGATTAAACAAGTGGCACAGAGCACAGTCCAAAACACAGATTATAGAAAGAGCAAAGGCAGATGGTTGTGGAAATCAATAACAACCAATTCCCAACTGGCATGGACCAGAGACAGAAAGATAATAATAATATATAATATCATAAACTCCTGTTTTTATTCAACATAAACTCTTGTTTTTATTCACCATATTCACCATAAACTCCTGTTTTATTCACCATAAACTCTTGTTTTTATTCACCATAAACTCTTGTTTTTATTCACCATAAACTCCTGTTTTATTTACCATAAACTCTAGTTTTTATCAGCAGATGGCACTTAATATGAAACTGAAAATACAGTCACAGATTATCCGATAAAACTTCAAAGACCACTTGTGATCCATGGATCACAGGTTGAGAACCACTGCTCTAATATACTGAGTGGTTAATGAAAATATGGTCACTAATAGTATACCCCCTGGATGTCTTTACTGCATGACAGGGCTATTTCTACTTGACATACCTTCTCTATTACTTTATTTTCTAGCAAATACTACACCTTCATTCCACAGTAACAGTTTTACCACTCTCATCACTACAATCATCTCCCACAAAACCACAAACTCCTGCACTGGTTCTGCCTGCTACTCACCCTGCTGAACTTCCTGAATGGCACAGGAGGAGCCTGCTCAGGCAGTGGTATATTGATGGAAGTCAGAAGACCAGATGGTATATTCAGGTCTGTGAGAAGCAATACCAACAGAAACATTAGCTGCTAATGGACAAAAAAAAGTCATCAATAACACAGGCATATCATCATCCCAGCAGTCACCGCATTTATCCATTCATAAAGTCAGCTACTGGGCAATGAACCCAAAACCTTTTGGTTGTAGGACAGGTTACTAAAGATCAATAAACCTGCATAAGCTCAGGAAGCTCAAGAGGCAAAAGAAAGAACAGGTCACCAATAAAGAACCATTTGAACAAACTGACCTGCTGGCAACAGAAAAACTGGAGGGCAAAAGCTTTGGACAGAGGAAGACAAAGAAACATGATACTTAATGGATTAAACAAGTGGCACAGAGCACAGTCCAAAACACAGATTATAGAAAGAGCAAAGGCAGATGGTTGTGGAAATCAATAACAACCAATTCCCAACTGGCATGGACCAGAGACAGAAAGATAATAATAATATATAATATCATAAACTCCTGTTTTTATTCAACATAAACTCTTGTTTTTATTCACCATATTCACCATAAACTCCTGTTTTATTCACCATAAACTCTTGTTTTTATTCACCATAAACTCTTGTTTTTATTCACCATAAACTCCTGTTTTATTTACCATAAACTCTAGTTTTTATCAGCAGATGGCACTTAATATGAAACTGAAAATACAGTCACAGATTATCCGATAAAACTTCAAAGACCACTTGTGATCCATGGATCACAGGTTGAGAACCACTGCTCTAATATACTGAGTGGTTAATGAAAATATGGTCACTAATAGTATACCCCCTGGATGTCTTTACTGCATGACAGGGCTATTTCTACTTGACATACCTTCTCTATTACTTTATTTTCTAGCAAATACTACACCTTCATTCCACAGTAACAGTTTTACCACTCTCATCACTACAATCATCTCCCACAAAACCACAAACTCCTGCACTGGTTCTGCCTGCTACTCACCCTGCTGAACTTCCTGAATGGCACAGGAGGAGCCTGCTCAGGCAGTGGTATATTGATGGAAGTCAGAAGACCAGATGGTATATTCAGGTCTGTGAGAAGCAATACCAACAGAAACATTAGCTGCTAATGGACAAAAAAAAGTCATCAATAACACAGGCATATCATCATCCCAGCAGTCACCGCATTTATCCATTCATAAAGTCAGCTACTGGGCAATGAACCCAAAACCTTTTGGTTGTAGGACAGGTTACTAAAGATCAATAAACCTGCATAAGCTCAGGAAGCTCAAGAGGCAAAAGAAAGAACAGGTCACCAATAAAGAACCATTTGAACAAACTGACCTGCTGGCAACAGAGAGGAGAAAATGTGATTAACAACAGCAAGGATAGCAGGGAATGAAGAAACAGGAAGCCCAGTACCCATCATCATAGTAACTTATGAATGAATGGATAAGTAAACAAGAAGTTACAAAATATTTATCTTTATGAATGAATGGATAAGTAAACAAGAAGTTACAAAATATTTATCTTTATGAATGAATGAAAAAATAAACAAAATGCTACAAAATATTTATCTTATGAATGAATAGATAAATAAACAAAAAGTTACAAAATATTTATCTTTATGAATGAATGAATAAATAAACAAAATGCTACAAAATACTTTATGAATGAATGAATAAACATATAATAAACATATAATAAAAGTTACAAAATATTTATCTTTACCTTTAAAAAAAAAATTACAGCAAAAATAAACAACTTCTATTATCCACTTCCTCATGTGCTTTTCAATGACATAAACAAGTACAGGTTTGAAGCTTGAAATGAAACAAGAATAAAATTCAAAATTTTGTCACATTTTCTGTTCATAGACTGCCTCAAGATATGTTACCTGGAGAACTCTTCTTTCTTGGAGGTGGGGGTGGTGGTGCTGTGGTTGTTTGAGAATCTGGTAATATAAAGTAACTGCACATAGATGTTGAATCTCTAAATCTGGGAATATAAAGTAACTGCACATGGATGTTGTATTTCTAAATCTGGTAATATAAAGTAACTGCACATAGATGTTGTATCTCTAAATCTGGGAATATAAAGTAACTGCACATAGATGTTGTATCTCTAAATCTGGTAATATAAAGTAACTGCACATAGATGTTGAATCTCTAAATCTGGGAATATAAAGTAACCATACATACTTGTAGATGTTGAATCTCTAACAGACTTTGATACAAAACATTAAAAACAGAATTTCAGACAGAAATTATCCTTGATGAAAAACCTAAATGTGGAGTTTCAGACAGAAAGTTTTAATGTAAAAATTAAGAAGGAACATGTTCTTGAACAATAGAATTTTTATTAATCTAAAGTACCTCTAAATAAGATTATGTATCTCAGCAACAAATAACTACCCCTATCTAAACAACAACCTGACTCATGGGTGATCAGAGAAAGAAGATGGACATATGTCAGTCATGTGATAGGAAGGAACAATCAGAGGATCCCCAGACAAGCTATCAAGTGGAACACAACAGGCAGAAAAAAAAAGAGGTCAACCATTTGAAACTCTAAAGAGGACATTGTTAAGAGAGGCCTGTTCAGTGGGCATAACATCCCTTGATGAGACTGAAAAACTTGCTGAAGACAGGAAATCTTGGCGAACTACCACGCAAGCTCTACGTGACGTTTAGCGGCACAGGAAGGATGTAAGATGTAATATCCAAACAATCAGTTTCCTCAATTACTCCCAACAGCTTTTAACATACAGGTTCCTCACCTTCTCCAAACTGTTCACATGCTGGTACTGAAAACTGAGGAGGAAAATAAAAACACAAAATCATGTACAGACTACACATCACTGAAAACTAGCACATCATCACTAAACTACATGTACTAACTTTAATATATTGTACATCTGAAGGTTAAATAAAGGTAAATGACTTCTTTAAACAATGAAAAGAAGGTGCTAAATTCTTAGCTTTTAAAATTAAATTTTTTAAAAATAACCAACTGATATATATATATATCTTAAATTATTCTCTCAGAAGCATTTTTCAAATAATTTCCCATTTTCTGGGGATTCAACAATACAAGTTGTTTTCTGATGAAGAATAATAATTTTAAAAAAAACTAGATAAACTTGGGGCTCCACTGTGTTGGAGCACTAGTCTCTTATGATAAAGATTGGTGGCTTGAATACGACTGGAGGCAGCCCAGCCAACCATCTGTAGAAATGCATACATGGCTGTTTCAAGAGCTAGGAAAGGAAAGGTAGCCAGTTATGATGCTGACCACATCACTTTCTAGTGTGCCAAAGGAAAATATGGACACAAACATCCTATCCCCTAGGAGCCTACATAGCATAAACAGAGCTACATTTATCCACCCATTTTTTAATAAAATTTGATATTATATATACATATAAATCATGTTTCTGGGACAATATGAAAGACAAAACTCTAGCTTATCCTCTATAATATAACATCAGTTAGAAGTCTGAAAACCAATGACCCAAAGTTTATCTGACATGTATTTTTTGAGAAACTTACTCTGAAGGAAAATCTTTTCAGGTATTTAATGACTGGCCGGTTTTCATATTACATATTGTGCTAATTTACTGCTAAAAATCATACAAATTCTGATTAGTCACTTTACTGTCAATAATTTTTGTGATGAAAACATGATATGTAACAATTCTTCTTTTGTTGAAAACATAATATTTTATACATATATCACGCTGAAATGTATAAACCAGTTCTGCTACAAATCCAAGTTTCTACTTTCTTCATCACAGCAAAGTTGCTGGAAGTCTTTGTTCAAAGTGAATACTTTATTATGATTACATAAGCTCGTGTTGTGTTTTTTAAAAACCTACAATGGGAGTCTTACTCTCCATTCACTGATATATCACTTAAAGAAATAACAAAACAACAGAATTGCATACCAAGAGAACCAACTATTATGGCACTATTTCCACAAACTATCAGGACTTTCCACAAACTATCAGGACAACAAAGGCATATTTGTTTGTAAAATATATACCATAATTTTGTGAATATAACTCAGGCATATGTAGTGTTTGCAAACCATGGATCCCTGTGCATTATACACTCACACATGCTGTACATGAACTCTTTTACAAATGGCAGAGGTTTATAAGTAAAATATAAACAGTAGTTTGACCCAAAGCCTTTCAATGGACAACAACAGAGAAAAGAGTGTACACAGAAAACAAAACTAAAGTAGGAAAACAAGAATGTGAAGAATGAAAACTGAAAGTACCAGGTAAACCCAAATTAACTTTTTTTTTTTTGTCCATGTGAACAATGATCAGCCTGCCCATGGATGAGCAAAACTAGTCTCCAATTTCTCAATTTCTGTTCAGTTTCTGAGTACATGGACAAGACCACATGAAAACCTCCCAATAACTATGAGTTTATTCTCTCTTTCACATACGCATGCAAGCATGTACATCCACACACGTACCTACACATTATACACGTGTGTGCATCTTACACAATTATTTTTACACAAAGTTTGATTTATCACATGTGTGCAGGCATTACACACGTAAGAGTGTTATATACAAAAAAACATGGCAGACCCAGGTATACAGAAAATCAGATAAGATTTTCCTGAGAGCGTTCACTTGTAAAGTTTAGTTAACTCCATTAACAAGACCGAGCAAACATGGCTGCACTTAAAACTTTTCTGAACCAATGGAAATTATGTTTCTCTGAGATACTATTTTCACATGCTTTGTTCTTTACATAATTTTTGTATAAGAATTTACTTTGACATGTAAAATCTATCAATATAACTATCATGACTAACTTCATCATGAATTTTTCAAAGAAATATTTTCAGGAATATTTTATATTTCCACAAAATAATGGAGACTTGGGGAATTAAAAAGGAACCCAGATAAAACAGACATTAGAAGAAACGTCAAGCTTGTGAGACTTGGACTATAAACTATGAAACAGATACTAGAAAAAAACAAGAGATATTGAGCTTGTGAAACTTGAATAAGAAACAGATAAAACAGATATCTGAAGAAAAAACGGATGCGATGCTGAGGAAAGACCCACCATAAAGCCTTCACGAACAGAAAAATAAATGAAAAGGTTCTATGAGATGTCATGAAACACCAAAAGCTAGTTAGTTTTTTAAGAAAAAGAACAATAAAAATTCTCTGGACCCATGAGAAGACAGAAATTACAGATCCTGATAGTCACTCTGGACATGACATGAGAAGACAGAAATTACAGATCCTGATAGTCACTCTGGACATGACATGAGAAGACAGAAATTACAGATCCTGATAGTCACTCTGGACATGACATGAGAAGACAGAAATTACAGATCCTGATAGTCACTCTGGACATGACATGAGAAGACAGAAATTACAGATCCTGATAGTCACTCTGGACATGACATGAGAGGACAGAAATTACAGATCCTGATAGTCACTCTGGACATGACATGAGAAGACAGAAATTACAGATCCTGATAGTCACTCTGGACATGACATGAGAAGACAGAAATTACAGATCCTGATAGTCACTCTGGACATGACATGAGAAGACACAAGTTACAGATCCTGATAGTCACTCTGGACATGACATGAGAAGACAGAAATTACAGATCCTGATAGTCACTCTGGACATGACATGAGAAGACACAAGTTACAGATCCTGATAGTCACTCTGGACATGACATGAGAAGACAGAAATTACAGATCCTGATAGTCACTCTGGACATGACATGAGAAGACAGAAATTACAGATCCTGATAGTCACTCTGGACATGACATGAGAAGACAGAAATTACAGATCCTGATAGTCACTCTGGACATGACATGAGAAGACACAAGTTACAGATCCTGATAGTCACTCTGGACATGACATGAGAAGACAGAAATTACAGATCCTGATAGTCACTCTGGACATGACATGAGAAGACAGAAATTACAGATCCTGATAGTCACTCTGGACTTGACATGAGAAGACAGAAATTACAGATCCTGATAGTCACTCTGGACATGACATGAGAAGACACAAGTACAGATCCTGATAGTCACTCTGGACATGACATGAGAAGACAGAAATTACAGATCCTGATAGTCACTCTGGACTTGACATGAGAAGACAGAAATTACAGATCCTGATAGTCACTCTGGACATGACATGAGAAGACAGAAATTACAGATCCTGATAGTCACTCTGGACATGACATGAGAAGACACAAGTTACAGATCCTGATAGTCACTCTGGACATGACATGAGAAGACAGAAATTACAGATCCTGATAGTCACTCTGGACATGACATGAGAAGACAGAAATTACAGATCCTGATAGTCACTCTGGACATGACATGAGAAGACAGAAATTACAGATCCTGATAGTCACTCTGGACATGACATGAGAAGACAGAAATTACAGATCCTGATAGTCACTCTGGACATGACATGAGAGGACAGAAATTACAGATCCTGATAGTCACTCTGGACATGACATGAGAAGACAGAAATTACAGATCCTGATAGTCACTCTGGACATGACATGAGAAGACAGAAATTACAGATCCTGATAGTCACTCTGGACATGACATGAGAAGACACAAGTTACAGATCCTGATAGTCACTCTGGACATGACATGAGAAGACAGAAATTACAGATCCTGATAGTCACTCTGGACATGACATGAGAAGACACAAGTTACAGATCCTGATAGTCACTCTGGACATGACATGAGAAGACAGAAATTACAGATCCTGATAGTCACTCTGGACATGACATGAGAAGACAGAAATTACAGATCCTGATAGTCACTCTGGACATGACATGAGAAGACAGAAATTACAGATCCTGATAGTCACTCTGGACATGACATGAGAAGACACAAGTTACAGATCCTGATAGTCACTCTGGACATGACATGAGAAGACAGAAATTACAGATCCTGATAGTCACTCTGGACATGACATGAGAAGACAGAAATTACAGATCCTGATAGTCACTCTGGACTTGACATGAGAAGACAGAAATTACAGATCCTGATAGTCACTCTGGACATGACATGAGAAGACACAAGTACAGATCCTGATAGTCACTCTGGACATGACATGAGAAGACAGAAATTACAGATCCTGATAGTCACTCTGGACTTGACATGAGAAGACAGAAATTACAGATCCTGATAGTCACTCTGGACATGACATGAGAAGACAGAAATTACAGATCCTGATAGTCACTCTGGACATGACATGAGAAGACACAAGTTACAGATCCTGATAGTCACTCTGGACATGACATGAGAAGACAGAAATTACAGATCCTGATAGTCACTCTGGACATGACATGAGAAGACAGAAATTACAGATCCTGATAGTCACTCTGGACATAACATGAGAAGACAGAAATTACAGATCCTGATAGTCACTCTGGACATGACATGAGAAGACAGAAATTACAGATCCTGATAGTCACTCTGGACATGACATGAGAAGACACAAGTTACAGATCCTGATAGTCACTCTGGACATGACATGAGAAGACAGAAATTACAGATCCTGATAGTCACTCTGGACATGACATGAGAAGACAGAAATTACAGATCCTGATAGTCACTCTGGACATGACATGAGAAGACAGAAATTACAGATCCTGATAGTCACTCTGGACATGACATGAGAAGACACAAGTTACAGACCCTGATGGTCTGAAAGAAAATTTCAGACAGAACAAAAAAAAAGTATTGGAACATCCTGATCAAATGGCACAGAAAATGAAAGACAACACATGTGACTAGAAATACCATGGTCCACACAAAATTTTAAAAAGCATGAATATCAATGCTAGTTGGCACTGCATCTAATGAATGAATGCAGGTAGAATGAATACATATATTATATGTCTTGAGGGTTAGGGTTAAGTGTAAACAAAATGATAATAAACCCAAATCCAGAATTATAAAGTTGGGAAAGCCATGTACTTAACATTTAGGAAGAAGTTAAAAAACATGTAAAAGTGAACATAAAAATCAAGGCCGATGCAAGTTACAGTGTGAAAATATCTTCGCATATGTCTGTATGCAGCTCTTATTAAAAAAAATTAATTTCTTTAAAGACAGAATTGTGTATTTCTGTTCCAGCTACTAATGGATAAGACAGCTGTGCCAGTTATTGAGCTTAATAATCAACTTTCTAGATACAATTCATGGTAAGTGCTTCTACTGGGGCATAATGTTTATGTTTCAGCCATTCTCTTGTAATATTTCTTCTTCTCTTATCTTTGTGCTTTTTTCTTGTAACCTTTCTTCTCCTATATATGTGGTTTTCTCTTGTAACTCTTGTAACATTTCTTCTTCTCCTGTATATGTGGTTTTCTCCTGTAACTTTTCTTTCTCCTCCATCATTGTATGCCGCACGCACATTTTTGAAGGTACTGTTTCACTTCATTATTGTCACTCTTTATAGATTCAATATCTGAAATGTACATATGTGTGAAACCATATAAAGAACTTTAGTAAGATTATTTGAGGGAAAACAAAAACACTAAAAACAAATATCTAACACCTTCCTTGATCACGAAATAAGGATAACAGTAATAACAACTCTTTCCATCTTAGAAGATGGTCCTCACACAGGGCACATGTCAGCTGTTGCTTGTGCAAGCTCCTCATATCATTCTACACAGCAGCAGCATATTTCATGATTGCTTCTATGATATTTTGACCACAAAATCTGGCCACAGTCAACAAATAACCACACATTTGTTGAAAGCTGCAAACGCTACACTTGATTCTCCTATCTGCATACTTGATTCTCCTATCTGCATACATGATTCTCCTATCTGCATACTTGATTCTCTTATATGCATACTTGACTCCTATCTGCATACTTGATTCTCCTATCTGCATACATGATTCTCCTATCTGCATACTTGATTCTACTATATGCATACTTGATTCTCCTATCTGCATACTTGATTCTCCTATCTGCATACTTGATTCTCCTATCTGCATACTTGATTCTCCTATCTGCATACTTGGACCTCATTTCCTTTCCTCTAAGCTGAGTCACTCTCCCTGATATGGAAAGTTATATAGGATAAAACTATAGGAGTATCTTGGAAGTAGGTACAACATAAGGGAAGACTATAAACTGACACAGCTGCAGGCAACAACATTATAATTCCTAGGGCAGGGATACATGTCCAAGGTGTTCTCCTGATATCATAAAAGCAGAGCAAAGGCAGGGGTTTTCGGAGAGGTACAAGACAAAATAAAACAGCAAAAAAGGACTAACTTAAAACAAAAACTGATGTAAGGCACACTTTACCTGAGTGCTAAATAACAAAGCTGTGAAGTTAAAATTCATAATTAATTAACACTGAATCTTTCCTCATCATAAATTTTATGGAAATGTGTAAAACACACACTATTTGTGGATGCCTTAAAGCTATTCTATAAATCTCTCACGTGTTCTAGAAAAGAAAGGCAAAGTTATTTCTGTGACTGTAGACACCCCCCCCTCCTCTTAAACATACTACTAAGTATAAGGCAAATTTCATTCTTATTTTTTACCCATAATTATTACTAGCACTTTTCATCTTGTCTTGTACTATCTCTTTGTAACTACAAGCTGGTGTTCTTTGCAGCTGATGCTGTGGAGGTGTTGGGCTACAGCATCATATCAGCATGGGAGCAGGTTATGATAGCTATTTTTTCAGTCCCGGAGTACAGCTAAAAAGCCGGGAGTGTGCAATGCTTCTTTAGCAGACTCCACCACCATGGGGACTATGGTAATCCTTGTCCTGTTTGCCAGGCTAGGCCTGTTACTGGGGTTACCACGGGGAGGTGGGACAGGGTCTTGGTCAGCTATTATTCGCTAACCCTGACGCTAGCATATCAGCTATGGATAGCTGATTGCCTAATCGGACAGGCATCTTCACCCCTAGTACATTTCATCAAAGAACATGTTTCAAAGCCAAAAATATGTCAAGCTGGTGTGAGTTTTGCCAAGCATCATCTTGCTGAGCAGCTCTTTTCATGCCTGATTCTGCCAATGTTGGACCTGTAATAGCTAGCCATGTATCCAAGAAATGTTCATGGCTGATTCTGCCAATGTTGGACCTGTAATAGCTAGCCATGTATCCAAGAAATGTTCATGCCTGATTCTGCCAATGTTGGACCTGTAATAGCCAGCCATGTATCCAAGAAATGTTCATGGCTGACTCTGCCAATGTTGGACCTGTAATAGCTAGCCATGTATCCAAGAAATGTTCATGGCTGACTCTGCCAATGTCGGACCTGCAATAGCCTGCCATGTATCCAAGAAATGTTCATGTTATAAGGTCTACATTCCTCACACTTGCATCCTACAACTTCAGATTTGCTCCCTGATTCTTACTAAATTGTGTACAATATGAACAAGAAGTAAAGTGACAGCTGTGGAAGTACTATAACCTGCTACAACATCAGTCTATGATTTACACATGCAACTGATGCAGGTATAAAACATCAAGACGTCTGAAAGAAAACAAAAAAAAAAATGTACAGAAACAGCTACGAAGGTTTCATGCAGAAAATGGAACATCAAAAGTTTAACAGCTTCAGTTGCTAGAGTAAATATCAGTCCTGTGTTTCATAAACAGAAAAGAAGTGAACTCCAAGAACTGTTGTTTAACACAGGGAAGTAAGAAAAAAAAATCCACCAATATAAACATTACCAACTCACAGGCTCTCCTTTGTGTTATGATGCAGAAAGCTTTCAGAGTCATAAGTTTAAATAGGTGATACACAGGAACAGCTGAAAGCATATGGCTTTCATGTGTTAGGTGCTATGAAGAAGGTGTGTGATGTCACGTGTGGTCTTTCATATTTCTAATCAAACTGCGTATGCTTTTCTTTACTGAACCACTTACTCAGCCCCTTATCTCTTGGTTCCTCTCTTTCTTCTCCTTTGGGTTTTCCAGTAATTCAAAAGTTATTCTCCCTTCTCATGACATGTCTAAATGATTTAGACTATCTTTTCTATGTGGTCTCAATCAGATTCTGAAGTCTTGCTAACTTCTCCAAGACACTGCCCATCTTGGCTGTCAAGCATGTGACCTGCATCTCTCTGTGAACTCTGTGTGCTCATCCTTTTCAGTTTCTGCTTGATATTTTTGCTTGCCACGCAAGTTTCAGATTAACAGAGCAACAATGGCTCTAAACTGTGCTGTAATAATATTTTCTTCTCACTGTTCAGGTCTTTTTTTTAAATTTTAGTATCTTTTTCATGTTCTAGAAATCTGTTTCTGCCTTTCTTTTTTTTACTTGATTTCAGCTCATATATTTTCTATTTGCAGTTGTTCTGATGTAACTGAATATATACACTTGTCTCAGTGCCTTTCCAACCAAGTAACTGCAGGTACAAATAATACATATGTTAAAAAAACTAAGGGATATATTACATACAACTAACATCTAGGAAATAAACAGGCAAATTTTGTGGCAGAAAAATCTATTAATCTGTTAATATTTTTTTGTGATGTAAGGTCACACATTAAAACTTGCTTCCTTTCAAAGAAAACACAGCAAAGTATAAGTCATACTGAAGCAGTACAACAACATCCATATCAGATTCAATACAAGAGATACACAAGGAGTACAAGGGGATTCTATGAGGAAGCATTATACATAGAGACTAAGCCTACTGTATCAAGCAATATAACATTACGTAGCAAACAAATATCATGACAAGCTGTAAGACTGAACATAAATAATGACCCAAGAATTCGAGCTCCTCTTTGGTACATATGGGTTAACATCCTGCAGGAAAGGAAAACAGTTCTCAGTATTAGCAAAACTCTCTCCCAAAAAAAAAAAAAAAACAACAGGGCCATTATATCACAGTCCAAACTCCTGACAGATGAAGATACTTGTAATATTAAACATGAATTAATCCCACACATCCAAGTAAACAAGACAGTGAAAAAAAATTGTTGAATACCATTCCTTGCAGACTGATCATAAAGTTTCAAGAAATAACACACTGCTACTTATTTAGCTTAGTTCAGTCCAGTTCAGTTAAGTTAGTTTTGTCACATTTACTTGTGATGCTGAGATGAAAATGACACCTTAATGTGACACTACTGAAAAATGAAAATATAAAAATGACATCTGTTTTTCCCCCCATGAATCTCTATAAAATAACACTATGAAAAAAATAAAATGAAACACCTGTCACTGTCCAAGTGACTGCAATAACATGGCAAAGACTGGCAAGATTTTCTTATATAGCAGCAGCCACACTGAGTGCAACAGAGAGGGGCTGTTTATCTAGTCAGTGGCCGCAAAGAAAACTGCTCGTGCTACTTTCCTCAGATTTTTCTGGACATGCATATATTTCTAAACAAAATGTATTCTTTTCTGGACATCAGCTTGTAGAATAACAATCACTGGTTAAGACTGTCACATAAAAAAGATAAAAACTGACTTTTACCTCTTGAGATTTCTCCACATACATCTCATCTTCTGGATAGTTTCCATCACAACCTGAGACTACAGATGACCTATTGCTGTCACCAATAAAAAAAAAAGTAAATTCATACTGAAAACTATAACACACATCCTGCTTCTTGTACATGTATAAAAATATAACTGCATTTTTTTTTTGTCTCAAGCAGGTTTCGATTACCTGATCTAACATTCAGAGTAACAATTTAGAGTAACAATTTACAGTAACAATTTAGAGTAAGAATTTACAGTAACAACTTACAGTAACAATTTGGTGAGCAAGGGTAAAAAAAAAATTTTTTTTTTCCCTAAATATATACTATTAAAAAAAAACAAAAAAACTTTGTGAACAACCAAAAAAATTCATACACCAGATGCCATGTTCACAGGCACTGTCAATCAACATCTTCAGTATGTATCGTACTTGAAATTTACAGGCTGGTTGCTTTTCTTTTCCTGTACCACATGGTCAGTTTGTTCAGATAGTTTTTTTTTCTCTTTTTTATTGTTACTATCGTCCAGCAACAGAAAGGATGTTGAGCAATAGAGGGCTCACTTGGGCAAGAGCAGAAAAAAAGGCGAAGGACAGGCATTTGTGGAAAACCCTTGCGGAAGCCCCATGTGCCCTGGGCACTTAAGGTTCAGAGAGAGAGATCGTCCAGCAAAACTGGAACCCTATTAACATCAAATAAAGACCAAAAGCAAAGATGGGCTGAACGCTTCCAAGAAATATTTAATCGACCACACCCAAAAGAATTGTTAAACCTTTAAACTGACTTACCAGCCCCACAACTAAATGTCAACCTAGATGAAATTAAATTGCATGAAATTGAAACAGCAGTGAATTTAATGGATAACAACAAAGCTGCAGGTGAAGATGAAATAACATCCGAAATGCTAAAAGCTATCAATAGTGACAACATGAGACAACTACAGAGAATGTTTAACAAGATTTGGAAAGAAGAAAAGGTCCCTTCTAACTGGAAGAAAGGAATCATTGTTAAAATACCAAAAAAAGGCAACCTTAGTGACTGTAACAACTGGAGAGGAGTAACTTTAATATCAGTTGTGTCAAAAGTATTTTGCAAGGTCATTTTGAATAGACTTAAAGATATAGTGGATACTGCAATGAGAGAAGAACAAGCAGGATTTCGAAAAGGGAGAAGCTGTCTCGACCAGATCTTTACTCTCAGAATAATACTTGAAGAACATATTGAAAAACAGAAACCATTAATACTGAACTTCATAGATTTTAAAAAGGCATTTGATAGCATACACAGAGATTCATTATGGAGAATTTTAAGTCTATATGGAATACCATCTAAAACTGTCAACATCATTAAGGACTTCTACAGTGGATATGTTTGTGCAGTCAAGACAGAGGAAGGGATGAGTGAATGGTTCCAGATTGAAACAGGTGTGAAACAAGGATGTATACTGTCTCCTTTACTTTTTGGGATTACAATAGACTTCATAATGAGAAAATGCTGCACAGGTAACACAGGTATTGACTGGGTACATGGGACCCAACTAGAAGACCTTGATTTTGCTGATGACATAACTCTTATCAGTAATAATGTGAACTCCATGCAAGAAAAAACAGATAGCCTGTCTTCACTGGCTAGCAAAATAGGACTTGAAATTAACAAGGACAAAACAAAAACAATGAAAATTCCTCTCAATCAAAATGGAAAAATACACATAGAAGGGACAGATATTGAAGAAGTCAATCAATTTGCATACCTTGGCAGCTACATAGCCCAGGATAGTGACACTAGAAAGGAAGTTAGGATCAGAATTGCAAAAGCAGCATCAATCTTCAAGAATCTTGAGAACATATGGAATTCAAAAGTTATAAGCACAAAAACCAAGTTAAGACTATTCAATTCAAATGTAATATCCACCCTTATTTATGCATAAACACCATAAGAAATAACATCTTATTAGCAGAAATGCAGATGAAACCACTGACAACAATTATTGAGGAAAGACGCTGGTGATGGTTGGGACATGTGCTCTGAATGACTGACAACTCACTACCAAAAATAGCACTAAGATGGACACCACAGGGGAACAGAAGTAAGGGTAGACCAAAAGAGACATGGAGAAGAACAACAAAAAGGATGTTGAGCAATAGAGGGCTCACCTGGGCAAGAGCAGAAAAAAAGGCGAAGGACAGGCATTTGTGGAAAACCCTTGCGGAAGCCCCATGTGCCCTTGGCACTTAAGGTTCAGAGAGAGAGAGACAGAGATTTATGCATGCGAAAGCTGGAAAACAACTAAAGAAATAGAAACGAAATTAGACTCTTTTGAAAACAAATGCCTAAAGAAAATACTCGGCATCAAGTGGAACGAATTCAAGAACAATGCAGAGATAAGACAGATGACTGAACAACAACCAGTCTCATGGGTGATCAGGAAAAGGAGATGGACATATGTTGGTCACTTGATGAGAAGAATTGATCAGAGAATCCCAAATCAAGCTATCAAGTGGAACACAACAGGCCGAAGAAAGAGAGGCAGACCGCGTGAAACTCTGAAGAGGACATTATTAAGAGAGGCCAAATTAACAGGCATAAAATCCTTTTATGAGGTTGAAAGACTCACCGAAGACAGGAAAAATTGGCGAACTACTTTGCGAGCCCTATGTGACGTTTAACGGCACGGGAAGGATATAAGATAAGATCCTCAGTTTGCCAATGACTGCCAGGCTAAGCAGAAATTGTATGAAACAGCAACAAGAAAAAAAACACACATTCCCACACATCACACCATACACACACACTCTTAATCAGTACATACCGCTGACTGATAGGTATATGATTAATTTATACCACAAACTTTATATGATTAAATGACTCACTGTGTGTGTGTGTGTGTGTGTGTGTGCGTGCGTGTGTGCGTGCGCGTGTGTGCGTGGGGTGGGGGGGTGTTTTTTTTTAACCTGCCCAACAACTACTCGAAATGAGAATGACTGAAATTGTAATGAAATTTATACCATGATACACTTGTACTGATAATACATGGCTCCTATCATCTTAGAAGACAAGTGTGAAGCACATAAGTACACAACAGACAAACAGAACATGCCTCGCTCATTTTACCTTGATACCTCCTGACCGCTGATCACCTCATAAAGGTACAACAAACTCCATACAACCTACATCTTCTTACATTTTAAATTCTTCCTGTGCCATTAAATGTCACATAGGCTCACATGGTAGTTTGACAAGTTTTAAAGTCTATATACCTCTCACAATAAATGTATAAATATTACGCATTGTGCATATATTTTATGTAATAACATAAATCTCTATTTTTACTATTAACATTCAGAGCATAACATCAAGAAAAACAGAAACATGATATGGATGTAGCAAGGAACTGAACTGTTACCTTCCACTGGAATTCTGGGATACAGAGCTGGGAGTACTGGGACGATGATTTCCAGATCCTGCAGATATTGAGCTCGAACGATACTTTCCAACAGGTGTCAGGCTCTGAGGACATGAAAACAACTTTTATTATGCATCATCAAGTGGGACACACGAGATAACATAGCATAAATCACATGCATATACAAGCAGTTAGTTAAAACAGTTAAACACATGAGATGATATAGCATAAACCACATGCATATACAAGCAGTTGGTTAAAATAGTTAAATTATTTGCTTTTTACATCTGATCTATTAACCCCTTTCTATCCAATTTTAAAAACAATATATCTAATAAAGAAATTAACCCTTTTCTGTCCAGCTGTAAAAGCAATGTCTCTAATAGAGAAATTAACCCTTTTCTGTCCAACTGTAAAAGCAATGTCTGTAATAAAGAAATTAAACCTTCTCATCACATTTTAAAAGAAACATCTCAATTGAGAAAATTATCCCTTTTCTGTCCAATTGTAAAAGCAACATCTGAAACTAATATTCTCTACAACTCCTGACTGCTGTAAAATCAGAAACAGCAATAAAGTTCTTTTTTTTTTAATGGATCTTAGCTTCCAGTGATAAGACAGCACAACTCCAAGATGTTTATTCAAGAAAACACTGAAATACATATATGATCATGTATGAAAAGCAGTGCTGGAACATCTAAATTATTTATCAAAGTGTACTGAAGATTTAGGACAGGAAAGGGGTTAAAGAAAGCCACCATAACTTGCTCTCTCAAATTACATGGATGCCTATCTTACAAAATGACCTTCACCATGCCACTGATCGCCGAGAGCTTCAAGTTCACGGAGATGTATACAACATACAGTCTGATATCACCACATACCTGGTATCCCATGCTCTTCTTCATCTTGCTGAACATGTCTACCAGGCTTCGGTGTAAGGGCAGCATCTCTGTACTAGCAAACTTGCCATGGATGGCCAGACCTTGCTCCAGTAACTGGATCTTGAAGAAAATATGATTAAATTATTCACAATAATCCACATCCATCTAATTTTTTCTATACACATTTATCGTGTTTCCTAGGTCATGGCATTTTAAGCTGAAACAATGAAACTCCTGTATTTTTAAAAAAAAGTAGGCAGCCTACTTGGCTGAGTGGTTATGTGTTTGACCTACTGATCCGGTGGTGCAGGATTCAAGTCCCTGCAGCATGGAATTTTTCTGCTACCACCACATCAGAAACGCCCTGGAGTCCTCCTCTAAAACTGAATACCAGAGAAATCTGAGAAGGTAAAAGCTGCCAGACGTGATACTGACCACATCACACTTTTTTTGTGCCAAAGGTCTCAAAAATATGAGCCTGACACCATATTCCCAATATGCCTTAAAAGCATGGAAATGGGAATTTTACCTTTACCTTTCTATTATTTGACTAGAGAAAGAAAATATGTCAGAAGTCTTTTAGACAATTTGCTCTCATGAATCTCATCATCAGCAAGAGCTCTTCATGTGCATCCCACAGTTTTGCATCCATGTTTTCTTGGGGGGGCAGATTTGGGCTTCTTGAGAGAGTACAGGTTTGCAGGATGTGCTCTGGAGTCATTCCTAACATGCAAAGTGAGACTTCAGAGTCCATTTAAGAGGTTATATTCTGTTTCTCTATTGAGTATTATGTTCTTTAAATGACCCAACTGAAGCAAGGACCATCACTCAGTTTATGAGACTCTTACCTGTTCTAAAATGACTGACTTTAGCTGTTCAATGTAAGCTGCTTCACCAGGGTACTTGGCTGTGTACTCCTCGTTGAAAAATGCCTAAAATCATCAAAACAACAGTGACTTGGAGAAATAATCATGGCATCAGTGAGATGGTATTATGTGATATATTCAACACATAGTGTTTTATAAGATGGTATAAGTGACATATTACAAAATATTGTGTTTTACAAGATGATATAAGTGACACTGTATTATGTGATATATTGCAACACATAGTGTTTAATAAGATGATATAAGTGACATGGTATTATGTGACATATTGCAACACATTGTGTTTCATAAGATGTAAGATAAGTGACATAGTATTGTGTGATTTGACGCTATGGTTTTATATAACTAGTACTGCCATTTTGTATTATGTGACATTATATAATGTGGTACTACATGACATGTCACAACATGATATTATGTGACATAGTATACAATGTGGTACTACATGACATATCACAACATGATATTATGAGACATATACAATGTGGTACTACATGACATGTCACAATATGATATTATGTGACATATTATACAATATGGTACTACATGACATGTCACAACATGATATTATGAGACATACAATGTGGTATTTTGTGACATATTATGTGAACATAGTAATGAAAATAGATGGGTGTAAGGTTCAGTTTTACTAAAAGATAGAAAGAGTGAGGAAAGTTAGCAGAAACAAGAAAGGCAGAAAGTAAGATGAAAATGTATAAATGAAGGACATACAACAATCCAATATTTCGGCAAAAATCCTTTTTCAAGGATCACATACAAAAACAGCACAACAGATAAAAACAAAAAAAAATGGATGAAAAATACATGGACTTAGCTTTTGGCCTCCTCCTTGTAAGAAACTCTGGCATGAAATTACTTGAACCAGTTTTACCATAGCTGTCTTTTCTTTTATGACACATTATATGCTACTGTATTATGTAACATAATATGTGATGTGTGATATCATGTGAATTTTTTTTTCAACTCTAAGTGCCGTACAACTTCTCAACAAATTATCTCCAAGCTTCTACAATCCTGGCAGTATGTTCTTCTGTTATTTTTCTTAAACTTACACTATTTTCTTCTAACATTCAGTTTCATCTATGACATCCACATCTCAAAATCTTGCTTCTGTTATTTGATGGCATGATACAAAGTTACCAGTAAATGCTGAAGGAAAACCAAAGACCAATATCAGTACAGAACACTGTTTCCCAACTCTTTTTTTCTTGGATCATTTCACTCAATGCCACAGAGGTTTTGATCCCCCTTTCATTCATTCATTTGCATGTCCCTTGCGGAACTTTGCCTCCCAAACAGCACTCCTGTAGGCCTCTCGGTTGTGAGCAAGATGGCCTGCTGCTGATGCATCCATTTGCAGATCGTCAACGATGTCTTGCAGCCATCTTCGTTTTGGTCTTCCTCTTTTTCTTTTTCCCATTATGTATCCTTCCAATACGGTCTTCTCTAAATTATCATGACGTTTAATGTGTCCAAAATATTTAAGTTTTCTCTCTTTAATCCTCTTTACTAGCCAGCCTTCTTCAATATTAAGTTCTTGTGGTATAGATATATTTGTTCTTTTTTGTGTCCACGATATTTGGAGAACTCTTCTGTAGCATTTACATTCAAAGATGATCCCCCTTGCTGTGACATAATAAATAATGGTCAACCAAATTCCAAAAAAGTATAATATATTCTAACTGCCCTCAAAAATATTCAAACTGTCCCCTGTGAGGTGTACACCCCAAGCTGGGAAACAATGGTGTAGAATGATGACTGCCAGCACCTACTCACATGGTACCTGAATGATGATGACAGATGCGCACCTCAGTTACACTAGTAACTTAACACTATTTGGCATAAGAAACTATAATTTAAAATATTATCAGAGAATACCTGAATGACTATAACAAAGTTAATAACTGCAAACACTGACCTCCTGATACTTGGGAATACCACCATTCACTGCTCCGCTAATGACGCCCTGAAGCCTCATCTCCAGGTGCCGCAGCAAATGATCAGGATTTGCCAGGGCATTCTCTGAGCTTGACCTCAGTTCTGCATTCATCTGTACCACAGTATCTGTGGCTGTTTGTACTGGACAGAGCTGGACAACCCGGGTGTTTATGACCTCATACCATCTTAGGATTCCTGGCAACTTGTAGGATGTCTGAATGATTGTTCTCTCTAAACACAGGCTCTGTTTTGAGCAAATTATCAGAAAAAAATATCAGAAAAGCAAGATGGTACAGATATGTGGTCTGCTTCTGATAATTACACTTTAGAGATAACAACAAACTATCACACAATTTCACCACAGAGAATGAGTGACCTCTTGGAATTAAAGATCATAGTATGCTGCCACTGCCATTCATCTGGGTTCTCACGGGTACTGCAGAGCGAGTACATGCACTGTGCTATAATCCTCCTTCACTAGAGGAGATTGTAACTCTCTAGGAACTTTATTTCACCAAAAATCAAAGTTTCTCAGTCATTTTCTGGTTCTATCAGTTTTTCTATTTTTTTCCTGTTTTCTGTGAGTAAAGACATCCAATGCCAGCTTGCTGGGCTTATCACAATTTAAGAGCAGAATTTAACCCAAAGAAGCCCATCTCCCTGACCAAGTCAGAGAATCATTCCCAGCCCATACTAATGAAAGAGAAAGACTACAGCAAAACATGGATAACTTAGCAAGGACATGTAAAAACTGCAACATGAAAATCATTGCAGGGAAAAAAAAAGAAGTCATGACCATTACCAGATAAAAGAAATCCCAACAAAGGTCTTCCTGGACAATCAAGCTTTCAAACAAGTGAAGCATTTCAAATAACTATGTAGTACAATATCATCCTCTGGGAAAACTGATGCTAAAACTGTAAACAGATGCAATAAAGCAATCAGGTACTGGACAAATGACACTTTTACTGAAAAACAAATGCACCACAACTAATACAGAACAAGCAGCTGTACAACAGTTTTCCTCCCAAATCTATGTTATCACTGTCAAACATGGACACTAGCAGCTGAGAAACAAAAGGAAAATCATCATGAGAAGAGACCAAATAAAAAAATGACACCACCAGGGCAAAGTCTCAGATAACATCAGTACTACACCATATCCAGAAACAATAAGTTAAATGGCTTGGCCATGTTACATAACTACCATCAGTCAGTTTATGACAGAAAACATTCATGTTAAGAATTACATGAAATAGAGAAAGAGGCCACCCACACAAGAGACAGAGAGAAGAAACTACATAAACCTTAAACATCCCATTATATGAAGCAAATTGTGAAGCCCTATCAAGACACTTATTTGTCCCCTCAACAGTGAAGGTATATGAGGGAGGAGACAAGAAAATACAAGACAAGACAGACCACAAATCATTATTACTATCTTCTGCAGTCTTATCTCTGCTGAGTACAGTTATGTGTTATGGCTACTTTGACCACTGGCATCCAGTCTAAAGTATGTAATGTGGCTTGACATTTTGTTATACCATTTCTCTTCGGAATGTGGCTTATTCCTTCAACCTATGGAGAAGCATGGCAGCACAGCACACGACAACGATGATCTTATTCTGGCCATGCTCTCTGAGTGCTTTTTGACATTTTTAACTAGTGCGCTCATGCGTGGTATGACCAGGGCTCATTCTCATCAGATGACCAAACCAGTTCATCTTTGTCTCTTAATGTACGGTAGCACTGGTGTTGTTCCTATACTGGATCAGATTATTACTATCAAGTTAAAATTAGGACTTGTCACACATGAGACAAATACAACAAAAAAAAAAAAAAGATTTTTATCTAGCTCAATACTGTGGTGCCCTTTTTATTTCCTTTCTTGTCTTTTCCTCAGATGTATAGTTTCATTTTATTTCCTTTCTTGTCTTTTCCTCAGATGTATAGTTTCATTTTATTTGCTTTCTTGTCTTTTCCTCAGATGTATAGTTTCATTTTATTTGCTTTCTTGTCTTTTCCTCAGATGTATAGTTTCATTTTATTTGCTTTCTTGTCTTTTCCTCAGATGTATAGTTTCATTTTATTTGCCTTCTTATCTTTTCCTCAGATCTATAGTTTCATTTTATCTGCCTTCTTGTCTTTTCCTCAGATCTATAGTTTCGTCTGAAAGATCCACCTCCAGGCATCACTAGTTTTGCTTTGTTTTTTTCTGCTTTCTTGCTACTGACTTTAATGACTGTGGTTCTCAAAATCTCAGGTCCCAGTCCTCCATTTTCATCCCAGACTGGCTCTGAATGCTCCCCATATATAAACTTATCATTCAGAAAGGATATTATACATTCTTTCATGATGGAGATAAATTCCTCTCCTTAGATTTGAAATTTATCCTCAGGGAGCCACCTGTATCCTCAATGATAGTCACTGGATCTAGTCCACTGCTTGTTTAGTTCATTCCTTTTTTTTAAATGCAGTGTAAATGTAACCCTTTCTAATTATTTTGTGTTAACCTTCAAGATATAATCTGAAACAATAACTGTCATATCAAAGATAAAGCACAATATGTCAAGTCTCAGTGCACATTCAAAACTGGCACTGAATGAGACAGTGGATGACTGCTTGCACCACAGTTGGAGAACCACAGCCAACCTATTCAACCTCCTGGTGCTGTACTCTGGTAACAGCAGCTTGGCCGAGTGAACAGGGAATGAAATCAAAACTTGCCCCTAAAAAAATAAGCATTGCCAAAGTTAGATGTATCAGCCAAAAGGACACATTTATCAGAGCCTAGCTACACACTGTAACAGAAAATACAGTGAACACCTTTTTGAAGATGAACGATTAAGGAAAAGCAAAAATTCATACACGTAAATCTTGGAAAGTTTGACTGTATTTATAATAAAGTAATTACTGCCATATGAAGCTGCTGCAGCATTTTTAGGCTCTATAAGCTAACAACAGACTGCTTAGATCCCTTGATAAGCATGAATTACCTTGAACTCATTGTTCTGATCTTTACCATCACGATGGTAGGGTCTGTCAAACTGAAAAGTGTCCACTTCATTTGTATTGTAAAAGCAGGAAACTTCACTTGGGACTTCCTTGCCTGTGAACTCTGGCCGCTCTGATGGGACTGGTTTAACACTGACAATCTGGATGTCTGTAACAGTCATGATTTCACAAAATCTATATTCTGACTCTGCCATACTAGAAAGTATTTATTCCATAAAAAGTGGATTCTATGACGTGAAATTTTTTTAAGTGGATTGGATGCTGTGGAAAATTTCTTAACTGTATTAGATATGACACTATCCATGGGGAGAGCAAACAGAAAGTGGATTGGATAACAACTGTGACTGTGGGAGCCATGATGACTGTGTTAGATATGACACTATCCTCAATGACAGTAAACAAAAGCTGGTTAGATCTTACCTCTATGCAGTGTTTTTGGTCGATAATTTGGAAATATATTTTCTTCTTGCCTCATTTAGTGTTTTGAATGGACAGAAAAGTATTTCGTTCATTTTTGTTTCCATTTTGTTTTGTGTTTTGTTTTTTTTTTGGGGGGGGGGGGTTTATGCTTATTTTTTGGAGATCTTTGATCAAACTGTTGGAGTGTACTGACCTAACTTTTGTCCTAAAGAAAAAAAACATTCTAATCTTCTTATCTCACCATGTAATTTTTTACACAACAGGTATTTTAGAAATAAAAATGTTTAGATAGCACAAACTGCAACAACAACAACAACAACAACAGAAAAGAAAAAAACAGAGCACCGGTTATTAAGCTGAAGGATGTTTCTGGGCTCCATGGACCAACAAATGGTTTAGATTGAGTTTTAACAAATCTTTAACATCAAATGCTTTCTATTTATTGCTTTACTTTTAATAAAGAGGCCACGGCTTTTCACGGGCTGGAAAGAGGGCCTTCAACTTCCCAACCTCGAAAAAAAAAGAAAGAAAGAAAAAAGGTTAAGAACCAGTGAAATAGAGTAACGGAATCTCAAAAAAAAAAAAATGAAAAGCACACAACATGAGGACAGAAAATTAATAAGAAAATGACAAACAGTTCAATCTGATATTCTAGTAAGATTAACAAATGTCTATTAGAACACTGATGATTCAGCTACAAAACTTCCTTATAATCCTTGCTGAAAACAGCATCTGGGACGCTTCATAGTCAACTAATATTGGCACCTTCATTGCCAAATGGTTATACATCATACTAGACAGCCAAAGGGGACCATCTCACCCCTTTACAGTGTCAAAAGTTTAAAGGCCCAAAATGTGTGCCTGATTTTGGGGGGGGGGGGGGGGGGGTTCCTTCTCTGATGAGGAGTTGTTTGGTTTGCTCTCTGCAACAGAGAGTTCCCTGTCTGCATTCATCATTCTAGATAGATACAAGTTTGATCCTTGTTTAAGTTTTGCATAGAAAAGAAAAAATTTACCTCAAATAAAAGATTATAGAAAAGAAAAAATTTTTACCTCAAATAAAATATTAAGAATTATATTAAATAAATGACCACAATTTATAATCAAATAATGAAAAAAGGCAGTAAGAACAACAGACAATCTAGCCCACACACAAAAAAATCACCAACTGAACTGATAGAAATATCAAAGATCAAGATCTGAGAAGGAACATCATCACCATGGACATCACCTAATGATGATGATGATGATGATGATGATGATGATGATTGAGTGAGTGAGAATAAGAAAAAAAAAAAAGAACAACATTATAAACTTCAACTTAATATTGCAACTATCATATCATCTCACACTGAGCATCTCCATGTTTGAAAGACTCTTCTGGCGGAGAGTTTGTGCTTAAAATAGTTGCTGCTGGATACTCTGTCATCAGCTGATTCATGATGGTGGCCAGTTTTAGGCATTCATCACCCCGGTAAATGAAAGCTTTGTTCTAGATGAAAGACAGATGCATAAATAATGGCTTAGAAAGCCTGCTGGAATTTTTATTTCAGTCCAGAAGATAATTAATTTGATTGAAATACTGGATCTCTAAAACCTTAACTTTTAGTCTACTGAATAATAGTCATGACACACAAACATTTTTTGTAAACAAACATCATGGTCATTTTGATTTACTGGGAAATGACATGATTCTTATTTTTAACTATGTCAGTCAGTCGTTTGCATGTCCCTTGTGGAACTTTGCCTCCCTAACAGCTCTTCTGTAGGCCTCTCAGTTGAAAGCAAGATAATATAAAAATTACAAACTCTCAAATGCAGAACAAAAGGATTGCATTGATTTTTTTTTCTTTATTTTTTTACAAAGCCATTAAATTGCTCACAGCAGTCCAACAGTTTAAAAAATCAGTTTATCTACCTGGTAGTGATCAAGTCCATAAGCTTAGGGATTTTATTTTAAAGAAAATAAAATTAACGAAACAATACATACTAATACTTGTTTGTAAAGAGTTGTCATAAGTTCTCAGAAAAAGACAGGTAATGAATACACTCAACTTGTAAAATGTATGTTTGTTTTTGAGAGAATCCCTTCCACCAACCCCCACTCCAACATACTTTCGTATCAGTGTTTTGATTAAAAAAACAAAGGATATGTATGCACCCATAATCATAACAGAACTATAACCTTGTTCCAATTACTATGAGAGTTCACTGTTCTCCTGTAAAATAATGATGTTAATGATGGTAGATACGATGACTATCACAGGTTTCCCCATGTCTCAAGGTGCATTCATGAAAATGAAACAGTGTCCTACTTAATCCACTGAAGCATACACAAAGCTAATAAACTACATTACTTGCAAAGCAGTTATTCTCAGAAGCAGAGAAGTAAGGTACTGACTGGTCAAGGTTTACCAGCTCAGACATTAGAATGAACAATACCACACTTCCCTACAGAACTGTAATAAAATATTTCAAACCTAGCTGTATCTTCACAGACGGACAAATATACCTTGAGATATGGTGGAAATGTGTTCCCATAATAAGCCACTCTGTAGTAAGTAGGATCCTGGCGAAGTTTATTACCTTCAAGAATCTGATACAAGAAGTATGCCTGCTTTTGCTGTTAAAAAAGGAAACATATATGTATATAAAAAATTCATACAATACTTTAAAATAAAATAAAGCAGGTGTAAGATATTATAGTTCAGATTATTCAATTAAAATGTAATATCCACCCTCATTTATGCATGTGAAAGCTTGAAAACGACTAAAGAAATAGACAAGAAATCAGACTCTCTCGACACAAATGCCTTAGGAAAATACTCAGTATAAAGTGGAATGAATTCAAGAACAATGCAGAGATCAGACAGATGAGCAAACAACAACCTGTCTCATGGGTGATCAGAAAAAGAAGATGGATATATGTTGGTCATGTGATGAGAAGAAACAACCAGAGAATCCCAAAACAAGCTATCAAGTGGAACGCAAAAGGCTGAAGAAAAAGAGGTGGACCACGTGAAACTCTAAAGAGGGCATTGTTAGGAGATGAGGATGAAAAGCTCACTGATGATAGGAAATCTTGGTAAACTTACCATGCTAGTCCTACGTGACATTTAACAGCACGGGAAGGATGTAAGATGGATGTAAGGAGATATTATAACTTTCTATAATTTCAAGCTTAATATTACTCAATAAACTTCCATGCATGATCAAACACATGAGAACACATATCAGTTCCTATACCACTGACAAAGCTGTAGTTTCATGTATGCCTGTTTGCTTGCAGCATCTCTTGGAAGAAGGCAGGGCACCAAATGTTGCTAGTTCTGATGACAGCTACATCTGTCTAACACAGTCTTTTCTAGTATCCCATCGATATTCTACAATGTTACATTAAAAATTAGTGTCTCATATATACTGTTTTACTTGGGATTGAAATAGATGAAGATATTTGATTAAAGAAAGACAAATAACTGTCATTACCACTATTCTTCACCTTTATACACTTACTTATCCACATAATCCCTTACTTTTCTCCAAATGCTTCTACCAACATTCAACTTGTGTTAAGACACCCCCATGACAGAAATACTCGGGTTCATGGCAAAACTACGGCTTGATCCTGGTCTTCACTGCTTTACCCAAATCAAAATGATGTTCTCAGAGGAGCTACTCTAGCTTATGGAACAGAAGGGAGTATGGCAAGGTCAAGTTTGGGTGGTATAATTCAACACAGCGTATCACAGTTTTTAAAAGTTCCTCTCCTGTGTGATCATGCACTGTCATGCTGAGATATGGACCACACCTTGCAATACTCAGCACCTCTAATCCCTGCCTGCACTTGCCCGTGTGAGATGCCAGATTTGTCTGCAAGCTCTTGCTACAGAATGTGACAACTCTGCTTAATAAGCTCATCAAACTAAATTCTGTAAGCCTCAGCAGGAGCAGTACAATTCTCTGGTCTTACATGATGAATGAGATAACCTTTTTGTGCAGGTTAAAGATTAAGAACACGGAGGTCTGCACAATGCTCTTCTTAACACTGTCATTCCTGAAATAACTTCCATTTCTACTAGAATAAATTTTGATGAGGAATTCTGATGGAAAAAAACTGGAGGAAAGCTACTCTATAATCCAACAATATGGCTTGGGTTAAAAATGTGTTACTTGGCTCTGAGCACTGATTCACACAGGTGTGCAAGCTCTACCAACCCTGTCAGTGTTTCTCTGAAGTGAAAGACTTACTAAACTGTCAGTTTCTGATGAGTGTCAATCAAAGCCACTTTCTTTGCAATCAAGAATTCTATCATCAAATGCTTTTTTATTAGCAGTGACATATTTTTATTACACATTTTCTTGCTTTGGCTGAAATATAAACCCTTTAATGAAAAAAAAAATATATATATATAAAGGCAGCACTGATGCACAAACAGTCAAGTAATTTGAACACAAACAAGTGTATACTCTTTGATATGTTTCTTTAAAAAAAAAAAAAATGTTGGACACAGCCCTGTACATAATCGCCATGACAACCTACCAAAATCTGGCCAAGTTTCTTGTACTGGAATGTTCTCTCAAAATACTCAGCCAGCTCTTTACATAGTGGTATACCATACTCCCAAGCCTGGAGAGAACATGAATTAGAATGACAATTTACATGACAACAAGCAAGACATTATTTTTTTCCTCCCATTCACTGGCTCTGAAATGTGATGAGTTCTCTTAATTATGGTACTGAACATCATGTGATACCCTGGTACTGAACATCATGTGATACCCTGGTACTGAACATCATGTGATATCCTGGCACTAAACATCATGTGATATCCTGGCACTAAACATCATGTGATATCCTGATACTGAATAACTATGATATCCTACTTCCCCTTCTTCTGTTGACAGTTGTGCATGCACTGAAGTTAGTTACGCTTTCACTGATCCTGCAAATTTTCTCCACTTTCTGAAGCCATTTTCCTCAACACTGGTGTGGCAGGTACTCATATTTCTACAGCTGATGCAGCAGACTGATAGCAAGTCATAAACCTGCAACCGTTAGAGTAAAAAGATAGTTCACTACTATCTATCCTGTCCATAACCTTGTAATAAATTCTGTAACAGTTATAAAAGAAAGCTGCAATGAAAAATAAACTAAATGAATGTTTATTCAGATAACTGCTTCATAAAAGTTGATCAACGGATAGTCTCCCTTAACCAGCAAACCTAACTCCATTACAGCCGATAACCGTGAGGATCGTGAAAGTAAGTATCCAGTAAGATTGGGATCATTTTACATGGGAGTTTTTTAATTCCCTAGACAGAGAGACTTCTAATCTAGCTCCACCAACATGAAAAGCACATTAATCCTTACTCGTCTGATCAGAAAATTTGAAATCTGCAAATAAAATGAGGTCCCCTAAACTAAAAGTAAAGTTTTCTCAGTTCCTTTTATCTGCAAATTATAAAAATGATGGTCATAAATTTAAAGCACTATTAATAGCTTTTTAATGACAGGAGATCTGACCATGTAAAAACAGTGAGAACAATGGAAATGTTATTTATTTCACAATCTATATATATATATATATATATATATATATATAATACAGGACAAAACAAAACAGATTTATAGAAATCAACAGTGTGAATTATTATTGGAGGAGAAAGAACCCGAACCGACAACAGAAGAAGTTTTATGGGCAATAAAGAATCTGGAAAATGGTAAATCACCAGGATGTGATGAGATAACAGCTGAATTTATTAAAGCAGGGAGAAAGGAGTGTGCAACAATCTATCATGCACTATGTAAAAAGATATGGCATTCAGGTATTTGGCCAAAAGAATGGAAAAGAACTGTATTCATACCACTATCAAAAAAGGGTAACCTGAAATTATGCACAAACTACAGAACTGTTGCCCTGATTAGTCATGGCAGTAAAATTCTGTTAAAAATCATAATGGGTAGACTTCGACAGAAAATAGAAGAAGAAGTCAATATGGTCCAAGCTGGTTTCAGGCAAGGGAGAGGATCAAGAGATCACATATTCAATCTAAGATTAATAATAGAGAAATGCAGAGAGTTTAATGTGAATCTATATTTATCCTTTATAGACTACTCAAAGGCATTTGATTGTGTACAACACCAGAAACTTTGGGAAATAATGGAAAAAATGGGATTTCCAACACATTTGATACAATTAACATCACTGCTGTATCTAGACCAACAAGCAGCAGTAAGAATAAATGGTGAAACAACAACTTGGTTTGACATAAAACAAGGGGTCCATCAGGGGTGCATATTGTCACCCTACTTATTTAACTTGTATACTGAAAATATAATGAGGAATGTTAGAGAAGATGTAGACAAAGAATATTATGATGCCATAACAATTGGAGGTTATGAAATATCAGAGATTAGATATGCTGATGACACAGTGTTACTGTCCACAACACAAAAAGGAATGGAAAAACTAATTATGTCAGTCCATAAGAACAGCGAAGAGCAGAACCTCTATCTTAATGCAAAGAAAACTAAATTGATGACAACTGACAAAACAAACAAGGCAGCTGAAATATATATCAATGAGGAAAAATTGAAAGAAGTGGAGAGTTTGGATATCTTGGATCACTACTAACTAATAATGGAGATATAATGAGGGAAATTAAAAGGAGGACATCTATCGCTCTTCAGAAAATAAAACAAATAAAGAATCTGTGGAGAGGAGCAGACAGAACTACAAAAATAAGATTTTTAAGGGTATGCATCTTTCCCATCGCAACATATGCCTGTGAGACATGGACACTTAACAAAACAGCTGAGAAACACATAAATGCCTTTGAATGTAAATGCTACAGAAGAGTTCTCCAAATATCGTGGACACAAAAAGAACAAATATATATCTATACTACAAGAACTTAATATTGAAGAAGGCTGGCTAGTAAAGAGGATTAAAGAAAGAAAACTTAAATATTTTGGACACATTAAACGTCATGATAATTTAGAGAAGACCATATTGGAAGGATAAATAATGGGAAAAAGAAAAAGAGGAAGACCAAAACGAAGATGGCTGCAAGACGTCGTTGACGATCTGCAAATGGATGCAACAGCAGCAGGCCATCTTGCTCACAACCGAGAGGCCTACAGGAGTGCTGCTTGGGAAGCAAAGTTCCGCAAGGGACATGCAAATGAATGAAAGAAACAGAAACTGTTACAGCAGCACAAACCTTCCCTTTGTCAAAGCAGTCCATAATTCGAACAAATAGCTCCTCCTTTCTCTCAGCCTCAGTCTGTCTTGCGTATGACATCTCTGCTGGCTGTATGGCCTGAGACCATGACAGCAGCTGAGCATACAACCTCAGCGTAAGGCCTGCCTCCA
The DNA here is from genome assembly GCA_009760885.1 of Achatina immaculata. Lineage (NCBI taxonomy): Eukaryota > Metazoa > Mollusca > Gastropoda > Stylommatophora > Achatinidae > Lissachatina > Lissachatina immaculata. The sequence continues at coordinate 35,803,593 of CM019716.1, forward strand.
CGAAATTGCTTGCTGAGTAATGCAGCTCGTACAATCGAGAGATGTAGCGGATATACATATCACGACGGCTCTCTTTGTAGAAATTCTGATGAGGAAAACAACTGGATGTGACATAAAACACTCTGAATGAATCTGCTAATTTCACATTAATCATTTATGCAAGGTGATTCATTCCAATGCTACATTTAAGGTAAATAAAAGATAATTAATCATCTGATGATAATCTGAATAATATGATACTTGTCTCACTGAATATCCAAACACTAGGGTGTCCAGTATTGTGATACGATATCTCAATAAAGACTGAAAAATGAAGACATCTCAATAAAGACAACGTGACATAGTGTGACACCCTGAGGATGAATGTGACAATGTGTAATATATTCTAGGATAAAATATTAAAATGTTAAATATCTTTAGACAGCATGTTAAAATATGTGATATCTTGGTAATGTGTGATATTCTGAAGCACAATGTCAAAATGAGATTGTTGGGTGTGTCAGCAGATGAAATGCTTAATTTTTTTTTTAAGCTCTAGATGTTTCTGTTTTGAACAAATTAACAATTATCTTAGTTCTTGCAACCAAAGACAAAGATAAATCTGATATATGACTGACTGATTATGATGAGTCTTAGAATAAGATCCTGACCTGCCTTGGTTGGCTGGTTATAAGTGCACCAGATGTATTTCAAGTAAATGAGATGCGTATCAGGTATATGAGATGTATTTCAAGCATAAAGTACATTTATTATATTATTCAAAGAAGAAGACAGCTGCCAAGAGAGAAGAGCCAAAATCAGGCACATGAAAGCAAACAGAGAAAATAAATCAGAGAGACGCAGTGAAAGAATCACAGCCTAATGAGAAGGTCAGGACTCAAGACACCAGGAAGTACACTGGAACTTACCAGTATGTTGAATGTACAGTGCATCTTGGTATCTCTCTGCTCTTCTCTATCCATTATTTCTCTGTGAAAATATAAAGCCACAATCCATTCATTTCTCTTTATGTATGTTCTGAATGCTGTGAAGTGATATGGAAATTATGAGGAAAACAGCACATATGTATATGAGCATATATTTATATACACTGATATGGCATGTAGACATACCCTTTATGTGAAATATTTTTTTGCTTTTTAATTTTTATGGATCATAAACTCAAATGCTTGTCAGCTGCAGTTTTTTTTTTTAATTATTAAACTGGTTGTTTCCTCACTTTGTGTGGCTGCTGAAGCATGAATTGACTGGAGAATGGAGGTATTTTTCCTCACTTTGTGTGCTTTGTGAAGCATGAATTGACTGGAGAATGGAGGTATTTTTCCTCACTTTGTGTGCTTTGTGAAGCATGAATTGACTGGAGAATGTGGGTATTTTTCCTCACTTTGTGTGCTTTGTGAAGCATGAATTGACTGGAGAATGTAGGTATTTTCCCTCACTTTGTGAAGCATGAATTGACTGAAGAATGTAGGTATTTTTCCTCACTTTGTGTGCTTTGTGAAGCATGAATTGACTGGAGAATGTAGGTATTTTTCCTTGCTTTGTGTGCTTTGTGAAGCATGAATTGACTGGAGAATGTAGGTATTTTTCCTCACTTTGTGTGCTTTGTGAAGCATGAATTGACTGGAGAATGTAGGTATTTTCCCTCACTTTGTGTGCTTTGTGAAGCATGAATTGACTGGAGAATGTAGGTATTTTTCCTCACTTTGTGAAGCATGAATTGACTGGAGAATGTAGGTATTTTTCCTCACTTTGTGAAGCATGAATTGACTGGAGAATGTAGGTATTTTTCCTCACTTTGTGTGCTTTGTGAAGCATGAATTGACTGGAGAATGTAGGTATTTTTCTTCACTTTGTGTGCTTTGTGTACAACTGACATGTCAAAACTCAACTGTACAACTGACATGTCAAAACTCAAATGTAGAACTGACATGTCAAAACTCAACTGTTGAAATGACATGTCAAAACTCAACTGTAGAACTGACATGTCAAAACTCAACTGTAGAACTGACATGTCAAAACTCAACTGTAGAACTGACATGTCAAAACTCAACTGTAGAACTGACATCTCTAAACTCAACTGTAGAACTGACATGTCAAAACTCAACTGTAGAACTGACATGTCAAAACTCAAAGGCATTGTGAGCATTTAGAAATGTATAATTTTAAACATTAAACACACTGCTTTACTTTTCAAGTCTGAAATGTCTACAGAAGAGGGAAAAAGTTCTATATGTAAAGTGAAGACATATGAAGTGACATGTGATAAAGTGGCAAAAAAAAAAACATATCACAGTGGTGACTCAATACCAACAAACAGTTAAAACAGGAAAAGGGGATGTACAAATATTTTATTTGGAAAAGGTTACCCCACAGATGACTGCCAAATGAACAAATTTGATTCTCAAAGAAGTATCATAATGCTGACAACTTATGAAATCATTAGGAAAAGACGATATTTCTGGTCATGTTCTTCAGGAAGATGCAGAACAGGAGAGCTATTTGAAAAATTCAAGTCAGAGAGAATAGACCACGGAAATCCAGAGATGAGTAACTGAACAAACTGAGAAAAGTGACACATAGCAAAAGGATGGCAGCAAAAGACATCAACAACAGCAAGGAATAGAGAAGCATATTTGACTACAGCAATCCCATGTCACACAACGATGATACACTAAGTCAGAGATGAGACAAACGATAATGACAAATCTGCTGAGTGCTTTATTATACACACTTTATTCAAAGTCACGAGCTCACGGCATACGTGGGTTTCGGTTAAGCTGAGAGTATATCTCTCTGCTGCTCCATCTTTGTATCTCATCACTTGCCCAAGCGGTCTCCATCTAAATCCAGATTCTAGGAAATCTTTAAAATACAATGACCTCATAGTAAATCTGTAATCAGGTACAGATAAACAAGAGATCTTCCTTACCGAGTTCCTCAAATCATCATAATCACCCTTCTAATGCACTGATATTACTCCCATTATTCCTTCAGTAATCGAGTGTGAGACTCCAACTATGTGTCCCCACCCTCACTGCATCACGCGAGCAAGCCAAACCAGATTTAGAGTTTAACAGGCTCGTCGATGTATGCAGCGCTCTGCTACAACAAGAGTTGTCAGGACTAGGTCTATGCAGCGCTCTGCTACAAGTGTTGTTGGGACTAGGTCTATGTAGCACTCTGCTACAACAAGAATTGTCGGGACTAGGTCTATGTAGCACTCTGCTACAACAAGAATTGTCGGGACTAGGTCTATGTAGCACTCTGCTACAACAAGAATTGTCAGGACTAGGTCTATGTAGCACTCTACTACAACAAGAATTGTCAGGACTAGGTCTATGTAGCACTCTACTACAACAAGAATTGTCAGGACTAGGTCTATGTAGCACTCTACTACAACAAGAATTGTCAGGACTAGGTCTATGTAGCACTCTACTACAACAAGAATTGTCAGGACTAGGTCTATGTAGCACTCTGGTACAACAAGAATTGTCAGGACTAGGTCTATGTAGCACTCTACTACAACAAGAATTGTCAGGACTAGGTCTATGTAGCACTCTACTACAACAAGAATTGTCAGGACTAGGTCTATGTAGCACTCTACTACAACAAGAATTGTCAGGACTAGGTCTATGTAGCACTCTGGTACAACAAGAATTGTCAGGACTAGGTCTATGTAGCACTCTACTACAACAAGAATTGTCAGGACTAGGTCTATGTAGCACTCTACTACAACAAGAATTGTCAGGACTAGGTCTATGTAGCACTCTACTACAACAAGAATTGTCAGGACTAGGTCTATGTAGCACTCTACTACAACAAGAATTGTCAGGACTAGGTCTATGTAGCACTCTACTACAACAAGAATTGTCAGGACTAGGTCTATGTAGCACTCTACTACAACAAGAATTGTCAGGACTAGGTCTATGTAGCACTCTACTACAACAAGAATTGTCAGGACTAGGTCTATGTAGCACTCTACTACAACAAGAATTGTCAGGACTAGGTCTATGTAGCACTCTGGTACAACAAGAATTGTCAGGACTAGGTCTATGTAGCACTCTACTACAACAAGAACTGTCAGGACTAGGTCTATGTAGCACTCTACTACAACAAGAATTGTCAGGACTAGGTCTATGCAGCACTCTACTACAACAAGAATTGTCAGGACTAGGTCTATGTAGCACTCTACTACAACAAGAATTGTCAGGACTAGGTCTATGTAGCACTCTGCTACAACAAGAATTGTCAGGACTAGGTCTATGTAGCACTCTGGTACAAGAGTTGTCGGGACTAGGTCTATGTAGCACTCTGCTACAACAAGAATTGTCAGGACTAGGTCTATGTAGCACTCTGCTACAACAAGAATTGTTGGGACTAAGTCTATGTAGCACTCTGCTACAACAAGAATTGTCGGGACTAGGTCTATGTAGCACTCTACTACAACAAGAATTGTCGGGACTAGGTCTATGTAGCACTCTGGTACAAGAGTTGTCGGGACTAGGTCTATGCAGCACTCTGGTACAATAGTTGTCGGGACTAGGTCTATGCAGCACTCTGCTACAACAAGAATTGTCAGGACTAGGTCTATGTAGCACTCTGGTACAAGAGTTGTCGGGACTAGGTCTATGCAGCACTCTGGTACAAGAGTTGTCGGGACTAGGTCTATGCAGCACTCTGGTACAGGAGTTGTCGGGACTAGGTCTATGCAATACCCTGCTACAAGAGTTGTTGGTCTATGTAGCATTCTGGTACAACAAGAATTGTCGGGACTAGGTCTATGTAGCACTCTGGTACAAGTGTTGTCAGGACTAGGTCTATGTAGCAATCTGCTACAAAAAGAATTGTCGGTACTATGTCTATGTAGCACTCTGGTACAAGAGTTTTCAGGACTAGGTCTATGCAATACCCTGCTACAAGAGTTGTTGGTCTATGTAGCATTCTGGTACAACAAGAATTGTCGGTACTAGGTCTATGTAGCACTCTGGTACAAGTGTTGTCGGGACTAGGTCTATGTAGCACTCCGCTACAACAAGAATTGTCGGTACTAGGTCTATGTAACACCCTGCTACAAGAGTTGTCGGGACTAGGTCTATGCAGCACTCTGGTACAAGAGTTGTCGGGACTAGGTCTATGTAGCACTCCGCTACAACAAGAATTGTCGGGACTAGGTCTATGTAACACCCTGCTACAAGAGTTGTCGGGACTAGGTCTATGCAGCACTCTGGTACAAGAGTTGTCGGGACTAGGTCTATGTAGCACTCCGCTACAACAAGAATTGTCAGGACTAGGTCTATGTAGCACTCTGCTACAAGAGTTGTCGGGACTAGGTCTATGTAGCACTCTGGTACAAGAGTTGTCGGGACTAGGTCTATGTAGCACTCTGGTACAAGAGTTGTCGGGACTAGGTCTATGTAGCACTCCGCTACAACAAGAGTTGTCGGGACTAGGTCTATGCAGCACTCTGGTACAAGAGTTGTCGGGACTAGGTCTATGTAGCACTCCGCTACAACAAGAATTGTCGGGACTAGGTCTATGTAACACCCTGCTACAAGAGTTGTCGGGACTAGGTCTATGTAGCACTCCGCTACAACAAGAATTGTCGGGACTAGGTCTATGTAACACCCTGCTACAAGAGTTGTCGGGACTAGGTCTATGCAGCACTCTGGTACAAGAGTTGTCGGGACTAGGTCTATGCAGCACTCTGGTACAAGAGTTGTCGGGACTAGGTCTATGCAGCACTCTGGTACAAGAGTTGTCGGGACTAGGTCTAAGCAGCACTCTGGTACAAGAGTTTTCGGAACTAGGTCTATGCAGTACTCTGGTACAAGAGTTGTCGGAACTAGGTCTATGCAGCACTGCTACAAGAGTTGTCGGGACTAGGTCCATGTAGCACTATGCTACAACAAGAACTGTCAAGACTACATTTTCTAAGTTAAATGGCCCGACTGATTTCAGGTAAACATATGTTACCCTGAATCTTAAAGTAGTCCAACAAATGATCAAACTGGACAGATGTATGACACATCTGTTACTCAGAATAGAATGGAGTGCATTACTAATAATCTTATCTTATATAAGAATCTTATATCCTTTCCGTGCCGTTAAACGTCACATAGGGCTCGCAAAGTAGTTCGCCAATTTTTCCTGTCTTCGGCGAATCTTTCAACCTCATCAAGTGACCAACATACGCCCATCTCCCCTTCCTGATCACCCATGAGACTGGCTGCTGTTCAGTCATCTGTCTTATCTCTGCACTGTTCTTGAATTTATTCCATCCGATGCCGAGTATTTTCCTTAGGCATTTGTTTTCCAAAAAAGTCCAATTTCTTTTCCATTTCCTTAGTTGTTTTCCAGCTTTCGCATGCACAAATGAGGGTGGACATCACATTTGAATTGAATAGTCTTAACTTGGCCTTTGTGCTGCTCACAACCCCTGAATTCCATATGTTCTCAAGATTCCCGAAGACCGATGCCGCCTTTGCAACCCTGATCCCAACTTCCCTTACTAATAATACTGAGTGTTAAATGTCTGAGCTATTTTTCCAGGGATGAAAAGAGATAAAAAGAACAAATCTGAACAATGACAAAGATGGCCGAAAATATAGTTTTCAATTATTTTTTTCATCCCATCTTTTTACTAATCTTAATCGTTATGTTATTTTGTACCCGACATTCTTGCTAAATCTTAGCGTGAGAAAGTAACTGGAGGGGAATTTGGGGGGGGGGGGGGATTTAAAAAAGGTCACGTCTCGTTCGTAGGTGTCAGCAGATCAAAGAAACGTGAATTCTTGGTCTTTGCTGCTGACGCCTCAACGATGTTCAACAGCTGGAACCGTATGATGTAAAGAGTGAATTATAGTGGTTTGTTCTAAAGTCCAAAGTGTACTCTAAAAACTAGATATTCTTAACTTGCTCAAAAAAAACCCGAAGTGAACTCTAGAAACGACATCTTCTTAACCTATGTCATCACAGACTATTACTAGAACCACCGAGAGGAGGTGGGATAACGTTTTTGTCGGTAATTGTTCACTATCAACAAATAACCATGTCAACTGTAAAAAAAAAGTCATCATGGCTCCCACAAAGCCATAGATAAAATACATGAAACATCGTGGATCTCACATAGCCCTAGATAAAATACATGAAACATCATGGCTCCCACACAGCCCTTGATAAAATACATGAAACATCATGGCTCCCACACAGCCCTAGATAAAATACATGAAACATCATGGCTCCCACACAGCCCTAGATAAAATACATGAAACATCATGGCTCCCACACAGCCCTAGATAAAATACGTGAAACATCATGGCTCCCACACAGCCCTAGATAAAATACATGAAACATCATGGCTCCCACATAGCCCTAGATAAAATACATGAAACATCATGGCTCCCACATAGCCCTAGATAAAATACACGAAACATCATGGCTCCCACATAGCCCTAGATAAAATACACGAAACATCATGGCTCCCACACAGCCCTAGATAAAATACACGAAACATCATGGCTCCCACACAGCCCTAGATAAAATACACGAAACATCATGGCTCCCACACAGCCCTAGATAAAATACATGAAACATCATGGCTCCCACACAGCCCTAGATAAAATACACGAAACATCATGGCTCCCACATAGTCCTAGATAAAATACATGAAACATCATGGCTCCCACATAGTCCTAGATAAAATACATGAAACATCATGGCTCCCACATAGTCCTAGATAAAATACATGAAACATCGTCGTCGTCGTCGCCCCCCCCCTCCCCCCACAGCCCTAGTTAAGTTATATGAAACATGACTCCCACACAGCCCTAAATAAACATGGTGGCTCCCACACAGACGTAGATAAAACACATGAAAACAGATTCCTCTCCGAAAATGTCTGCCTCCGTGTCTGTATTCCTTAACACACACAGACAACAGCAACTATCATTCAGCAAAGCTCTGATATGTATGTTCTCAAAAACTTCTCTACAATAAACAACAAGCTGAATCTCTCATCTCTTACAGTACGTCCTATTCTCCTGGAAAATCCCATTTTTAAAACAAATAAAAATCTGTTTTCCTCCTCATTTCATAAAAAAGGGAGATTTCAGGCTCCATATGACGTAAGCAGTTAAGGAATATCTCAGACTAATCTATGCCCTCGGCAAACGCTTGGGGATTGACTGATGGCGGTTATCGCTCTCAGCTCCTCACGTGATCTGTTACCACACTGCCTGGAAGCAGTCTGAAAGAGGAGAATGTTTTTCCACTTAAGAAATTGGCCAGCTCTGGTCCCGTACAGAAATCCTGTTTATCTGATCTGTTTTCTTGTTATGTAACACACCACACCTTTCTCTGATTAAAGGGGACATAATTTTAGACTCACTGTGAGAACGCCTGTCCTAAGCTTTTGCTTCGGGCAACGAACAGCCGCAGTATTTAGCACAAGTTATATTATTCTGGGTTTACTGGATGAATGAAACTTCTTTGTTTCCTTGTTTTTATGAAATACTTGTTTTCTTCTTAAAGTGCTTCAGCTACATTAAACAGGTGCTCTGCTAACACGTGCAGGTTATAATCTTCAACCTCCCCCCCCCCCCTTTGCCAATACACGCACACTGCATGCTTATAATCAGCTCAGTGGGATACTTTCTACAATACTATGGTGTCAGATTGTCCATCACTTTCTCTCACTGGCTTCCTCTAACACCATGCCCCTTCTCATTACAAACTCAACCCCCTTTTCTTACAAACTCAACTCCTTCTCATTACAAACTCAACCCCCTTTTCTTACAAAGTCAACTCCTTCTCATTACAAACTCAACCCCCTTTTCTTACAAAGTCAACTCCTTCTCATTACAAACTCAACCCCCTTTTCTTACAAAGTCAACTCCTTCTCATTACAATCAACCCCCTTTTCTTACAAAGTCAACTACTTCTCATTACAATCAACCCCCTTTTCTTACAAAGTCAACTCCTTCTCATTACAATCAACCCCCTTTTCTTACAAAGTCAACTCCTTCTCATTACAATCAACCCCCTTTTCTTACAAAGTTAACTCCTTCTCATTACAATCAACCCCCTTTTCTTACAAAGTTAACTCCTTCTCATTACAAACTCAACCCCCTTTTTCTTACAAAGCCAACCCCTTCTCATTACACACTCAACCCCCTTTTCTTATAAAGCCAACCTCTTTTTCTTCCCATAATTTTAAGAGATTTTGGGGGTTGTTTTTTCTTTTAGTTTCCTGTCACATTATCCTGCTCCCGTGCTACATGTTCAAATGCACTGTAATATTCTTCTCAGATATTACACCCTTGTACCTTTGCACTACTACAATATTAACAACCTTCAGTATGCTGACGACACAGTACTGATAGCTGAGAACCAACAAGACCTGCAAAATCTCTTGGATAAAGTTGCCAAAGAAAGTGAACAGAAAGGCCTTACTTTGAACATCAAAAAGACAGAGACTATGGTTATATCTAAGAAACAGAATCCACCAAAATGCAGTATTAAATTAAACGGAACTATTCTAAAGCAAACGCAGAAATTCAAATTGGAGCAGTAATAACTGCAGATGGGAAATGCAGAACAGAAATTAGGAACACAATAGGCCAAGCAAAGACTGCATTTCAGAGAATGAGAAACATATTATCCAACACATCCTTATCAATGAATGTTAGAAAACGAGTCTTAAAATGCTATATTGAACATATCTTGTTATATGGATGTGAATCATGGACAATAGGCAAGTCTGCACAAAAATCATTGGAAGCAGCAGAACTGTGGTTTATTAGAAGAATGTTGCGAATCCCCTGGACAGCAAAAATAACTAATGAAGAATGTATGAGAAGAGCTGGAGAGATAAAAAAAAACCTTGTCAAAAAGATAAGAGAGAGACAATGTACTTTCATAGGACATGCAATGAGAAGAGGGGGCATTGAAAATATTATAACAACAGGAAAAATAGAAGGAAAAAGATGAAGAGGAAGACCAAAAGAAATGATACTGGACAGTCTGACGAGATGGTGTGAGAGGAGATCACCAACTGAGCTGATGGCCTGCATGAAGGATCGTGTACTCTGTAGAAGCATAACAGCCAAACCCAGTCGGCACGGCACCTGGTGATGATGATTTTGACCTTTGCTCTGGTCTCTCTATGGTTGTTGTTGTTGTTGAACAGAGATCCCCACACCTTACCCTTGGCAAAAATGTCAAGATTACAACATGTTTTGTAAATCTTGCAATGCACGCTTCTATGAAGTTGTTAACAATTTTTGCCGGATTCATTACACCGGATGAAAGATTTCCAGTTCTTTCATAAAAATGCAGGACAGCTTCAACTAAAAAAAAAAACAGATAAACAGTGTAGCACCAAGCTGCAAGTTCATGTAGTCCAAGAGTCACACCAAGATACAAGTACGTGTAGTCTAAGAGTCACACCAAGAAACAAGTACGTGTAGACTAAGAGTCACACCAAGATACAAGTACGTATCTGTAGTCTAAGAGTCACACCAAGAAACAAGTACGTGTAGTCTAAGAGTCACACCAAGAAACAAGTACGTGTAGACTAAGAGTCACACTAAGATACAAGTACATAACTGTAGTCTAAGAGTCACACTAAGATACAAGAATGTACCTGTAGTCTAAGAGTCACACTAGGATACAAGTACGTGTAGATTAAGAGTCACATGACGCAAGTACATACCTGTAGTCCAGCAGTCTCTCCAGAAGGTCTGTGACTGAGAAGACGAACCTCTTCCCTTCCTCCTGCAGCTCTGGCTCTGTCTGAACCTTGTCCAGAAGTCTGGTGAAAAATTTCATCTTGTGCATTTCAACCTCCGGCCAGCACAGAGGTCAAAGGTTAGTTAGCCAAGGTGAAGGTCACAAGGCGTTAAGAAATGCATTTGTTTGTTTGTTTTTCAGGGCGATGACACGAAGTGCAGCTACCACATAAGTTACATTTTTAGCTCATAAAATTTGCACCCAGCACCAACACAATATAACCTAGTAATACAAATGAATATCAAGGTCACATGATGAGGTTATGAAGTTCACTGCTCCCAGCATTTACAGATTTTCTTAGAAACTGTAGCCAGGCAAGAAGAAAGCTACGGCTGCGGACGTAAAGGTAAATGTTTCATGGATGTTCAGTGTTATATTGCGATGTAACTTAAGAAACGTATTAACAATATGATGCATAATTAAATGAGAATATCACTTCATAGTGTCAGCCATTAGATTATAGTTTTACTTGCCATTTTATTACAAGTGTTTTGGTGATAATTAAGTGTCCAAGTGATTAAGTGTCTGAGTGAGTGAGTGCTACGTAATTTAAGTGTCAAAGTGATTAAGTGTGAGTGAGTGCTACGTAATTTAAGTGTCCAAGTGATTAAGTGTCTGAGTGAGTAAGTGCTACGTAATTTAAGTGTCCAAGTGATTAAGTGTCTGAGTGAGTAAGTGCTACGTAATTTAAGTGTCCAAGTGATTATGTGTGAGTGAGTGCTACGTAATTTAAGTGTCCAAGTGATTAAGTGTGAGTGAGTGCTACGTAATTTAAGTGTCCAAGTGATTAAGTGTGAGTGAGTGCTACGTAATTTAAGTGTCCGTGTGATTAAGTGTCTGAGTGAGTAAGTGCTACGTAATTTAAGTGTCCAAGTGATTAAGTGTCTGAGTGAGTAAGTGCTACGTAATTTAAGTGTCCAAGTGATTAAGTGTGAGTGAGTGCTACGTAATTTAAGTGTCCAAGTGATTAAGTGTCTGAGTGAGTAAGTGCTACGTAATTTAAGTGTCCAAGTGATTAAGTGTGAGTGAATGCTACGTAATTTAAGTGTCCAAGTGATTAAGTGTCTGAGTGAGTAAGTGCTACGTAATTTAAGTGTCCAAGTGATTATGTGTGAGTGAGTGCTACGTAATTTAAGTGTCCAAGTGATTAAGTGTGAGTGAGTGCTACGTAATTTAAGTGTCCAAGTGATTAAGTGTGAGTGAGCGCTACGTAATTTAAGTGTCCGTGTGATTAACTGTCTGAGTGAGTAAGTGCTACGTAATTTAAGTGTCCAAGTGATTAAGTGTCTGAGTGAGTAAGTGCTACGTAATTTAAGTGTCCAAGTGATTAAGTGTGAGTAAGTGCTACGTAATTTAAGTGTCCAAGTGATTAAGTGTCTGAGTGAGTAAGTGCTACGTAATTTAAGTGTCCAAGTGATTAAGTGTCTGAGTGAGTAAGTGCTACGTAATTTAAGTGTCCAAGTGATTAAGTGTGAGTGAGTGCTACGTAATTTAAGTGTCCAAGTGATTAAGTGTGAGTGAGTGCTACGTAATTTAAGTGTCCAAGTGATTAAGTGTGAGTGAGTGCTACGTAATTTAAGTGTCCGTGTGATTAAGTGTCTGAGTGAGTAAGTGCTACGTAATTTAAGTGTCCAAGTGATTAAGTGTCTGAGTGAGTAAGTGCTACGTAATTTAAGTGTCCAAGTGATTAAGTGTCTGAGTGAGTAAGTGCTACGTAATTTAAGTGTCCAAGTGATTAAGTGTGAGTGAGTGCTACGTAATTTAAGTGTCCAAGTGATTAAGTGTAAGTGAGTGCTACGTAATTTAAGTGTCCGTGTGATTAAGTGTCCGAGCTATTATCTTTCGCGTTAGGAAATATCCGTCCAACATTACAAGTAACAAAAATCCGATCACTGAAACCTGCTGAATTAAAACGACGCGGACATAATTAAAGCTGAAAGAAGGCTGGAAGCGGATTGGTTACGGGCCCGCAAAAGGCCCGAACACTACTGCTCAACTGCCATGAGAAGTGACGCCTGGAGGGAACAAGAAGTGAGCAACCAAACACAAGCTGGCCCCTGAATATGACAGAAACAAACACTACCGCAGCTGGACTGACAGCAGCATGTATACTTCCCTCCATGTACTTCATGTTTCTGTTCCGCTCACACAGGCGACATTGTTGCTTCTTTCTCCGCTCGTCTCTCGGAAAGCTCTTTCAGCTGCCGTTTTGAACTCCTGCTAAATTTGAGCCATGAGACTGAAGATAAATGTAAAGTACACAGGCGATACCACAGCCATCAAACCAGCTCTTATTGTTCTATCTTCCCGTACCGCTCTGGGAAACATTATATTCCCCCTATCTCAACCAGCTTAAACCGTGCTGCCATAACATAACCTGAAGCAATGACAGACACGTGAATCTCTTCAGTTTCTGCCACACGTAATCCTTGTTAATAACTTCTCCTTATTTATCTTCCGCTATTAAGCGCTCCATATTCTAAATTCCAATAACAATAAAGGTATTATCTATAATAAATGTCACATCCACAATTATATGTTCAAAAAAGAAACATATACAAACGTTCTAACTACTGTCTCATCTATCTATAGTGAATAATGAAGAAGGGAGGGGAAGAGAGAGAGAGAAATTAATAGTATTAAATTCTTTCACGGCTATTTTATAAACCATCTCCTGGTTGCTATATTCTCTCTCTCTCTCTCTCTCTCTCTCTCTCTCTTCGTGCTGACGAACTTATTTTGGCTGGGAAAAATACTACACAACAGGGAAGCAGGACTAGACAAAGATGCGAAGACATCGACATGAAACAAATATCTATCTGTTGCCCTGCCCGCTGACCTTGGCTATCATGCTTTCCCACAATTTCCGGCTCCAAGTGCTGACTATAAGCTGTGCTGGTGTTCTTTGTCTGTGCCATCTAGTTAGTGCGTCCAGCATTTTCTCTCTCTGCCCACCTCCATCTTTTTTGTTTCTATCTTCTCCGTTTAAAATATATATATATATATATATATATATATATATATATATATATATATATATATATATATATATAACTTTTAAAAACATCTGTAGAGGATTGGCCTCTTAGGCTAAGAGAGAGATTTAGTTTCCTCCATGAAAATATATGAGGCAAGAAACTTTCCCTCCTCTCTTTGACAGATAAAAGGTGAGGCACTCTAGCAACAGCACACACTTGAACTATGACACAGCGATCTTAGGCCAAACGTCAAACTCAACCAGGTCGGATATGAAAATATTGCCAGAGTTCCAGAGTCTTTTTGCTTTATTTGTTCTAGTTCGCTGCTGCAACTATAAAGACAAAATGTAATGTTTCCCGAGGGCCAAGTAAGCCTGGAACAATCGCGTTTGTTTCTCAAATTTATTTCTAACAAACGAGGGACAGCTTGTGCCAACACAGCACTGGAAGATCTGCAGAAATCTTTTTTCATATTTGTTCCGAGGTATGTAAATGTTTCTGGGCAATAAAAGAGAAGGCTAGTTACATACAGAGAAGCCGTTTCCCTCGGCATAAATATGTTGGGTACTCACTTTTACAGCTGAAGTGACTGCACAGTGTCTACAACTGGTCGGTTCCCAAAACTATGCATTATGACAGGTCACTATCAACTAAGCTACTCGCATCTCTAATGATTCTGAGAGAGACAGAGAGAGAGTCAGAGAGAAAGAGAGAGAGAGAGGGGAGACGAATGAGAGTAGTAGTAGTAGTAGTAGAAGAAGAAGAAGAAGCAGAAGACTACAGAAACCAGAAGAAGACAACGTATTAAATTCATGGGTGCAGTCTTATCAACACTCCTAACCTGAATACCTGAACAAATATATCCAAGTGGTATTTCATACCCAAAAAAAAAAAACGCGCATAAAAAGCATGCTCACAGATTCCTTTTTCTTGAAGAAATATAAGAGAGGGCTTTTTTCTGCTCTTGCTGGCCACACCCAACTGACTCGGAGATCGTCAAAGAGTTAATGTTTGTCTGTGGCCTAGGACCTCATTTCCTGGCGGCGACCCCACCCCCTCCTTGCTACGCGTGCTTCACTTCCCCCCCCCCCCCACCAGCTTAGATGTTTCTGAACCCGGGGGGGGGGGGGGGGTCTGGTACCCGAACTAGACGCTACAGCACGGTCCTTGTTCTCACAGCTCCTTGCCCCCAGCTAAAAAAAAAAAACCTGACAACTTCCAGTCAGGACTTGACGTCAAAGTAATCCCTACAAGACACTGGGGCACTAAGTTTCAAGTGT
Source organism: Achatina immaculata (assembly GCA_009760885.1). Lineage (NCBI taxonomy): Eukaryota > Metazoa > Mollusca > Gastropoda > Stylommatophora > Achatinidae > Lissachatina > Lissachatina immaculata. The sequence goes on from CM019716.1 coordinate 35,818,642, forward strand.
TATTCAACACTGTAGAATGAAATCTCAAAGACAAGGACAGGAAGGATACACAGATCAACTGAACATTACAAGGGGGGGGGGGGGGGGGGGTCCTGAGATATGTCAGGAATTTCCATTTACAACAAAGAAAAAGATGTAAAGGGCACTCTGCCGGGAATCTGGACATTAAAGATCTTGAAGAAACTTGTTAACTGACTTGTTGCTGACTGACTGCTTCAGCTGTTCACAAAACGGGGAAACAGCCATGAAAATAAAATGTGATAGGAGGGGGGAGGGGGGGAGTGGGCGAAATTCACGAAGTAAACAAGAAAATGGCGAGTGTTACATTTGTGCAGTAATCTACCAGATAAGACGAACGTTGCGGGCGTTAGAAAAGATATATATTGTGAGGAGAACTGACAATACTGGAAAAGTGTAAAACCTCGAGAGAAGGGAACAGGAAATTACACATATATAGGTAAAGTAAAAGCATATGTACATACAAGACTGAAACAGTGTTTCTGATCAAAGGAACTTAACAGATGAAAACATACTACATACAACGCACCAAAATCTTTAACACAAGAAAGGCGAAAAAAAATGTCCTCATGAGAAGGTAGACGACTTTGTGAATCTGACAATCACTTGAAAACTCAAGCGGAAAAAGAAAGAGATATGCCGAAGGGACAAATAATCATAATAATTTAACTAGCTAACCAACTGACATGGAGAAAAAAAAAGAAAGACAAATGGCCTGATACCAAGGACCCCACAAAATAAAGAAGCACAACTGTCAATGCTCATCAACACAAAGCGTTAAAAGAAGAAAAAAACAGACAGATATCGACACTGAAACATGAAGCGAAACAATGAAGGATGAGAATGAAGGATGACCGGCAGCGCGGACCGGCACATTTATTCTGTTTGTTATAAGCAAGCTCGTGTGAGTAGGTCGTGTCAAAGAGTGCAGAAAATCTGTTACAACCAACTCCCCGCTCAAACCTTACATATTCTGTACATCAGTGGTTCCAAAACTTGTTCGGGACGTGCCCCCCCCCCTCCCCCTTTGCTTCCCAGATCCCACCCCTAGCGTCCCCAAAAACGTTTACCGAGTAACAAATGAACAAGTCTGCCAATACCTGCTTGTTACACTTTTCATACAGCGGTCTACAAAATTTCTGCCCAGGACAACAACGAAATGGAGTGCTTATCAAACTGACAGTCGTAGATCATTATCTACTTCTAGACAGTATTTCACCTGCCAGTATGTTTAACAAAAAAATACCAGAGTTTTTACTTTAAAAAAAACACTTTTACATTAACTAACAAGAAATATGCATCACTTTTTTTCTGTAAAGTAATAACAGGGTAAAATAAAGTAATAACAGGGTAAAGTAACAAAGACACAATGAGGAAGATTAAACAGATTACATTAATTGCTCTTCAGAAGATAAAACAACTAAAGGAGCCGTGGAGAGAGACAGACAGACAGACAAAACTACAAAAATTAGGTTTTTAATCATGATTTTTTTTTCCATCGCAACATATGCCTGCGAGACCTGGACACTTAACAAAACAGCTGAGAAACACTTAAGTGCCTTTGAATTGCAAATGGTATAGAAGAGTCCTACAAATATTATGGACACAAAAAAGAAGAAACATATCCACAGTACAAGAATTTAATACCGAAGTAGCTCGGTTAGTAAAGGAGATTAACAAGAGAAAATGTAAGTAGTCTATACATATTAAGCGTCATGGCTTTGGAGAAGACAGTTCTGGAAGTGTACATCATAGGAAAAAGAAAGAGAGGAAGATCAATGCGAGATGACAACAAGACATTGTTGATGATTTGCGAATGGATGCATCAGTAGCAGGACATCTTGTTTATAACCATGATGCCTTTAAGAAAGCTGTTTGGGAGGCAAAGTTCCACAAGGAACATGCTAATGAATGAATGAATGAATGAATGGCAGGGTACAAGGAAACAACCTAACGAACATCTACAAGTTTTTACAAGTGTAGTATACCCTATTCTTTACACAAGTATTATACTGAAGGGCCGCGAGTGCCAAGATTGGGCACAGACTTTTCGTTCAAGATCTCATCCAGCATCACTGTGGCTCTTCCAGCATCACTGTGGCTCTTCCACCATCACTGTGGCTCTTCCAGCATCACTGTGGCTCTTCCACCATCACTGTGGCTCTTCCACCATCACTGTGGCTCTTCCACCATCACTGTGGCTCTTCCACCACCACTGTGGGTCTTCCACCATCACTGTGGCTCTTCCACCATCACTGTGGCTCTTCCAGCATCACTGTGGCTCTTCCCACACGGTAATATATACAGATGGCTCAGTGACTCGGAACAGCTGAAGTGGTTGGGGTTTCGCTGTTTACCGAAAGAGTAGTGGCACAGGGTTCGGGAGCCTTTGAAGTCACTACTTCAAGCATGCAAATGAAAACTGCGGCTGTGTCGGTGGCAATGGAATGGTTAGTTGCTCATGATGTGGTTAATGGTGTCATTGTGACGGATTCACAGAATATGCTTCGTAACACTGAGAAGAAATATCTTCCAAAAGAATGGTTTCATATGTTAAGCCTGGAAAAGAATGGTTTCATATGTTAAGCCGGGCAACTGTGACAACCATAGCATAGCTTCATTGTTCAGGGCAGGAAGGAGTACATGGCAATGGTGTGGCAGACAGGCTCGCTGGGCAGGCTAAAATAAATGGCAGACTGACAATGGACAAGGGGCGGGGGGGGGGGGGGGGGGGCATTGCTAAAGTTATAAGACTTCCTCTTCCTGCTAGTGATAAAGGGACAAAAGCTAAAATGCGTAGAAAATTTCACTTATCGTGGCAGTACACTGTCTAGGGCAGTCAGTGTTGATGCAACAGAATAGTTAAAGCCAGCGCAGCATATGGGAGGCTAGGAAAAAAGTATGAGAAGGAAGAGGACTCCGCGTTACCACCAAGCTAAAGGTCTATAAAGCTGTCGTTCTGACCACACTAATGTATGCAGCCACCAAGTTAAAGGTCTATAAAGCTGTCGTTCTGACCACACTAATGTATGCAGCCACCAAGTTAAAGGTCTATAAAGCTGTCGTTCTGACCACACTAATGTATGCAGCCACCAAGCTAAAGGTCTATAAAGCTGTCGTTCTGACCACACTAATGTATGCAGCCACCAAGTTAAAGGTCTATAAAGCTGTCGTTCTGACCACACTAATGTATGCAGCCACCAAGCTAAAGGTCTATAAAGCTGTCGTTCTGACCACACTAATGTATGCAGCCACCAAGTTAAAGGTCTATAAAGCTGTCGTTCTGACCACACTAATGTATGCAGCCACCAAGTTAAAGGTCTATAAAGCTGTCGTTCTGACCGCACTAATGTACGCAGCCGAAACATGGACAGTCTACAGCAGGCATGCAAGACAACTAAATCACTTCCATCTAGGCTGCTCAGGAAAATACTAAACATCAGATGGCAGCAACTGATTCCTGATACTGAAGTCCTCACAAGAGTAAAAATTCCAAGCAACTACACAATTCTTCAAAAGGCGCAAATCCGTTGGACAGGGCATGTGGTCAAAATGAGTAACACTCTACTGCCCAAACAACTCCTATATGGGGAACTTCTGAACGGAAAACGGAAAGCAGGAGAGCACAAAATGCTATACAAGGATACGCTCAAAACCTGACTCAAGGCCTTCGGGATAGGCACAAACTCCTGGGAGTACAAAGCACAAGTCCGCCCATCATGAAGGGCTATAACCACTCTGAGCGCTCAACAATTGTGACAATTTTTTATAAATAGGAAACTACGAGGCTTTGGTACGGTCTAGTACACTGTTCTCTCGTGGCTAGACGGCTGCTCGTCCTACTGGAGTCCGTGTTCGAATCCCAGGTAATTCTCTTGTGATTTTTCTTTCTCTCACGTCTCACTAAAGTGCTTTGTCTACGATTTTTTCCAGGTCTAATCCTACAAATTTGTTCTCTTACTTTAACAAGTGAAAGTGCCCAGTACAAACGCGCAATGCGAAAAGTCAAGACTGCACAGGCACCCACAATTGAATCTGCACATGTATGTTCCGTGTGAGGCAAAACTTTTAGAGCTCGTATAGGGCTAGTTGGACACGCACGGACACACTTCACCCTATTTAGACCAAGATGAAGCTGTGGTCATCATCGAAGACGATGGACGAACAACAACAACAACAACAATGCCGGAAAATGAAGAGAAGGAATGGAAGAACAAAGCAGATCCGAAGAGAATGCTCGAGCTAGCACAAATGAAAGGTGCTGGCAGGAAATCCAAAATGTATAGCTAGGAAAAAAGTAGGACAAGCTTTTTTTTCTCAACGACTACAAAGGTGGTGAGGTTTTAACCACTACAGAGCACTAATAATGACACGAAATCTGAACTGTGTGGCAGAAAACGTATCGTAAACAACCAACATTTGACTAGAACTATTAACAAACATACTCTTGGATGGATGCTGCTGTACGCGGCAGAGCATATACGGGGTTGTCCCGAAAGCAATGAAGCGGTAGTCTGAGTTTGAGCCTTTTACATTAGTGGTTTTGGTCTCAAGGTAAGGCGGGGGGTTTCAATCCAATAATCAGACTGGCAGTGATGTGGCAGTCTCCCTCACTACAAGCCTTCACCAACCTCCTGACGACCTGCGTGTTTCGTTTACAAGGCCAGCCTTAACACTACATTCCAGTTCTGGGAACCAGATAAAACCCACCTGTTTTAAAACGTCAATGGCCAACCACCTTCCGCTTTGGCTGCCTTGATGGTACAATGAAAGCATGAAGTCTTTCCTTGATCTCAAACATTTATTACACAAAACCTACGGACTTTTTTTTTCAAACTATACCTCATGTTTTAGTGATACTTAGCGGGGGGGGGGGGGGGGGAGACGCTTGCCCGGTGAGGCAATCAGCTACCCATAGCTGATATGCCAGCGTCAGGGTTAGCGAAACACAGCTGACCAAGACCCTGTCCCACCTCTCCGTGGTACCCCCAGTAACGGGCCTAGCCTGGCTAACGGGGCAGGGATCGCCATAGTCCCCATAGTGGTGGAGTCTGCTAAAGAAACATTGCATACCCCCTGCTTTTTAGCTGTTCTCCGGGACTGAAAAAATAGCTGCCATAATCCGCTCTCACGCCGATACGATGCTGTACCTCTACAGCGTCGGCTGCAAAGAACACCAGCTCGCAGTTACAGGGAGTTCGTAGAAGTAACAAGTGATACTTAGTTACTGGATAGCTCTCTCTCTCTCTCTCTCTTTTTTTTTTTTTTAACAAAGCCCACCATTTCAGCAAACGTTTACTTGGAGACGGAGTTTTTATGCTGCACTCAGAAGAGTTTCAGCCATCAGTTGGATGAAAGTTGGATCGCCGCCACACTGGGGTTTAGTTGTTCCTGAATGTAGACTTTACAACCCGATGGACTGGGAGGGATGCTCCAACACCATGGTCACTACTTTCTCTGGGCATTACCCCCTCGTGACCTTCTATGGGGACACTCTAAGGACACAGTTTTCAATTCACGAGTGATACTTTGAAGGCAAGGATAGCGGATGCTGTAAAGGCGGCGACTAAAGACATGTTGGAGACCACATGGAAAGAAACTGAGTTTCGCTTAAATGTTCTCCGGGTAACAAACGCAGCACACGCTGAAAGTCAGGAATAAAGTAAAAACAAATTTTCTGAGTTGAGGTCAAATCAGCGAAAAAACAAACAAAACAAAACAACAACAACAAAAACGCGCGCGCGTACGTACGTGTCTGTACCTGTCATAGTTTTCTGTGTAATAAATGTTTCAAATCAGCTAAAAGTAAAATTCTCGTCTCCATGCCATTAAAGTATAGTAGGGATGCTGTGTTAGGCCCATACTTCCAAGACCATAGACACACGAGAGTGTGATGTGGTCAGTATCACGCTTGGCCACGCTTACTTTCTTAGATTTCTCTGGTACCCATCTTTAGAGGATGTTTTTAAATCAGGGAAAGACTTCACGGTCACCTTATATTATCGGCGTTAATCATTCGAAGATTACTACACAGATATTATCACATGTCCAGCCTCCAAATACAGCGCCTTGTACTTGTACGAACTCCTTGTAATTGCGAGCTGGTGTTCTTTGCAGCCGACACTGTAGAGATGTTGATGCACAGCATCGTATGGGTGTGGGAGCGGGTTATGGTGGCTACTTTTTCAGTCCCAGAGTACAGCTAAAATGTAGGGGGGGGGGTGTGCAATGCTTCTTTAGCAGACTCCACCACCAGGGGGACTATGGTAGTCCCTGTCCGTTAGCCAGACTAGGCCTGTTACTGGGGGTACCACGGAGAGGTGGGACAGGGTCTTGGTCAGCTACGGGTTGCTGATTAACCTACTCGGACAGACGTCTTCAGCGCCAAAATATAATTAAAAGTTCTCACATCTGCAGCTTCCAAACAGCACAATGTTACAGTGAAACGTGATCACTAACTCAGGCAGCAACAACAAAAACAAGAAGAAGAAGAAGAAAAGCTTACATCTGAGTTGAAACACGACATTTTACAGAAGAGAGATACCCTTCAGGCTATTTTGGGTGGATGAGAGAAACATGAGAAGCATCTTAGAAGAACTGGATGTAGAAAATGTAATGACTTCAAAATGTCACCAGCAGGTCGGGCTTGGTTCCAAATCACTGCTCTAAAACTAACAGGACACGCCTCCTGATGTGCATTTACAGGGACGATATACTTCTTGAAACTCTGTGCTCACTTCTCACAGACAGATAGATTTGGGGAGAAGGGGGCTCTACGGTAGAAGAGGTAGGCAGCTAAAATTAATAGTACATACTCAACATGGATGTTTCAACAGATGATATTTCTCTTTTTCACAGAACTGGAGAGAGAGAGAGGGGAGAGAGAGGAGAGAGAGAGAGGAGAGAGAGACCACTGGCTGTCAAACGCGGGGCCTCTCTCTACTCGCACTGCAATACTTTTAGAAACAAATCATGATTATGTTTCTGGTCTCAGGCTACTGCTCTAACTAAAACCGTATTATCGTTACACCTAAAATTATATAACAGCTAGCAGTATTATATACTTAAAGGGGGGGGGGGTGGCTTTTTATGTATCGCAACATGAAACTTTCCTAACATGAAAACATTCCGGTCGTTTAAATATTTTCTTTAAAAAAGAGTATGAGACTGGCAGGAAGAGGAGGTCATACAATCATGACAGAATCCTAAGGTCATACAATCATGACAGTCCTAAGTACTAGCTTAAACAAAGGTCAAACTGTTGGAGAAGTTGGCTCTGCTAGAGATACTTTGTAGTTCTGGCCGCAAGTAGCCCAGGGTTCATCAGGAGCCCAGTATGTCGGGCTCAGTGCCCTCTATAGTCTGGGAGCTTGCTTCTTAGGTCCGCTTAAAAGCAGCCACCCTGATCCATTCCCTATCCGAATCGGTGCTTGTGTTTCAAGATCTTCACCGCGACATTGGCGAAAAAAAGTGCATGGTTACATGGCGAGATAACCGAACAACAACGGAATACTACATGATACAACTAATAGCGAGACAACCGAACAACAACGGAATACTACAAGATACAACTAATAGCGAGACAACGTAACAACAACGGAATACTACAAGATACAACTAATAGCGAGACAACGTAACAACAACGGAATACTACATGATACAACTAATAGCGAGACAACGTAAAAACAACGGAATACTGCAAGATACAACTAATAGCGAGACAACGTAACAACAACGGAATACTACAAGATACAACTAATAGCGAGACAACGTAACAACAACGGAATACTACAAGATACAACTAACAGCGAGACAACGTAAAAACAACGGAATACTACAAGATACAACTAATAGCGAGACAACGTAACAACAACGGAATACTACAAGATACAACTAATAGCGAGACAACGTAACAACAACGGAATACTACATGATACAACTAATAGCGAGACAACGTAAAAACAACGGAATACTGCAAGATACAACTAATAGCGAGACAACGTAACAACAACGGAATACTACAAGATACAACTAATAGCGAGACAACGTAACAACAACGGAATACTACAAGATACAACTAACAGCGAGACAACGTAAAAACAACGGAATACTACAAGATACAACTAATAGCGAGACAACGTAAAAACAACGGAATACTACAAGATACAACTAATAGCGAGACAACGTAACAACAACGGAATACTACAAGATACAACTAATAGCGAGACAACGTAAAAACAACGGAATACTACAAGATACAACTAATAGCGAGACAACGTAAAAACAACGGAATACTACAAGATACAACTAATAGCGAGACAACGTAAAAACAACGGAATACTACAAGATGCAACTAATAGCGAGACAACGTAAAAACAACGGAATACTACAAGATACAACTAATAGCGAGACAACGTAACAACAACGGAATACTACAAGATACAACTAATAGCGAGACAACGTAACAACAACGGAATACTACAAGATACAACTAATAGCGAGACAACGTAAAAACAACGGAATACTATATGATACAACTAATAGCGAGACAACGTAAAAACAACGGAATACTATATGATACAACTAATAGCGAGACAACGTAACAACAACGGAATACTACATGATACAACTAATAGCGAGACAACGTAACAACAACGGAATACTGCAAGATACAACTAATAGCGAGACAACGTAACAACAACGGAATACTACATGATACAACTAATAGCAAGACAACGTAACAACAACGAAAAACTGCATGACACAACTAATACATGAAATAATACAAACATTAAGTTCACCGTTTGATTTAGAATATTGTATTTTAACACTTCCTTCTTAACAGTTAAAAAAACCTGCAATAACAGATCAATGTATGCGGTCAGGACCGATTACAATGGTACAAATGTATCACTTCCAGTTAATTTATACTAACACAAAAAAAGTAGGACAATGTGGAAAAGTACAATCCAACAGCGGAAATCCTGGTCTAGAGTAGGGAATTCCCGGCACACGGAACCCAAGCTAGAGCTCGAAAACTTCACGTGTCCGGATACAGGATAAAAATGAATCGGCCGAGCATGGGGTAAAGGATACGGCAATCGGTTGAGCTATCACGCGCGGTCCTCGCTCCCGAGTGCTCGCTCTCAGCGACCACATGGCTGGAGCAGTGCGAGGAGTATTCCTGACTGACACGGCGTACAACTGATGCCACATACGCTCATGTCCTGGACTTAATGACAAGAGAGAAAACAAAGCAGAGAAAAGAGTATGAGGCTATTGGAAAACTTTACTTCTAAACTCAGCAAATATCAGGTCAGCTTTATTTTTACTTCTATCATTCTCAACCCAATGCTTTTCCATTGAATTAGATTCTGTTGCATGTCCTGCTGGAGTTCGTGGTTCTGTCTCTGGTTTTTCACGTCTAAAGATTCTTTTTATTTCCCATTCTGGTGTATAAACCTGATAATCCTATCCATTCTGATGTATAACCTGATAATCCTATCCATTCTAATGTATAACCTGATAATCCTATCCATTCTGATGTATAACCTGATAATCTTATTCATTCTGATGTATTAACCTGATAATCTTATCCATTCTGATGTATAACCTGATAATCTTATCCATTCTGATGTGTAACCTGATAATCCTATCCATTCTAATGTATAACCTGATAATCTTATTCATTCTGATGTGTAACCTGATAATCCTATCCATTCTGATGTGTAACCTGATAATCCTATCCATTCTGATGTATAACCTGATAATCTTATTCATTCTAATGTATAACCTGATAATCCTATCCATTCTGATGTGTAACCTGATAATCCTATCCATTCTAATGTATAACCTGATAATCTTATTCATTCTGATGTATTAACCTGATAATCTTATCCATTCTGATGTATAACCTGATAAATCCATTCTGATGTGTAACCTGATAATCCTATCCATTCTGATGTGTAACCTGATAATCCTATCCATTCTGATGTGTAACCTGATAATCCTATCCATTCTGATGTGTAACCTGAATTCCTTTTGAAACTCTCAGCCGTGCGCACAGTGCATCCTGGCATCCATAGCTTTCTTAAAGCACTTTCCATAACACGTACTCATCTATATACAGGTATTTTACCGTATGGATGTCAGGAATGTGAAGGTATATAACCATATGGCCAGACTTTATCCATATCTCAGGCTGTTTTCTTAATATACTGTGTCAGCGTCCGTGATAACAGCAGGAATGTAACGACTAATGTCCATGATAACAGCAGGAATGTAACGACCAATGTCCATAATAACAGCAGGAATGTAACGACTAATGTCCATGATAACAGCAGGAATGTAACGACCAATGTCCATGATAACAAAAGGAATGTAAACTACCAATGTCCATGATAACAGCAGGAATGTAACGACCAATGTCCATGATAACAAAAGGAATGTAAACTACCAATGTCCATGATAACAGCAGGAATGTAACGACCAATGTCCATGATAACAAAAGGAATGTAAACTACCAATGTCCATGATAACAGCAGGAATGTAACGACCAATGTCCATGATAACAAAAGGAATGTAACTACCAATGTCCATGATAACAGCAGGAATGTAACGACCAATGTCCATGATAACAAAAGGAATGTAACGACCAATGTCCATGATAACAGCAGGAATGTAACGACCAATGTCCATGATAACAGCAAGAATGTAACGACCAATGTCCATGATAACAAAAGGAACGTAACGACCAATGTTCATGATAACAAAAGGAACGTAACAACAGCACAGATCGAGCTCACTATTTCATGAGAATTCTAGTTCGGTATCAATCCGGTCACTTCGGTTCTCTACTGTTTTCTTCCTTACCAAATTATTTGATTATAATGACCATTTTACCGCATGTAATTTTTGTAATGAGATGTTAGTCTAAGGCGTCGGTTCCAATCTGGAGTCCACTAAAGGGCTTCGGATGGCAAGTCTGGATTATGTTCTCTAATGTGTGAATGATTTTACTTTAGAACCAAGTGCTGATGGTGTGCATGTGCGTCCGCGCGTGTTATGTGTCTGGACCGCAGCGAATTATCAAAGTGGTCCGCGACATGAAAATAAATGTGAGAAACGCTCATCATTTGTTTTATTCCATCGTTTCATTGGAGTTTTTTTTCCTTATTTTATTCCATGTGGTCTCTTTGTACTAAGTTTACCCACAAAATACTGATAACATCCGAGATACTGATAGCACGATTACCGAGTACCTCCACTAATAACCGGCTACGTTACTCTCGGGAGAAGCATGGCTCACCAGGTCTGACCCACAGGCGGCTTCAGCTTTTCAGCAAACACTGAATAAAGTCTGGGGTGAATGCGATGTCCAGAACGCAGCACCGCCAACTATTAACTAAATTACAAGTCACGCAAATCGCTGGCTTTCACGCAAGAAAAACTCCCTACAGAAGGTCGTGTACCAATTTCATTGATGGGTTTTGAGCATTATCGTCGTAGGGAATAGCAACTGTTTCTCCTCGTGTGTTTCTACCCCATAATCTAGTGCAGTTTTCAAGATCTCAGTAAAGGCTATGAAGCTGTGATTACCATCGTGTGGACATTATCAAGAAATATAAATAATGAACGAAAGGGCGCCTATAGGTTCTGCCGTGGTAGAAAAATCACATAGCGTCTGCTTTTGGAATTATTGACAAACTTCAACAAACGATCGTTTCTCTCTTTCTCTCTCACACACACGCGCGCGCGCACACACGCCATGTCCCCGTGACCCTACTGAGGACGTTGATTGCGCAAAGTGTACCTTTACACATGAGCGAATATGACATCTGCCATTACCCATTACTACATTCTGGAAAATTCTGGAAATCCGGTAGGAAATTAACATTCTACGGTGTACTCTCCCCTTCACGGAGGAAACTTTGTGTATCTTGCTTCTTGATAAGGTTTATTCTGCAGCATTAATCTCCGAGTTAGAGTGGCGGCACGGCCATCCGAGTCGGAAAGACCCTATCCCACTCTCTTCAAGATGCTCCTTCCAGCAAGTTAGCAAAGGCTGACTGTAGCTCCCGTGATGTTAAAGAGTTCTGCCAATAAATAAACTCGCTTTTTATAACTTTATGGGTCTTCAAGTAAGATACCATAATCAACTCCCAATCCGATACAACCACTGTGCTCTAACATCTTCCCATCGTGTGCTGCAAAGAACAACCGCTCAGCAAGATCAGAACAGGAGCAAGAAGATATGAATTCAAGCTGCATCTTGGCCATCCGCTGCCATCTCTCAGCCGAAATATTGCTGTCTTCTTCATAATCTGGCTCCACACTATCCCTCAGTGGTCGCGCCAAGTTTCCACGCATTCCAGAGTATCACTTTGTGTCACGCATTCCAGAGTATCACTTTGTGTCATGCTCTAGACACTGCAATATGGGAAATCCTGTCACCCAACCATGACACTCCCACGGCTTCTCCACTGTTTCTAATTGTTCTTACAAGATGTGACAGGATGAAAGGGAGGTGTCAGTAATCGGGAAGTTCTCGTTAAAAAGTATTCGTTACCCTGCGAATATTCGTTTCGAGATCAATGCCTTTGATATTTTAACGCCTGTTTGTGGCTACGTTATGCACAATAACACCCGATGCAAATGTATGGATCAATGAAGTCCTAAGAATTAATCTAGGTGATTTGTGATGTCAACATAGTTTTCGTAAATAGTTTCATGTAGTGTTCACAAAGGCAGAGGAAACGTTTAGATTTTGCGCTAATTCTCGGAGAAACAGCACCAATGAGGAGTAACATTCCAATGAAAAAAGAAAAACGAATTCGAGTTTTCCCTTCATTTTTTTTAAAAATGGATTATAACTAATGTGATTGGCAGCAGACACTGAATTCTACTAAATGTAAACTTCTAAGATACATAGGCAGGGAGCTTTCACTATAAACAAGAATGAGAAAAACTTCCAAGATATATAGGCAGGGAACTTTCACTACAAACAAGAATGAGAAAATACTTCCAAGACACACAGGCGGGGAACTTTCATGAGAAACCGCCTAGGAACTTCCAAGACAAACAGAATGGGAACTTTCAAGATCGACAGGAAACTTTGGAGACAGATTTGAAACTTTCAAGATAAATAAATTGGAATATTCCCCTCGTCCCTTCCCTCTCAAAAAAAAAAAAAAATCAATCGAATGTGTTATCGTTTTTAGCGAACTTCTGATGCAACACACAGAAAAACAAAACTACCCAAATCACATTAACTACATAAACATTAAACCACAAGAGACACAAATCAATTTAGTACAACGTCAGACAAGACGAGCTATCAGTGTAACAGGGTAGACGATCACAGCATTTCAACTAGTATTTTTTTGTGTAAGTTATTCCAATGATGTGAACACAGACTTCCACGACTAGTCTTTGTGTACAAGTGTGTCATGCGGGCGCACACGGGTGCAAACATGCGTTTCAGTGCACAGAACTAGAGAACCCATCGCCACGCCCTCGTGGACTGATGAAAGCGGATCTCATTTAAAACAAAAAAAAGTGCAAGCAGATGTAAGCAGATGTTAGCAAGCGTTTGAGCTATAACCGAACGCTCGCGTGTGCTTTACAAAGAATAGATTACCGACATTATGAGTTGTCCTTCACATGCTGGTAACACTGAGCACGATACTTCCATACAAAAGCCCTCTATCAAACTGGAGTAAGAATCTCGTACAGATTGACAGGGAGCTTTCACTATAAACATGAAAGAGAAAAACTTCCAAGATACATAGGCAGGGAACTTTCACTATAAACATGAACGAGAAAAACTTGCAATATACTTAGGCAGGGAACTTTCACTATAAATATGAAAGATAAAAACTTCCAAGATACACAGGAGGGGAAATTTCACCATAAACTTTAAAGAGAAAAACTTCCAAGGTGCACAGAAGGGGAACTTTCATAAAAAAAAACAGCCCTGGAACTTCCAAGACAAATAGATTGGGAACTTTCAAGATAGACAGGAAACTTCGGAGACAGATTTGGTACTTTCAAGATAAATAAACTGGTATATCCCCCCCCCACACAAAAAAAGCCAGGACCTTTCAAGTTAAATAAAGTGGGAACTTCTAGAAAGTTCCAAAATAAACAGGCAGATAACTTTCCATCCCATGCTAATTTATACTCCAGAATGGACAGGAAAAGGCATGCAGATTCTGAACTTCCTGAAACAATTCTGCATGTAATGTTTAACTAAGAAGAGTTTAAATAACGACAAAACTTGTGGAGACAAAGTTAAAGACATACGTAAATGATTATATTATTCAGCGAATTATACTGGTGAGAAGTGATGCCAATTTCTACAGCTGAAAATGAAAACAAAAACAAATCTTCGGCGTGAAGTTAGATGCACTGAAATTGCCTGTTAAAAAAAAAAAAGCAAGACTTGTCATAAAAAGGCAAGATGGAAAAGGTATACGCAGCCTTACTGTACTACAGAGATACCTTGACCAGTGGTTCTCAGATTTTTTTGCCGCAGGCACCCCTTATCACCATAAATCAGATCCCCCCCCCTTTTTTTAAGACTGTCTAATTTAAAAGATACATTCCAAATAATATGCAATAATATCCCAACAGTTTTCAGTCTGACAGTCTGTGGTCCAAATTCCTCTCCTCTCCCTGATATCATAATATTCCCCCACTGTTTGAGAAGCTCTGGTATAGCGTTTAGTGTTCATACGTTCCCACAGTTTGTTATCACAACTTTACTGCAGTGGTTCTGTGCATATCTATACATTTAGTTTTATGTATAATTATATCTAAAAACTATTCAGTTTACTTGACCAGCCGGCACACGACGCAGTCACGTGGTCAGCACCAGGCCTCGTTTCCTCTCCTTCCCTAGCTTCATGATGGGTCAGACACCCATTTCAATGACCGACTGGACTTGTACCCGTGAGAGACTAGTGCTCTAACCACTTCGCTTCTCGCTACAACCACATGACTTCGTTTTCTTTTTCCCCACTGCTATTTAAAAACAGATAAATCTCGTGTTTTCCTGCAGAGATTGGCAACCCTATGGAAGGGTGATAGAAAAAATTCTCGTTTTCTGCAGAAATTAAGCTGCAGGAGATAATGACAAAGCTCTCGAGGTTTCTGTCTGTAATGTGTCCGCTGAAAGTAAAGTGGAGGAGGCATTAAACATTCGACATCCACTCAGGAAAAAAGAACGCTAAATTAGAGAGAGAGAGAGAGAAAGAGAGAGAGAGAGAGAGAACAGATATGGCGGAAAAAATATCTTGAATTAGAAAAAACAAACTAACATTTGCATTTCAAACAAACAAACAAACAAGCAAACAAAACATAACGAACGTCCTTCTAAATTTTCCAAACTTGACAATAATACACCCGCTTTATCAAGCAAACATAACAACAGCTTCACTATCGGGAATTAGAGCAAAGTATCTAATCAACTTTGGGGATCCAGGTGGGTGGGTCACACAATAAGCAACGAGGTCTGAAAGCATGCCTACAGCACTTGGCCAACACATAAACTACATCGTACATCAAAACTAACTCAAAGCGAACACGGCCCGCCTTCGGCACGTTTTTCCGCAAGGAAAGCAAAAAAAAACCGCTAGCAGTTCTTCCATAACTTTCTGAGACACGTTTGGTAGCTAGGACCGGTGCTGTTTTTCCAAATTTCAGCAGTCTTTTCATCCGAAACTCTCCGCATACTCTCGCGTAGAAATCTGTCTTGCTGCCCTCTGCCTGCTTTAAACAGGTGTCCAATTAATGTCTTCTCCATGCACGCTACAAACAGTTGGGTTCTAACAGCCTACCTTATAATAAACGACCTGCTATTTTTAAACTTAACAAGCCGCAATTACTAAACATATTTTTCCAGTTAGAAAGAAAAGCAGATGTTCCTCGAGGAATGTGCTCTTGAAATTAAACTAAGCCGGCCATAGCGTGGTTTCGTGGCCAAGTTGTAAGCTCGTTTAGGAGAGCTAAGCATTTCTTTCATGGCATTTTCTCGTGGAAATAAGCCTCGTTAACCTTATCAATGAATTCAAGATCCCAGGTCGTGGAAACCTGTTTTTCTATTGCTTCTCTCACTGTTTCTCAAACTTCCTCTTTTCTCCTCCCACTACTTCTCAAACTTCCTCTTTTCTCCTTCCACAGCTTCTTCATTCTGTACTTCATCACACATCTTTGCGTCTGATCTCCGAAACGCTAGGGACAGTATGTTCTGCTATATACTGCACAACAACTATCACAGTATGTTCTGCTATATACTGCACAACTATCACAGTATGTTCTGCTATATACTGCACAACAACTATCACAGTATGTTCTGCTATATACTGCACAACTATCACAGTATGTTCTGCTATATACTGCACAACTATCACAGTATGTTCTGCTATATACTGCACAACTATCACAGTATGTTCTGCTATATACTGCACAACAACTATCACAGTATGTTCTGCTATATACTGCACAACAACTATCACAGTTTGTTATCACAACTTTACTGCAGTGGTTCTGTGCATATCTATACATTTAGTTTTATGTATAATTATATCTAAAAACTATTCAGTTTACTTGACCAGCCGGCACACGACGCAGTCACGTGGTCAGCACCAGGCCTCGTTTCCTCTCCTTCCCTAGCTTCATGATGGGTCAGACACCCATTTCAATGACCGACTGGACTTGTACCCGTGAGAGACTAGTGCTCTAACCACTTCGCTTCTCGCTACAACCACATGACTTCGTTTTCTTTTTCCCCACTGCTATTTAAAAACAGATAAATCTCGTGTTTTCCTGCAGAGATTGGCAACCCTATGGAAGGGTGATAGAAAAAATTCTCGTTTTCTGCAGAAATTAAGCTGCAGGAGATAATGACAAAGCTCTCGAGGTTTCTGTCTGTAATGTGTCCGCTGAAAGTAAAGTGGAGGAGGCATTAAACATTCGACATCCACTCAGGAAAAAAGAACGCTAAATTAGAGAGAGAGAGAGAGAGAGAGAGAGAGAGAGGAGAACAGATATGGCGGAAAAATATCTTGAATTAGAAAAACAAACAATTTGCATTTCAAACAAACAAACAAACAGCAAACAAAACATAACGAACGTCCTTCTAAATTTTCCAAACTTGACAATAATACACCCGCTTTATCAAGCAAACATAACAACAGCTTCACTATCGGGAATTAGAGCAAAGTATCTAATCAACTTTGGGGATCCAGGTGGGTGGGTCACACAATAAGCAACGAGGTCTGAAAGCATGCCTACAGCACTTGGCCAACACATAAACTACATCGTACATCAAAACTAACTCAAAGCGAACACGGCCCGCCTTCGGCACGTTTTTCCGCAAGGAAAGCAAAAAAAAACCGCTAGCAGTTCTTCCATAACTTTCTGAGACACGTTTGGTAGCTAGGACCGGTGCTGTTTTTCCAAATTTCAGCAGTCTTTTCATCCGAAACTCTCCGCATACTCTCGCGTAGAAATCTGTCTTGCTGCCCTCTGCCTGCTTTAAACAGGTGTCCAATTAATGTCTTCTCCATGCACGCTACAAACAGTTGGGTTCTAACAGCCTACCTTATAATAAACGACCTGCTATTTTTAAACTTAACAAGCCGCAATTACTAAACATATTTTTCCAGTTAGAAAGAAAAGCAGATGTTCCTCGAGGAATGTGCTCTTGAAATTAAACTAAGCCGGCCATAGCGTGGTTTCGTGGCCAAGTTGTAAGCTCGTTTAGGAGAGCTAAGCATTTCTTTCATGGCATTTTCTCGTGGAAATAAGCCTCGTTAACCTTATCAATGAATTCAAGATCCCAGGTCGTGGAAACCTGTTTTTCTATTGCTTCTCTCACTGTTTCTCAAACTTCCTCTTTTCTCCTCCCACTACTTCTCAAACTTCCTCTTTTCTCCTTCCACAGCTTCTTCATTCTGTACTTCATCACACATCTTTGCGTCTGATCTCCGAAACGCTAGGGACAGTATGTTCTGCTATATACTGCACAACAACTATCACAGTATGTTCTGCTATACTGCACAACTATCACAGTATGTTCTGCTATATACTGCACAACAACTATCACAGTATGTTCTGCTATATACTGCACAACTATCACAGTATGTTCTGCTATATACTGCACAACTATCACAGTATGTTCTGCTATATACTGCACAACTATCACAGTATGTTCTGCTATATACTGCACAACAACTATCACAGTATGTTCTGCTATATACTGCACAACAACTATCACAGTACGTTCTGCTATATACTGCACAACAACTATCACAGTACGTTCTGCTATATACTGCACAACAACTATCACAGTACGTTCTGCTATATACTGCACAACAACTATCACAGTACGTTCTGCTATATACTGCACAACAACTATCACAGTACGTTCTGCTATATACTGCACAACAACTATCACAGTATGTTCTGCTATATACTGCACAACAACTATCACAGTATGTTCTGCTATATACTGCACAACAACTATCACAGTATGTTCTGCTATATACTGCACAACAACTATCACAGTATGTTCTGCTATATACTGCACAACAACTATCACAATATGTTCTGCTATATACTGCACAACAACTATCACAGTACGTTCTGCTATATACTGCACAACAACTATCACAGTACGTTCTGCTATATACTGCACAACAACTATCACAGTACGTTCTGCTATATACTGCACAACAACTATCACAGTACGTTCTGCTATATACTGCACAACAACTATCACAGTACGTTCTGCTATATACTGCACAACAACTATCACAGTATGTTCTGCTATATACTGCACAACAACTATCACAGTATGTTCTGCTATATACGGCACAACAACCAGTACAGTATGTTCTGCTATATACGGCACAACAACTATTACTCTTATATAAACAAATTTCCTCTTTCTTCTTCCCATTGTTTGTACAACTTTCTTTTCTCCTAATTTCTCTCTTTCTCACCACGTTTTCCCTTCTTTGATCTACTCTTCGCGCTCTTTTGTGGCAAATGCTCCACTTACTACCCTCTTCTTGCCAACATTTCTTCTCCATCAAAGGCGCGTTTCCAACAGTGTTGTTGACTGAGAAGAAAAGGCAGAGGACCGATCCACTGACGCGCGACTATGTGCAGGGAAGCAGTGTGTCTGGAGGAGGTAGCGAGGTTGCCCAGTAATACACATGTGATTTATTCTGTCTAACCTTCCTATCAAACACTGATGTATTCAGCCAGAAGATGATGCCTGAGAGCATCCGCTATCTTCAGCATCATCTGAAAAGATGTTGAAGTCGATGCCACACGCAGACATAGAATGTGCTGCCCATTCCTGTGTTATTTTTTTTCCGTCTCTCATCTTTCATTTTCCAACATCTGCCAGGAATCTACCCGTTCTCCTGCACAACATCACCATCATAAGACGCGATCAAATACCTTCCCCGTACGTCAATCAAACAATTAGCCCAACACATGAACATACAGCTCCTGGAGGGTACAGGAGCAAGCGGTCACAAAGAAACACAACATTGTTAGCGCTGGCCATCAGATAACGTTGTTTAGCTTCCTCGGCTATTTTTGTTTTATACGTACCTCTGTCCCCCCACCCCACCCCACCTCCGCCCACACACACTCACACACGCCAGCTTGTGCCACAGAATAAGGCTGCTTGTCGGAAATGTTGACTTTTCTCATAAATAAGAATACCTAACAAAAAATCATCATCAAGTGCCGCGTTTAAATGTCGAAAGTGACTATGCTCATTCACATCTTCAACTTTTCCCACCATCACCATTGGGGCTATCTTCTACTTGTTTACTTACTTTTGTGCCACGGATTTGGATTGATCATTACCTTCTCTCTCAGTCTTCCCCACGCTTATTTCTCACCTACCTTCTCTGCTGTCATGTTCTGTTCTGTACATCTTTTAAATGTATTTCATTCTATTCCAAATTATTTTCTCTGAATTTGCTCACGTACGTAAACTGTTAAAGAGAGTCTTCACAAACTTGTGATAAAAACACATCCCAGATGTCTCCGTTGATCTTTATACCTGTCTGAACACTAATAATGACCTCCAAAACATGACCAACTCGCTGCAGCATTTAATCTACTGTTCCAGGGCAGCTCTAGAGTGACAGAACGGTCGTTACGCTGAACCAACTAGAGCTGGTCAAGAAACTATCTCAATTCTTCCTGGTGCTCCTGGTAAGAAACTAGTGTGCTCTTCCAGCCTGGGTGATGGAGGTCGGACTGGTCGTGGTCCACTTGGTGGTGGAACTTGCCAAGAAGTGAAAATTTCTATTCTAATGCGCGTCTAATGACAACCACTGTGATCTACCCTGTCTGACACGATGTCCACCACAGCGTCGAATACAAAGAATAACTGTGTAACCCACCGGAGATTTGAACAAGACAAGACAAACCAAGGGGGGTCAGGAAATGACAGCGAAAGACAAGACAAAGACAAGGCAAGCCAGAGGAGGACAAGAAATGACAGCAGAAAACAAGCCAAGCCAGGAGAGGGGACAAGTCAGGAGACGACATGACAGCGAAAGACAAGACAAAGACAAGACAAGCCAGGGGAAGACAGGAAATGACAGCAGAAGACAAGACAGAACAACCCAGGAGATGACAGCTGAAGACAAGACAAAGAGAAACAAGCCAGGAGAGGACAGGACGTGACAGCGGAAGACAAGACAAAGATAAGACAGGCCAGGAGAGGACAGGAAATGACAGCGGAAAACAAGACAAGAAATTTCTCATTTTATCCGTTTCCAATTACATCGATGCTCCTTGGAATTACCATGAAAGCTTCTGTCTTTAAAGGTTTACTTCAGCAACTGGGTGAACTATCTATTGATGACCAAACAGACTCTTTACCAATCACTTCCATTTTCTTTTTTCTTTCTCTTCACCTAATCATTTCTCCTCTCTACAGATCTCATTCACAAGATAATGCAATGTTGCAACTATAGTTTCTAATTACAGGCAACTGCTATTAACTTCTGTCACCTTTATTTTCTATTACACTTCAACAACCTTGATATTCTACTACACTTCTGTCATATTGTCAATCTTTAACACTTCAGTAACCTTAATATTTTTTTGCATTTCTGTCACTGTGATATTCTTATTACATTTCTGTGACTTTGATATTCTGTTACCATTCTGTGACCCTGACATTCAATTACACTTCTGTGACCTTGATATTCTATTTCCATGACCTTGATATTCTGTTACCCTTCTGTGACCATGATTCTCTGTTTACCCTTCTTTGATCTTGATATTCTGTTAGCCTTCTGTGATCATGACATTCAATTACACTTCTGTGACCTTGATATTCTGTTACTCTTCTGTGACCTTGATGTTCTTTTACATTTCTGTTAATCTAACACTTCTGTTGCTTCTGACTACACATCTGTGACCTTCACATATAATTATACACTTATGACCTTGACATCTAACTACACATCCGTTATAATGATTTTAAGTATTACTGATACCTACAGAAGAAAAATATTTAAATTCTTATGCTGATGTATACAATAAGATAAGATAAAGGTAGTCCCATAGCAAATGCCACAGGGGATGAAGGTTAGAGACCTCATTATGCTGGGCCATCAGTGTATGAGGAAGGGTGGCCAGATCCTTTTCTTCCTAGATTTCCTCTGGTACCCATTTTACGAGGCTGGGTCAAGCTCGGGGCCATATTGGATGGAATAAAATACCACTCAGCTAGGGATTCGAATCCTCGACCATTCGACTAGACTGGTGTAGGCAAATAAGTTCAGGACAGGTTAGATAGGAAAAATATCTAGATTCTGAAGTTGACATCAAAATGATAAAGTGGTCAGTTGCAGTAACAAAGACAATGTTTATGAGGAGTACAATGATATCATAATAACTGAAAAGGCATGAAACAAATGTCTACCAATGCTGTTTGCCAATGATAGTAGAGAAAATGTGTCAGTGTACAAAGCATTAGAAATGGTTATGCTGACAGTACTGAAATGATACTAGGAGACTTAGGAGCTTGCTTGCAACTTAAGAGACTGCTTATTACAACTTAAGAGTACTGCTAATTACAATGCAACATAAGGGTACTGTTTAATGCACAGTGCTTTTTTTTTACAATGCAACTTAAAAGGTTGCTTATTACAATGTAACTTAGAACTATTGCTTATTACAACATAACTTATTATGAGCTTGTTTGTTACAACACAACTTAAGAGTATTGCTTATTACAACACAACTTAGAGTACTGCTTGTTACAACGCAAACAAAAGTAAAAACTTACACAGCTTGAAACAGTTTTTTGAACTCAGCATCTCCATTGTGTTCTAAGACCAGTGAGTCCAATTCCTGGACCATCCGGCTTTCAACCTGTCGAGAAGACCAACAATTAGTTCCATACATTACATTATCAGATAGCATTCTACAGCAAAATAAATCCAGCAATGAAAGGTGGAAGAAATGATCAACATTAAGCCTAGCAATGAAAAAAGGAAATGCTGAGGCAGTATAAGAAAGGTAATTATACCTATTAAGGGTACAGAGGTCAATAGTAGAAGCAGGCAGCATCGATTTGTGGGCTGGGGTAGGAGGGTAAATAGGTGAACAGTAGTAGGCAGATGGGATTAGTGGCATGGGGTAGTAGAGTAAAGAGGTGAACAGTAGTAGGCAGATGGGATTAGTGGCTTTGGGTAGGAGTGTAAAGAGATGAACATTAGTAGGCAGCAGGGGATTAGTGGCTTGGGGTAGGAGAGTAAAGAAGTGAAAGTAGTAGGCAGCATGGGATTAGTGGCTTGGGGTAGGAGAGTAAAGAAGTGAAAGTAGTAGGCAGCATGGGATTAGTGGCTTGGGGTAGGAGAGTAAAGAAGTGAAAGTAGTAGGCAGCATGGGATTAGTGGCTTGGGGTAGGAGAGTAAAGAAGTGAAAGTAGTAGGCAGCATGGGATTAGTGGCTTGGGGTAGGAGAGTAAAGAAGTGAAAGTAGTAGGCAGCATGGGATTAGTGGCTTGGGGTAGGAGAGTAAAGAAGTGAAAGTAGTAGGCAGCATGGGATTAGTGGCTTGGGGTAGGAGAGTAAAGAAGTGAAAGTAGTAGGCAGCATGGGATTAGTGGCTTGGGGTAGGAGAGTAAAGAAGTGAAAGTAGTAGGCAGCATGGGATTAGTGGCTTGGGGTAGGAGAGTAAAGAAGTGAAAGTAGTAGGCAGCATGGGATTAGTGGCTTGGGGTAGGAGAGTAAAGAAGTGAAAGTAGTAGGCAGCATGGGATTAGTGGCTTGGGGTAGGAGAGTAAAGAAGTGAAAGTAGTAGGCAGCATGGGATTAGTGGCTTGGGGTAGGAGAGTAAAGAAGTGAAAGTAGTAGGCAGCATGGGATTAGTGGCTTGGGGTAGGAGAGTAAAGAAGTGAAAGTAGTAGGCAGCATGGGATTAGTGGCTTGGGGTAGGAAAGTAAAGAAGTGAAAGTAGTAGGCAGCATGGGATTAATGGACTGGGGTAGGAGAGTAAAGAGATGAACAGTAGTAGGCAGCATGGGATTAATGGACTGGGGAAAGAGAGTAAAGAGATGAACAGTAGTAGGCAGCATGGGATTAGTGGCTTGGGGTAGGAGAGTAAAGAGGTGAAAGTAGTAGGCAGCATGGGATTAGTGGTTTGGGGTAGGAGAGTAAAGAAGTGAAAGTAGTAGGCAGCATGGGATTAGTGGTTTGGGGTAGGAGAGTAAAGAAGTGAAAGTAGTAGGCAGCATGGGATTAGTGGTTTGGGGTAGGAGAGTAAAGAGATGAACAGTAGTAGGCAGCATGGGATTAGTGGCTTGAGGTAGGAGAGTAAAGAGATGAACAGTAGTAGGCAGCATGGGATTAGTGGCCTGAGGTAGTAGAGTAAAGAGGTGAATAGTAGTCGGCAGCATGGGATTAGTGGCCTGGGGTAGTAAAGTAAAGAGGTGAACAGTAGTAGGCAGCATGGGATTAGTGGCCTGAGGTAGTAGAGTAAAGAGGTGAACAGTAGTAGGCAGCATGGGATTATTTGACTGGGGTAGGAGAGTAAAGAGGTGAACAGTAGTAGGCAGCATGGGATTAGTGGCCTGGGGTAGGAGAGTAAATAAGTGAACAGTAGAAGGCAGCATGTAATAAGCAGACTGGTGTAGGCAAATAGATTCTGGACAGGTTAGATAGGAAAAAAAAATAATCAATGTGCCCGCTTGATCTGACATGATTGGATGGATGCCATTAACATCAGCCCGGATGGAAAGAAATGGACTGGAAAAAATGCTGTACTGGTAAACACATATGGACATACAACCAAAGAAAGGAACTTGGTGCTGTTCAAGTCAAATGAGCGAGACAGATGTTAACTGCCTGAGCAGTTTTACACTGCATTTCATCACAGAAACTGTGTTCCAGGAAGCACTCCAACAATGGAAGAAACGTTGGGAATGGTATATCACCAACAGGAGGGATTACTTTGAAGGGGATAGTGTTTAAAATATGACTCAATGAGCACTTAACTCTCCACAGCAAAGTCCACTCTTTTTTTTTAACAAACTTTGCATATCCAAGCTGGCTATCTCATCACAGCTAAATATTGCTGTTTTTTTTTTAAATTCTAAGCAATGCAGGAAAAAGAAAGAAGTACTCTGCTGCAGCTGGTAACAGGCTATGATTTTGCAGTCTGTTAATGAGCAATCCACTGACATGTTCCTCCATAATAGTGAAACCTTCCAAGAAGTCTCTTTCTTAGGCCTGGAAAGGCAGTAACACTACAACTGTACTCTTCTCACCTAACAAAATGCCTTTCCAGTTTCTTCAGCAAATTATCAGTGAACTCCTAGTTCACAATTTCAAGTATAGCCTACATTATCATTTCAGAACTTATATTTATCTTGTCTTATATCTTATATCCTTCCCGTGCCGTTAAACGTCACATAGGGCTCGCAAAGTAGTTCGCCAATTTTTCCTGTCTTTGGCAAGTCTTTCAACCTCATCAAGGGATTTTATGCCTGTTAATTTGGCCTCTCTTAACAATGTCCTCTTTAGAGTTTCACGCGGACTGCCTCTTCTTCTTTGGCCTGTTGTGTTCCACTTGATAGCTTGTTTTGGGATTCTCTGATCATTTCTTCTCATCAAGTGACCAACATATGTCCATCTCCCCATGAGACTGGTTGTTGTTCAGTCATCTGTCTTATCTCTACATTGTTCTTGAATTCGTTCCACTTGATGCCGAGTATTTTCCTTAGGCATTTGTTTTCAAAAGAGTCTAATGTCTTGTCTATTTCTTTAGTTGTTTTCCAGCTTTTGCATGCATAAATGAGGGTGGATATTACATCTGAACTGAATAGTCTTAACTTGGTTTCTGTGCTTATAACTTTTGAATTCTATATGTTCTCAAGATTCTTGAAGATCGATACTGGTTTTGCAATTCTGATTCTAACTTCCTTTCTAGTGTCACCATCCTGGTCTATGTAGCTGCCAAGGTATGCAAATTGATTGACTTCTTCAATATCTGTCCCTTCTATGTGTATTTTTCCATTTTGATTAAGGGGAATTTTCATTATTTTTGTTTTGTCCTTGCTAATTTCAAGTCCTATTTTGCTGGCCAGCGAAGACAGGCTATCTGTTTTTTCTTGCATGGAATTCACATTGTTACTGATAAGAGTTATGTCATCAGTAAAATCAAGATCTTCTAGTTGGCTCCCATGTACCCAGTCAATACCTGTGTTATATTTATATCAGAAATCAATTCATTATTCCCTATTAGTTACATTTACATACAACATATTCTTAAAATATTTTTTTAACTGTTTGATTCATCTCCTGAAAAAATGAAAACAATGCTTAAAACCAAGTTAGACAGCTTTTGCATCTGAGCTATATATAACAAGGGTGTCTGAGTGGCAAAGTGGTTAGTGCACTGGTCTTTCATGGCGAAGGTCGGGGGTTCAAATCTGGCCGAAGGCACCCCAGTCACCCAGCTGTAGAAATGGGTACCCAACTTCTTCTGGAGTTGGGGAAGGAAAGGTGGCCGAGTGTGATACTGACCGTATCTCCCTATATTGTGCTGACAGGTCAAGGAAAATATGGGCACTAACACCATATCCCTATGTGCCTCTAAGGCATGACAGGATTACCTTTAAATATAACAAGGATTGATAACAGGTTTAAATTTGTTTTTTTTTTCTTTTCAAATGACTTTCCCCAAACTGAAATCATGAAGAACAGCATTGACTGAATCAATATACTGAACTACAGGTAATTTTTGAGTCTTTTTATTTTCTTTTTCTATAAAACTACAACTTTTAAAAATAAAACAGTCAACCAGCAAATTGGCTTCATTAAAAAAAAATCTTAGTATCATCTGGGTTCCATTTATTGCTTTATTTTTAATATGGGGTCCACAGCAGTTCTCAGGCTGGAAAGGAGGTCCAGGGCCAAGAAAAAGTTAACAACTACTAAGCTAAATAATACATTCATTCTCTCACAATGCTTGATCTAACAGTCATCAAATAATGTGCAGTGAAAGGAAATAACACCAACAAAGCAATGCTGAACTACATTAGTCACATCTTTTAGACATTTACTGATAACACTGACTTTAACTACAAATGAACTCCAACAAAGATCAAATGAGTGAGAACTCACCCTCCGAAGGTGACCCTTGAGTTGGTACTCACACTGCATGATATCAAAGAATATTGGAATGGTGGCTTTTCTCAGCTCTGGCTGTGGTACCATGGTGACCTTCAAAAATGGACCAATCAGCTCCAACATTAAATGCTGTTTATTTGGACCTGCAAAAAAAAATAATAATAAAATTACAAAGAAAAAATGTAAATCAAAACTGAGTTTTCCCAATTTATTAACCAATCAAAAGCCTCGGGATTCATCCAGTCAATCGAAATATGCCACAGACTCAACTAATAACTGTAATATGGGGAAAACATATGGAAATATTGCCTGTAGTAAAGTTACTTATTTTTATTAACATTTTATTGAGCATTCTGACTCATGTGTACCTGCTTTAGGAGAAAACGCTTCCATTCAATCCTTCCACTATCAGATGCTTTTTTTTTTACTCTATCTTGCATCACATCATATTTCTGACTGCTCTCATAGAAGGGTAGGGGTATCCCCTATCAAAGGAGCAGTAAGACGCCTCCTTACCTCCTTTAGTCTATAGGACACCCTTGAGCAAGGTGGAGTACTCTTTATAGCCCCTTGATCAGGGTGACGTGAAGCCATGGGAGCAGGTGATGGATGGAATGGGAGAGCAGCCGACAGATAATGTTGGTTATGGTCATCATTCTATGATGGTAGGCAGATGATCTCAATGTAGGGACAATGGCTACGATCGCTGACTAGTACAGTCACTGTCCATAAGGAAAGCAATGGCAAGCTACCTTCTGTAAATATACCAAGAAACCCTAATAGCAATATGGAAGGTTAGATAGAAAAAAAGATCTGGTGGCAAGTTCCCAAGGTCAGATAGATCTAATTTTAACACTGGGGAAAAGTGTGAGACAGAGAAAACTAACTTGATGACAACTGACAAAACAAATAAGGCAGCTGAAATATGTACCAATGAGAAAAAATTGGAAGAGGTGGAGAGTTTTTAATATCTTAGATCATTACTAATAATGGAGACACAATGAGGGAAATTAAAAGGAGGACATATAATGCTCTTCAAAAAATAAAACAACTAAAGAAGCTATGAAGAGGAATAGACAGACTACAAAAATAAGATTTTTAAGGGCATGCATATTTCCCATCGCAACATATGCCTGTGAGACCTGGACACTTAACAAAACAGCTGAGAAACACATAAATTCCTTTGAATGTAAATGCTACAGAATATCAAATATCATGGACACAAAAAAGAACAAATATATCCATACTACAAGAACTTAATACTGAAGAAGGCTGGCTAGTAAGGAAGAGAAAACTTAAATATTTTGGACATATTAAACGTCATGATAAGAGAAGACAGTCTTGGAAGGGTACATAATGTGAAAAAGAAAGAGAGGAAGACCAAGGCAATGATGGCTGCAAGATGTCATTGATAATCTGCGAATGGACGTATCGGCAGCAGAGCATCTTGTTTACAACCAAGAGGCCTATAGGAGAGCTGTTAGGGAGGCAAAGTTCCACAATGGACATGCCCCAACCCGGAGAACCAGGGTGCTAGTTTTATTGGACTTTAGACGGTCTTCTACCCACCCAGACCTTCCCAGTTTGGCTAAACCTGCCAGGAGTAAAACTCCTGCTGGTATAGCTCTGGGTGTGATCAAAACTATACCTTACTAAATAAAAATCTGCCAAACAGCAGGGAAATTTAAACTTCAGGATTATACTAACAAACTGTCTACAAAACAGCAGGCAAATTTAAACTTCAGGATTATACTAACAAACTGTCTACAAAACAGCAGGCAAATTTAAACTTCAGGATTATACTAACAAACTGTCTACAAAACAGCAGGCAAATTTAAACTTCAGGATTATACTAACAAACTGTTTACAAAACAGCAGGCAAATTTAAACTTCAGGATTATGCTAACAAACTGTCTACAAAACAGCAGGCAAATTTAAACTTCAGGATTATACTAACAAACTGTCTACAAAACAGCAGGCAAATTTAAACTTCAAGATTATACTAACAAACTGTCTACAAAACAGCAGGCAAATTTAAACTTCAGGATTATACTAACAAACTGTCTACAAAACAGCAAGGAAATTTAAATTTCTGATTATACTAACAAACTGTCAAAAAAAAAAAAAAAAACAGAAGGAAAACGACCTCTCAATTACACTAAAAATCTGACACAAAAAACCAGGCATACCCGACCTTTTGGTCATTCTAACCAAGCATGTGAAAATCATTAGGAAATAAACATAGTCTGAAATCATGCCATTGCAACAGAAATTCTTATCACAGCTGAAGTATGTGTGAGTGACACTTTATAACAACCCAAACTACACTTGCAGAAATTGTTTTATTACAATCTTATTTTACTGGTAAAACCAACTCACCCAACTGGTTCCAGAGTGAATAAATATGGAAACCTACAGGGACTCTCATGTCATCATATCTGTGAAAACAACAAGTACAAACAATCAGTTCCCTCATGTGGCTGGCTTTCACATAAACTGATAACCCTGTACATGTATAACAACAAAGATTAAAGCCAAAAGGAAAAAAATAAATACAATTTTTTGGGTGGATCATAAGAAGACAGAAGTTGGAGAATCTGACAATCACTGGAAAACTCTAGTCAAAAAGTAAAAAATAAAGGACATGGATAAAAATGTATAAAAGAGCTGACCAAATGGTACGAATAAAGAAAGGCAATAGATATCATCAGAAATATCAACGACTGTCCAGGAACACATAATGCTTCTTTCCTTTTAAATCTGACTATTCTATGTCAAGAAATTTGTTTTTTCAAGAAACTCAATTTTTTAAAATAAAGTTATAAATGTTTAGAAGCTCATTTGTTTTTTTTTTATCTGGCCAATCTGTGTCTTGAACTTCAACTGGCTTTATGAAGAAATGTACTTGCTTTTGTCTAACTAATATATCTAGAAACTTGTATTTTCTAAAAACTTGTTTTGTTTACAGACTTTCATGTTCAGAAAATAAACCTATGCTGTTTAGTTAAGAAACTCACTTGTTTCTGATTAGCTAACAAGAGTGCAGGAACACTTGCTTGTTTTCTAGAAACTTGCATACACCTAATGGCTCATTTACTTACAAATAAACCTACTTCATTTTGTCATAAAACTCAGCTGTTACTGTTATGTTAAGGAAATAAACAACCAGGATTTAGCAGAGAAACTCACTTGTTTTTGATCTGGCTACTTTTAGCCTCTGAGTACTTCTCCAACTGCAAAGCTGGCTGAGTTATAAACTCCACTGCAAGTAGGAAAAATGTGCACCAGAGCTGGAGATGGAAAATTTACACTGTTTAATCATTGTGAAATTCTTTCATTATGAAATAAACTATTTCTTCTCTTACAAAATGTAATTTCTTTTTTTTTTTTTTTTTGTATCAGCAGCATGCTAATCTAATATGAAATGTAACCAATTTCACCAACCCCTCCCCTTTTCTCACAGTGCAAATATGTGCATGTTACACTTTCTTATATAATCTGTCAAAGTTGAAGATGACAAAATGGATGACATTTCATTTTTAGGTATTCATACAATATATGCACTTTGCATCACAGAAACGGGTGATCGGATGTCTTCAAGTCTGAATGAGTTATGCGAGAAAATCATCACATCCCATTCTGCATTAACCTGCTCCTCGTCTGCAGAGAGAACTGTAATTATGCTTGGAAATCAGCTATAACTGATGAGGATACCACAGGACTAGCAGGAAAACACCTCCCCAATAAGACATCTTAAGAGGTATCTTAATATCTGGAATGCAGAGTTGAAGGTCATTACTACCTTTTGATGACTATCCTTCTGGATTTTCTGTTAGGTTTTAATTTGTCAATCTATAAATCTCTCCATGAATAATCTCTCTCTTATGAAAGAATTTGAGATACCTAATAAATTAATCAAACTGACCAGAATATGCTTAGAGGATGCACAAAATATAGTAATTTATAAAGGAAGAAAGTCAGAACCCTTCTATATACAAAATGGTTTAAAACAAGGGGATACATTATCTCCATTACTATTCAACCTAGTACTAGAAAAGGTAGTCTTCTTCTTCTTCAGCATTCGAGATTCTTGGTCACATTAAATCCCGATCTCTGTCAACATGGCACAGCTCGCAGTCCTCTCCAGATCCTGACAGGAGCCCCAGAGCATTTGCCCCATGCTTGTGTCCTCTGGCCATGACTCTTGTCTCAGGTCCTCATGGTTTAAGCACTCTATAAGTTCTGGAGTCTGGACTCCACTGCCACATGGACATACGTCTGTGTGAGACATTTCTGCCTTGGTGGCTGTGGCAGAACGTGCACAGCACCATGCAACTCCTTATCTCCACTTATTGGTTCTTTGATTCTCTGAACCCAGCGAATGACTTTACTCCTGTCGACTGCAAAACTTCCATACGAATCACACAGATGCTTGTGAATGTTCACAACAGTTTCCTTTTCTGCAACGAGAAATTCTATCACAATTCGCTGCTTATACCGCAAGTTGCTAACACACTCCATTTCAATGGTTAGGGCAGCCATATTTTTTGGCTGGTTGTGGTGCAATTTATTTCACACAACCGGCCCATGCCATATTTAAAGTGTGCAAAATCTCATGCTTCTATCTTCATTATTAAAAAATGATGTGGTGCATTACTTTCTGAATGCCCCTCATATAATTTCATGGTGAAATTCTAACCAGGTTTAACAGATAATTCAAAGCTTTAGCGCTGATGAACGGAGTGTAACCTAATATTGAGCACTGAGACCATGAGCACATGTATGATGTAGCCCTCTTGTCCGGGACCCCCCAGCCTGCCGCAGAGTGTGTTGGCTGTGGCGCAGTGCCCGGGTAAAACACAAATTTATGAGGTTAAGAATGGTCATTAAGAAAAAGGTAGTCAGAAAAGTGAAAGAAGAAAGCAGTACAGAAGAACAAGTAGGATATACTAGCTGGGGAAACTATGCAAGAAGTCACTAATACATGCATACACCTGAGAGATGTGGCACTAAAAGTGGGTCTGACCATTAACCAAGATTAGACAAAGTATATGAAGATATCAAGAGACTAAGGCAGAATGATTCAGATTATATTATGTTGGAGATATGATCATTAGGAGAGCAGAAACACACTAGCATCTAAGCTAAATCTTCAACAAAAGCAACAGAGAAAGCAAGGAAATTAAAAGTAGAGTACAAATAGGGAATAAAATATACTTTGCCTTGCAACACCTGTTAAAATCCAAAACCCTGTCCCAAAATATGAAAATAACAATCTACAAAACTATGAGGGTCATCCTGAAAGTCGTGAGCAAAAATTTTTTAAAAATCAGAATTTATAGATGGAGAAAATATAAATGTATCACCTTAAACTGCATCCTTTTCTTCACTTTTTAACATAATCTCCATTTCTCTGCACACATTTTTCCCATCGCTCTGCAAGTTTGAAAATACCCTCCTGGCAGAAATCCATTCCAGCTGACCGACAGCACAGACACACTGCTTTCTGGACGTTCTCTCCTGTGGGACCCAGAGGGCACAAACTTTTCTATAGCCTAGGGTTTCAATCATTTCCTGTACTGCATTGTGTCCTATTCCAAGATTTACAGCGATTTCAGAAACTGTGACACGCCTGTCTTCTTTAATGATGTCATCAATCCTTTCCATGTTGCATTCAGTGGAGGCAGTTTGAGGGCGACTGCTGCAAGGCATATCTTGGATGCTCGTGTTTCCATCTTTGAAATGTTTCACCCACCTCCTAACACTGCTAGCACCCATACACACATCTCTATAAGCAAGTTGAAGTCTTTGGTGAATTTCAGCAGCGGGGATTTCCTCTTTAACGAGGAACTCAATAACAGTACGCTGATGAAATGAAACTTCAGCACCCACCATTTTGTTTATGCTCCGCCTGGTCACGTGACACATGATGGTGATGTCATGTGACCTCTACATGAAGTACAAAGGATGTAGATTTAAGGTGATACATTTATATTTTCTCAATCTATAAATTCTAATTTTTAAAAAACTTTTTGCCCATGACTTTCAGTATGACCCTTGTATAATAAGGCCAGGTGTCATGTATGGATCAGAAACGTGGAGTACAACAAAGAAAGATGAACAACAAATGAGAACAAGATCCTTAGAAGAATCTTTGGTCTCACAAAGGATACCAACAGTGAAGAATGGAGAGCTAGAAAGAACACTGAAATGAAAAGCTTATTTAAATCCCAATGAATTATAAATGTCTTGAAACTGAACAGATTACACTGGTTGGCCCATGTAGAAAGAATGGAAGGGAACAGACAAATGAAAATGATGTTTGTACAAGAGATGGAGGAAACAAGACCACGGAGGCAGGCCAAGACAGAGACGGAAAGAGAACATTAGAAGAAGATATAAAGGAAATTGTTATCACCAACTGGAGAGAAGATTAGGGATAGAGAGGAATGGATGTGAACTTTATCTGCAGCAAGCAGCCTTAATGGCTTGGAAAGCTGAAGAAGAAGAAGATGAATCTCTCCAAGTAACCCACAGAACAGCTGGTTTGACAGCTAAACAGCAGCAAGTCAATGAACCTGACCATGTTTATGCAATACCACATCATACTTCACCCTGTGCTATAACATGTTACTTTACATCACATTTCACTCTGTGCTATAACACGCTACTTTACATCACAACACACACCCTGGTAACACTGGACAACACTTAGCTAAGTGTTAGCACTGGACAATGTATAAAACTGTTAACATCTTCCTTCATCATCTTCATTCTCTCTCTTTCTTCTC
Organism: Achatina immaculata; assembly: GCA_009760885.1. Taxonomy (NCBI): domain Eukaryota; kingdom Metazoa; phylum Mollusca; class Gastropoda; order Stylommatophora; family Achatinidae; genus Lissachatina; species Lissachatina immaculata. Next base: position 35,852,135 of record CM019716.1, read on the forward strand.
ATTATTCTTTACCTCCCTGTCAAAGTCGATCCCATTTAAAAAGTTCACCATAAGATCCTCAGCAATGTACTGAATTGATGTCAGCATCACACTGTTAGTAGATATAAAGAACAGTTTGTTACTGTAATGTCAGTATCACACTGTCAATAGATATAAAGAACAGTTTGTTATTTTGATGTCAGCATCATACTGTCAATAGATATAAAGAACAGCTTGTTATTTTGATGTCTGCATCATACTGTCAATAGATATAAAGAACAGCTTGTTATTTTGATGTCTGCATCACACTGTCAATAGATATAAAGAACAGCTTGTTATTTTGATGTCTGCATCACACTGTCAGCAGATATAAAGAACAGTTTGTTATTTTGATGTCTGCATCACACTGTCAGTAGATATAAAGAACAGTTTGTTATTTTGATGTCTGCATCACACTGTCAGTAGATATAAAGAACAGTTTGTTATTCTGATGTCAGCATCACACTGTCAATAGATATAATGAACAGCTTGTTATTTTGATGTCTGCATCATACTGTCAACAGATATAAAGAACAGTTTGTTATTTTGATGTCAGCATCACACTGTCAAAAGATATAAAGAACAGCTCATTATTTTGATGTCAGCATCACACTGTCAGTAGATATAAAGAACAGTTTGTTACTGTAACAACCATCACATCATTCTTGCTGAGTCATCTTTGCACACCTACTTCCACACAAACTATGGCATGCTTGCAAAATCTCACTTGTTGGTGATCATCCGCATTGTGATCCAGTCCACAGGAAGGCAATCTGTTGTAACCAAACTTTGAAACACTATCAGTACACGCCCAAGAAACTCCTATGGATGAAACACCAAACCTTCATCAATTTCTCTAAACATGACAAAACTCTCTAAGTTTTCTTTCTTTATTTCTAGCTCATCAATAAAGGTAAAAGTACAGCAGGAGAGATAAGCTTTAGTAGATAATACGGTCAAAACAGTCTCTATGGTTACATTACTTTCCATAGCTAGTGTCATTCTGTACGCTAGTTTTCTCATATGTAAATTAATACATGATACCTTACTGTATTCTGTTGTGTAGTCTGTGTTTATTATCTCATAAACAGCTTTTCAATTTCAAAACAAAATTAAATAAGCTATGGCATGGGAAACCAATTCTAATTAAAAGTGGCTCCATCATTAAATGTTGTACTATAATGTAGTTAGCACATATTGAAGCAATGCTGAATAAATGTTTCAGGCTTTATTCACTTGATCAAGAGCAGCCCTGATTTATGTTGAAGAGGTATAACATAAAATATGGTGTTTATATCCATACTTTCCTTGACTGTTTTTTGCACACACATTTTGTCAACTCAGTATCATATCTGACCAGCTTCAACTTCCAAGTACCAACTGGAGCCGGGCGCCAATTTTTACAGCTGGGTTGGCAGAGGTGAGTGTGGCTTGACCTGAACACCACCATGAGAGATAAATTTACCAATCACAAGGCTGCTCAGCCAGACTAGTTGACTGAAATGGAGTATGAAATATAACCACCTCTGTCAAGCTCTCATTACCTTCTCTGTCAGCACACCCCTGGGGATTTTCATAAATCTGAACATAATGTAACATCAAAAACATAAAAAAAAAACTTTATAGCAATAAAAAATGTTATCTCCACATGCAAATGAGCATATAATAAACCAATTCAAGCTTATTTATAGCTCACAGCAGCCATTTTAGAACAAGAAAAATTAAAAACATGCATAAAATCTGAAGAGATTAGTGCTGCAGGTTTTAGTCACATTATGTCCTTATAATTTTCTGGAATCACTAAGTATCAACAGAAGCACCACTGCCACTGCAATCCATGCAAACACACCCTCCATGCAACAATAACTTCATCAGCGTCAAAGCCACAAGTGTTAAAAATGTGAATCAGAAACCATAAGTCCCTTTCATAATCACTCTTCCCCCTCTCTACCAGTTTGAGAACCTTTTATTTGAACAACTAATAAAAACTGTTACAGAAGTCCTGTTTAAATAATTAACTCAATGACTGACCAATAAAATTATGTCACTTGTTTGTAAAAAGTAGTTAAAAGTGTATGGTGCAGCTTTATAACAGAGAAGATTAAATGAGGGGAGGAAAGAAAAATATGAAGCTAACATACACAATCAGCATTTTGACAAAACATCTTATTCAAGGGCAAAAAAAAACAGAAAACAAATAAACATAGAGGAAAAAAAATTGCATCTCATTTACAAGGTTAGTCTTTTGCAGGGGCTGAGCTTTAAACAGTTTAGAATCTTTAACTTTTCTTGCTTTACAAATAAGAATATGTCACAGACAAGAGTTTTTTCTGTAACACTTATGGATGTAAAAAGTCCTCCTATCAGAATCATTACCAACTTCAATATCTGGCATGATCCTACCCTGCAGCTGTTGCCAAAGTACAAGTTATTAAACATCCTTATAAAGTATTAAGCCATTCCAGCATGACATGTAATCATCTTGTCAACTTTCTGTTATATTTTTTTCATAAAAATCTAGGAAATATAATATGCAGGAAACTACTGTAGAGAGCGGAACAATAACACAACTCCTTCAAATCATCAGAGGAAGTACCCCCCCCCCCCCCAAGACAAGTGTTTCGACCCTATTAAACAATAATAATATTCCTAAACAGTTTTGTCAATCCTTAATATGAAATATAAACACCTTGAATTTTTTTTTGGCAAATCTGCTTCATTGTGCTAAGCCACATGTAAATATTAATGAATTTATGACATATTAGTAATATTAATATAAGTAATCACGGCCACTAATAACTTGTCATATATCTTTCCAATGTCGTTAGATGTCACATAGGCCTCGCAAGGTAATTCGCCAATTTTTCCTGTCTTCGGCGATCTTTTCAACCTCATCAGTTGGTTTTATGCCTATTAATTTGGCCTCTCTTAACAATGTCCTCTTCAGAGTTTCAATGGTCTGCCTCTTTTTTCTTCGGCCTGTTGTGCTCCACTTGATAGCTTGTTTTGGGATTTTCTGATCGTTTCTTCTCATCATGTGACCAACATATGTCCATCTCCTTTTCCTGATTACCCATGAGACTGGTTGTTGTTCAGTCATCTGTCTTATCTCTGCATTGTTCTTGAATTCGTTCCACTTGATGCCGAGTATTTTCCTCAGGCATTTGTTTTCAAAAGAGTCTAATTTTTTGTCTACTTCTTTAGTTGTTTTCCAGCTTTCGCATGCATAAATGAGGGTGGATATTACATTTGAACTGAATAGTTTTATTGGTTTTTTGTGCTTATAACTTTTGAATGCCATGCATTCTCAAGATTCTTGAAGATCGATGCTGCTTTTGCAATTCTAATTCCAACTTCCTTTCTGGTGTCACCATCCTGGTCTATGTAGCTGCCAAGCTATGCAAATTGATTGACTTCTTCAACATCTGTCCCTTCTATGTGTATTTTTCCATTCTGATTAATGGGAAGTTTCATTATTTTTGTTTTGTCCTTGTTACTAATGTTACATTACTTGATGTTACTAATAACTTAACAATCATATATTTACAGGAATCATTACATATCTGGCCTCATACATGCTTGTATACTGAGAAAAAAAACTATACAGAAAAAAATTAGTATCATCACTCCACCTCCGCATACAGGCTATAAACAGGCAGGTGGAGCAATGTTTATTTTTATATAACAGCAAAATTTAAATCCATTTAAGAAAGCACACTCCCTAATGTTGACTTACAAAACAGTGTGTTAATTTCTGTCTTCATACATTTTTTTAATCAGATATTACAGTAAGCTTCTTGTAAGAGAAGAAGGATATAAATGATGAAAGATAAGCAGCATAAAATAAATATAAGGAAAGATATTTATACAATATGTATAAACAAAAATTAGAGCAAAAAATTTGTCAGAAATAATATGTAGGAATGAAGAAATATACATACACATCGTTTTTGTATATTTCTTCATTCCTACATATTATTTCTGACAAATTTTTTTCTATATATTAGTTCTATTAAATTCTGTCTTTCCACATATTACGTCTGGTTTATTACTACATTATTTTCTGTCCTCATATATATTTTCCTAATAAGTTTTATTTCTTCTGTCTTTTCCTACATAAATAAATGTCTATCCAGCATGCTGTTTTTCTACATGTACTTCCAATTTCTTTTTCCCTATAAACTGCTTCTGTAGATGTCTTTCTAATACCTGTTTTCCTACAACTTGTTTCTGTAGACGTCTTTCTAATTTCTGTTGTCCTACAAATTGTTTCTGTAGACGTCTTTCTAATTTCTGTTGTCCTACAAATTGTTCCTCTAGATGTCTTTCTTTCTAATTTTTGTTTATACATATTGTATAAATATCTTTCCTTATATTTATTTTATGCTGCTTATATCTCATCATTTATATCCTTCTTCTCTTACAAGAAGCTTACTGTAATATCTGATTAAAAAAAAAAAAAGATCTAAAGTCAGTATTAAAAAGAACAAAACAATCTAACCTACAGTGAAGGTGTGATACTAGCCACATCACACTTTCACAAACATGATATGTCTTAATGGCATGGATACAGGGATTTTACCTTTATTTACTTTACAATGGGCTGTTTACACAATATTTTTTAACAATTTTTTTTTTTTTTTGCAATCATCACAGTGAGGTATTCATAATTTACAAGACACAAAAACACTGTAAATATGCATCACTTTATATCTCAGTAAAATTATATAGGCCATGATGAACGATTTAAAAAAAAAACCAAAAAAACCTGGTCATGTGTTGAGGATGCTGTTTCAAGACTAAAAGTTAGATTACTATTAAAACATTAGAACATTATTCTACACTGACTATTGGTGAAAAAAAAATAATAAGATAATAAAAACAACAGAAGCCAAGAAAGAGAAAGAAAAAAGATTCTTTCAAATTCCAAGTGTCAAACAAAAGACCATTAATTAATTAGGATGATCATACAGCAGTCCAGAAGAACACTACCAGCCTCCATGAGGAAGTTAGCAATGATGGTCTGCTTGATCCTGTATTTGTCTAGCTGCTACCTCCATGAGAAAGTTAGCAATGATGGTCTGCTTGATCCTGTATTTGTCTAGCTGCTACCTCCATGAGGAAGTTAGCAATGATGGTTTGCTTGATCCTGTATTTGTCTAGCTGCTACCTCCATGAGAAAGTTAGCAATGATGGTCTGCTTGATCCTGTATTTGTCTAACTGCTACCTCCATGAGAAAGTTAGCAATGATGGTCTGCTTGATCCTGTATTTGTCTAACTGTTACCTCCATGAGAAAGTTAGCAATAATGGTCCACTTGATCCTGTATTTGTCTAACTGCCACCTTAGATGTGATTAGCCCTGCCAACCTAACAACAACATACTAAATCACTAGAAAATCTACTGGAAAACACTGCATTAATTTCTACAGAACCACTATACAGTTAAAACAGCTGCAGTATGTACAGCAGGAAGTATACATAAGAGTTCTGTGCAGAGAGCTGAAATAGTCAAGCTGGTGCTGAAGAGACAAAAAGACTACAAAATATCAGGCAGCCAATAATTATCATGCTAATTTCATCAGCGTCAAAGCCACAAGTGTTAAAAAAGTGAATCAGAAACCATAAGTCCCTTTCATAATCACTCTTCCCCCTCTCTAACAGTTTGAGAACCTTTCATTTGAACAACTAATAAAAACTGTTACAGAAGTCCTGCTTAAATAATTAATTCAATGACTGACCAATAAAATTCTGTCACTTGTTTGTAAAAAGTAGTTAAAAGTGTATGGTGCAGCTTTATAATAGAGAAGATTAAATGAGGGGAGGAAAGAAAAATATGAAGCCAACATACACAATCGGCATTTTGACAAAATACCTTTTTCATGGCAAGAAAACAGAAAATAAACATAAGGGAAAAAAAATCGCACCTCATCTAAGAGATTAGACTTGGTGGGGGGCTTTTTATTACGGTTCAGAAACTTTGAACTTTGAATTTTCTTGTTTTACAAATAAAAGAGTTACAGAAAAGTGGTTATTTTTTCATTTGTTTATACTGCACCATATACTTTTACATAATTATCTCTAGTTTTATCAGTCATCATTAGACTCATCTTTTCTCAGATTCATGCAGCTATTCCCTTTCTTCCAAGACACTGACTCTATTACATGCAGCCCACCCAAGAAACCATCACATTTAATGCAGCCCCCATTATTTAAATCTGACAGCTCTGACACAACCTCCAATTTTAAGCCAAGAAAGAAAAGCTAAAACATTCTTACAGCCTCTTACAAACTTCAAATTCAGCAAGTACGTCTTCATATCAAGATAAATTGCTCTTCTACTTTCTTTTTCAAAAGAGGCCAATGTTATTACAAAAAATTAACGTAATCTACATTTTTTTCTATGGTACCTGCAACAAATGTTCTAATTCCTGAAAAAACAAGATCTTGCACAAGTCAAAGTCACTAGCCGTTATAAATTTCTTAAATTTAGCTTGGAAATTAAATAGACACTGCACAGTCCAGAGTTTCACAGATTAGTAATCAGTTTCATTCTGAGAATGAGGCTGTGATCTGATACCATATTCATATTAACTTTAACATCAGATTCATATTAACTGCTATAATATTTGAAACTGAACAGATGTGCTGCTCTGATTAAATTAATTTTAAAAAAGCTATGTTGAGAATATGGTATGAATATGGTACTTGATTAAAAATTTAAATCATAGTTTCAATGTTAATTTTCAGTGGTCTGTTTATTAAAATTTTTTTTTAAAAACTTTTTTTTTTGGGCATGTTTTAAAGAAACAAATTGTTCCCTCTAATTTTAAACAATGGTGACAAATTTTTCAAATATTTTAGTTTTGAAGGTACCAAAACTCTGTGAGCAAGAAAATATAAAAATGTTCTAAAGAACAGTAAGTCATTCTCAAATACAAGCTATTATTAGGAGAGGATTTTAAGGAAAAGATTTCTTCTGGGTTCATTTTTCACCTTCAGTGCTGCTGCCGGTTTCTGTGGCATTATTATGGATGACAGACGAACCTGGTGGACAATCATGACCATTAGGAAGAAAAGAAAACACCAAAACAAAAAATGCACTTAAAGCATACCTTACACCCACAATGAAGTTGGTGATAATATCAGATAAACACATCATCATGGTTTTCAATGGGTGTTGTGCTGGTAGGAACTGGTGATGTTTGACTAAGACCTTGACCTTCTGTGTTTACCATTATCTTATTTTATGAACTTCTAACATGCTTCCGTGTTGCATAAACCAATTTGTTCTTGTATGATCTCCTGTTTCTTTTACCTTTATCTGATCCTGATTTATAATGTTTTCGTGTCATCTCTTTGTCATTAAACATATAAAAAAAACATATACTTTCAAAAATTTACAGTATATGCTTACTATAAAGTATTTACATAATAATAAATATAAAGATAATTTAGGGCATCAGTTTTAAATATTATATTTCATCACAGTAGTTTAAGGGTCTAAAGTAGCCTTAATATAAAGAAATTATATTTCATCATGGTAATTTAAGGATCTAAATTCAATCCTCATCCATGGATATTTTTTAAGCACAATCTAAAGCAGAAAGTTATAATTTCTCTACTTTCCTGAAATCTGACACAAAGAGTTCTAAATTCTAAGATTGTTACAAATAAATCCCCATAAAACATGAAATAAATTATAAGAAATTACTGACTAATGGCAGGTAAAATCATGATGATGATGACAGAAATTGAGGTGAAGTGATGATTTTGATTGCAATAATGAACGACACTGACCATTAAGCAAATAATAAATGCTGAAAACAACGTAACAGACTACTACAACATAATAAAACTGAACAACAACAACACAAAAAAGAAAAATATCTACATTTTACACATCAACAAAATTAATTACTTACAGCAAACAGCCTAAACAAATGCAAATTTACAAGAACAATAAAATGCAGATAAAATAAAAACATCCCTGCTAAAAAAAAAAAAAAAGCCATTAACAGAATTACAAATTTTCCTGAAAATATTACACTGATTACATCGAAGGGGACTGTGCTTTAAAAGGTTGTCAAATGAGACTTACTTCTTTATAGCAAAAGTTCACTTTTTTTTAAATGTTTTATTTTACATTTTTTTTAACATACCTTGTAGGTAAGATAAAGATAACTCTGGCATACCACGAAAGCACCTAGAGGATATAGTGTTGGTGCCCATATTTTCTTGACCTGTTGGCACACTAGAGGGTGATGTGATCAGCATCATGCTTTGTTGCCTTTCCCTGCCCAGTTCCAAAAGAAGCCAGGTACCTGTTTCTACAGTTTGGTGTGCCCCAACACTTCTGGCTGGATTCAAACCCCTTCACCACTAGAGGCCAGTGTACTAATCACTTTGCCACTCAAGCAATTTTATATATACAATTCCAATACAGATGTGTTTCCTACAATAGGATGTTTAAGTATACACCATTGTCTTCTAAGATACTGAGCCGACAGGCGTCGTCAATCATGCTCCTCTACTCTGTCCAGTCCTGAGTATCTCTGATCAGATATAATGACTTTTATTTTCCTAAGTCACTTGATTAGAATGTTCACATTTTTTTTTCTAGGTTTCTCTTTCTCTTTTTTTTTTCTCATGAGTTTTTCTAGTGGTTATCAGGTTCTCTAGTGTCATAAGAAAGAATACAATGAGAATATTTACAAGAGAACATATGCCATAATTACATATGCCAAAATGCAAAATAAATGAAAGTTTATGACTAAAAACCACTAAAAAAGCACATACCAAAAGAACACACACCAAAAAAAAAAAAAATGAGACCAGTAACTGTAACAACCATAAAAATATAGGGGTATACCATCATAACAATATACAGAAATATACACACTATAAAAATACATACTGCACACAAACACCAGAAGAGTGCATAACTTTATAATATTTTCATTTCACATATTTTAATATTTAGAAGGGAAAAATGTTGTACGACTCTTTTTTTCTTCAGAAACACATTGATCAGATAGCACAAACATAACTTCAGATTCTCAGGCCTGACATGAAACAACTATGTAGCATTAAAGTGAAAAAAACAAAAAAAAACAAAGAAAATACACCTACCCTAAGAGGCTTTGGTTTTGGATAGTCGCTCATCAATTTCTGGTAGTGACTAACATCCATAAGGCGGAGCATCTCTGTCAAGCAAGCCACTAGCAGGTTCTGGGGGCGTGGAGTGAAAGAAATGAAGATGAATACTAAATGAAAAGAAGTGATAAGATTACAAAGTTTTAAAACTGCAACAATGATTTTCCAATGCTGCTCTGACAATGTGGGCCAGTTATTCTTAAAATCCACAGTGGTCATCAACAAGGCTGAGATCTATGGCCTGTGCCAGAGTGCATGCATGAGCTGATGCACTGGCTAAACAGGAAAACAAAATGACATAGTTAAATACTGAACAGTAGTTTGAGGTATGAAAGTGTCCTATATTTGATCTGCATTTAAACAAGAAATAACATTTCAGATCTGAGTGAACAGGAGGATCTACAAACTATGAGGTAAGACGAGCAACTGAATGGAGAAAAATTGCCGTTCTCACTTCTCATGCTGGTGGCTGGGGTACTAGAGGACCTCCAGTCTGCCTTTTTGTAGGAACAAAAGTGAATAACTGGCTCCTTACAGTGCTAGAGAAGAAAAGACAGCAAGATCTAATATTCACCCCCATCATCTGCATCAAGGAAAGTACAGGCACTAAGATCATATCCCTTTATTCATGCCTCAGTGACATGGAAAAGGATGAATAAGGTTGGATGTTCAAAGCAGGCTGTTATTTTACCAATCCATCATGTATCAATGAAGAAGCCTTCCCTTAAGATTTAAAGCTGCATCAATGCATGTAAATCCAACGATGCTTATGTTTAAGCTTGGTGTAAGTAAATAAGAAGTCTGATGATGATTATACATTTCTCATGGCTGGATATTTAAAACACTGTATTTGTTGATTTTTACACTGATCACTGATAACTGAAGGCAACAAGTTCAAGTGAGCACACTGTCCTCACTGTGACATTCTATTATTATGTCAAATCTCTAACAGTCATCATATGTAAATCATCACCAATCATGAGACTTACCCCAGATGTCTTCTTCTTTGCTCCATTCAATGTCCCCAGGGTTCTGACAGTCATGTCAAACACACCTTGGATTATCTTAGTCACTTCATCCTTGACATCCGATGTCTGGAAGAACAATCACACATCTATATAACTGGATTCACATACATGATATAATTTTCTAGACTTGTAGTACTATATGTCTATAATATATTACCATACAAGAAAAGTTCAGATACCTAATATACCTGTAGGAAATCTTTATTACGGCAGCTATTTTTTTCAGTTCCTGAATAAAGCTAAACTGCTGTGAGTGTGCAATACTTTAGCAGACTCCATTGCTATGGGGATTATAGTGATCCGCACCCTGTTATCCAAGCTGGGCATGTTACTGCAGGTAAATAACAGAGGTAAGACCAAGTCTCAAGCTATGAGTCACCAAATCAGACACAAGCATGTCAGCTATGGGTTACAGACTGCTGAATCAGATTCTAATGACACCTGTAAAAAACTATTTCTATGTCACTGTAGATAAAAAACTATTATTGAAATCACCTGGACTTCTCTTTTGGGGTTTGCTTCAATAGCCTCTGACCCTCCAAACCTACTCACATTCTTATATCTTTCCCATGCCGTTAAATGTCACATGGGGTTTGCATGGTAGTTCGCCAAGTTTTCCTGTTTTCAGCAAGCTTTTCAGCCTCATCAAGGGATTTTATGCCTACTAAACTGGCCTCTCATAACAATGTCCTCTTTGGAGTTTCACGTCTACTCACAATACTGCAGTTTATTTTTCGTTACATGTCAGACTTCATATATCAATAAACATTAAATATCTGAAAAAAAAAAACTGAATGTAAACATACTATTTATAAACGTGCCTGTTAGAAACAGCATATGCCACAACAATGGAAGAAAGAGATACAACCACTAGAGAAGCATACTCAAAATATTTGTTACACATTCTTTTCTCTTCATTTGTTGTTGTTATTGCAAAAAAACAAAAAAAAAATCTGACAAATTACATTGTTCGCCCTTGCTACCATAGTAAAGCGTGTCCTACCAAGTTTTCTCATTGAAGAAACTGACGAACCTCTTTCAGTTTGTACACAGCAGTCAGGAGGTCACCAAGAGTGTTGGCTGTCAAGTCTAGGTTGTACTGGTTGATAAGGCATTTCTTCAGATGCCCCAAAATAAGTGGCAGAAGCATAGCCCTTGACGCTGAAAATATACAGAATACAGGCATCTACATATACACACATGGCACATCCTAAAATGTATTAAGTCATTATTTGGATGACAATGAATATACTGGAGTAAGAGCTGTGCTGAAGATCCTGAAAGGTCAGATGAAATGTTGGCTGTAGTGACTCTACAAACATCCTAGAAGGAAACACTAAGAGCAAAGTCCAAAAATATGTGGGGATAATCATTGGTCTCTATCTAAACAGTAAGTCCTACAGCTCTTCTTGTTCTTGTCCTCATAGTAAATCCTTGATGCTGCAAGCAGGGTATTCTCTGTAGCTGAAGCAGGGAAGGTGCTGGAGCCCACCATCATGTCACATCCATAATGGAGTCAAAAGAAAAACCAGAAAAGGTGTAATGCTTTTTTAGGTAAATTCCACAGCCATGGAGATCTTAGTGACCCATTATCCACTGGCCAGGCTGAGCCTTTACTGAAAGCACCAATGGAATGATGGGAAAGGATCCTAGCCAGTTATCGTTCAGTGGGCCTGTAGCTATGCCTTCATTTTAGCATTCTTAGCTCCCAAATTCACCCATTTATCCTATACAAGAAACCCATGATGGGAAAGCCACAGACTTACTTGGGTCCAAAAGTAACTGCGAACTGATTGTATTTTTGATAAGGTTAGTTTTAGCCCTCATCACAGTCCCTCCAGGTTCTGGCCTGATTTTGTTGAGAATAAAGACAACATGCTGAGCAAGGTCAGTGTTGGAGATGATAAACATCAGAGGAATGTATGTCTTGTGGAGACTATTCAACAGCTGAGCCTGGAATTACAAAACATAATAAAAATAGTTTGGTTTTTTTTGTTAAGCTCCATTACAGTTAGAGAGAGAGGTATCTATCTCTTTGTCTCTCTCTCCCTCCCTCTCTCTCTCTCTCGATACAGGGGGGAGAGAGAGAGAGAGAGAGAGAAAAGGGGGAGACAAACTGACAGACAGAGAGGCGGAAAGACAGAGAGGCAGACACAGAAAGAGAGAAAGAAGGAGAGAGAGAGACAAACAGATAGACACAGAGAGAGAGAGAGAGAGAGGGAGAGAGAGACAGTGAAACGGACAGACAGGCAAACATGCATGCTTGTATGCATACATACACATATATTACATTAAACAAAGAGTTAGTGTAACATTGAAACAGAAAAGATAAATAATTAAATACATTAGAACCAGACAGCTAAAATATTTGGACAATAAAGACATTTTGGAAGGTGTAATTTCAGAGCAAAAGAAAGGAGGCAGAAAAGGATATGAGTGGTCGGACATGAAGCAAACTGGCCAGGTTCACCATCAATGAAAGAGATAGCAAGCTAGAGACTGCTGCAACAAATCTTCTCTGGGAAATGGGACTTTCATGACAATGAAAAGGCTGATTAACACAATTTTTACAAAAAACTAGAGGGGAAAAAAATCAAAGGCAAAAGAACAGGAGGATGACAATGGCACAGACATTTTTTTTTTAAATGGACATAGGACAGTTTCTCAAGATCAATCAATCAATCAATCAATCTCTCTCTCTCTCTCACATGACTTGCCAGCCATCAAGTACTAAAATGACATAGTTCGAAAAGTAACTTGTTAGATATTATTAGAAATTATTTTAATGTTTGTTAAAAAATATATGTTAGAGGATCTGTACTGAAAATTATTTTTGTTTATGTATATGTCTGTGTGCGCACGTGTATGTGTGTGTGACAGCTATTTTATTAGGTTAATTACTTCTTCTATTTTACTTTGAATATAACAGTTTAATCTTACATTCTTTTGATATGTTTTTTTTTTTTTCATAATGTAATTTGTATACTTGTATTAACTGTGCGTGTGGGAAGAATAAAAGATGGGGTGATGAAGAGCAGAATGTAAGACGGGCTTGCGTGCCCAATTCTTTACCCTTTAAAAATAAAGATCATTCATTCACTCATTCATTCTCCTACTGTACCATCTCGACTGGGAGTCAAAATATGTTGGAGATACATTTCCCAGGAAATGTGCAAATAATTCACTTGTTTTAGGGTGATCAACTTAAAACTAACTGAGACCAAGACTTATCCCTACCTGAACCTTGTGTAGATCTCTTTCTTGAGAATACAAAACTTTACCAAAAGCTTCAAACACTTTGTTGAGGTTGTCTCTAAATTCCTTTATTGACTGACTACCATACATTCTGAAGATAATACACAACATTATCAGCTGTGAGAAAATAGTCTCAGATTTAAATCTTAGCCACTTATGAGAACTCCTTTACTCTGCATAAACCCAGAAGATAAACACACACAACAACATTGTCAACCATGAGGTTATAGGCTTAATTCTTAGATGCCTTCAAGAACTCTTACTCCTCCACTGATTGACTACCATATATTCTGATGATAAATACACAATATCATGAGGAAAACAGCTGTGCATTTAAAGCTTAATCACTTATTATGTTCCTTTCTCTCAAGCCTATGCAATGTCTACAGTTTCTGACATCATTTTTATATCCTATTAAACTTCATTATGTCTAATACTTCATGAAGCCCAAGCCATCTGGACATGAAATTTGTGACATAATATCTCCGCTTAAGATAAAAAAGCCAAGAGTAAAATGTCCTGATCAGTGTCATGTTAAGGCTATAAAAAGAAAGTAAACAAAATATAGCCTTCAGCTGCTGCACACTGAGGGACACAGAAAGGAACAAATGAACAAACTTTTGTTTTAAAATGGAGAGGAACTGAGCATGCTGGGTCATCAGCCAAATGCACTCTCTCTCTCAGCTTTCACACTGTAACAGACAGGAAGAGATCAGACTCAGCTTTCACACTGTAACAGACAGGAAGAGATCAGACTCAGCTTTCACACTGTAACAGAGATCAGACTCAGCTTTCACACTGTAACAGACAGGAAGAGATCAGACTCAGCTTTCACACTGTAACAGACAGGAAGAGATCAGACTCAGCTTTCACACTGTAACAGACAGGAAGAGATCAGACCCAGCTTTCACACTGTAACAGACAGGAAGAGATCAGACTCAGCTTTCACACTGTAACAGACAGGAAGAGATCAGACTCAGCTTTCACACTGTAACAGACAGGAAGAGATCAGACTCAGTTTTCACGCTGTAACAGACTGGAAAAGGTCAGAGCACCTTTAGGCTTATCTGGAGCAAAAGGGACAACGCAAACTTGCAACTAAATGAAAATCATTTCATGACCACCAATATTTTATCTTTCTCTGTCACTTGTCTTTATCTTCTGTATCAATTACTTGGTGAAGAAATCAGTAACGTCAAATATTTTTGTTCACATTTAATGTAATCAATGCTACTTTACAACATACCACAAAACAAGAACCATTAAGTTGTTCATCTTGATCTAAATGCACAAAAAAAAAAAAAGTGACTTCCTCTTCCCCTCAATGCTGACAGCTGCTTATCAAGATTATCCTTACTAATGCAGGTGTACAAGAAGACAGTGAGTGGCAAAGTGGGTTTCTTAGTTACCTCCGTCCTAAATGGACCACATTAATCCCTACTTCATTTGCTGGGCTGTTTTGTAATAGCCTGCTTCCAGGGCAGAACTTTTGGAAGAAATAGCCCCACAGCCTGAAGATCATGGCCCACGAGACAGAAATCATTATGGTTTCACACCGGTAAAAATCTGCCAAGAAATTTGCTTTTTGGATCAACTCATGGTTTTCAAGCATGCTGCATCCACTGTCGGGGTTCTTGTAGATAACGTGGACTAAATGAACCGATTGTGAGACCTCTTTCCCAAGAGCAGATAGGAGCATATACGGACTTGTTCAAATACAATTACAATAATCTTTTCATAATTTTTTCATCTTTCAGAAAGTAAAATAATTTGCTAGCCAGAAATGGTCAAACATCAGAGCAGACATCTCTCCCCTGAAACAGAATAAAACACATTACCCTCTACTGTAACAGCAAGCATACCTCTGAGACAGCATGCAGGACTTTACTGAGAACTTTAAAATATCATCCAGAACCTTTGAAATGAAACAAAACAAACCAAAAAAAAATTATATAAAAATAAAGATGAAGTAACCTGGATTAACTCTTCCCATGCCGAAGCCACTTAAAAGGCTGCATCTGGTTTACTATGTTGGTGCCGAAGCCATTATAGTGGCCTTTCATTTGTTTCACTAAAAAACCGGTGTAACATTTAGATTGTAAACATTTAGTGCGCATGGCTAGTGACCTTTTCCATCATTGCCGAAGAGTGCTTAGTAATGAGGGAGAAAATCGAAGTTTTCATCGAGAATTTTCAAATTTTGGTGATGCAGACAGTGATATGGACATGCCCTGTGACCGGACCACTGTTCTTGAATGTATCCCAAGTAGATCTAGACTTATTAGACAACTGGAGAAGTAGTTAGAAGGTTATTTCAGACATTATTTTAGTGAAAATGGCTCATATGATCACAAGACGAGACTGACAAGCAGTTCTAGGCATCTCAGATGGTACGTGCTGTACATCTAGACCTAGCCGATGGTAAGCAGGACACAATTATTTTCTAAAAACATCACATTACTTCTTTTTTCCTAAAAAAACTCTGCATTTATGAAATCTTCATACATTTAGTTATTCTGAAACATAATAAGTACACTTTTTAACACGGAAATACTTTGTTTCATTCACTTTTACTAATATATCCCTATTCATATCAAGACCCCCAATTTTACTCTGGCAAAAAGTGAAACGTCCGCGTTTCTTTCTGTAGCACAGGAAGAGTTAAATACAACATGAAAATCTACTTTACTGTAGGTCTAAAGGACAGTGATACAGTTTTCCATTCTGGATGTAACACTTTACTTACATTTTAATAAA
The DNA here is from genome assembly GCA_009760885.1 of Achatina immaculata. Lineage (NCBI taxonomy): Eukaryota > Metazoa > Mollusca > Gastropoda > Stylommatophora > Achatinidae > Lissachatina > Lissachatina immaculata. The sequence goes on from CM019716.1 coordinate 35,868,348, forward strand.
TCAATATTAAATGTAAGAAAACTCAACAACAATTAAAATAAAAATTAATTAGAATACAATGTATTCTTCCAGGCTAAAATCTGGTTTTAATTTTCTGAATGAACCTCTATTTACATTTTTTTTTTTACATTTTATTTTGTATTAAAACGGAAAAATATACAATAATTTTTCTTTCTATTTAACTATATATAAACTGTGATGTGATGTGATGTGATGCATTTTTATGCAATTTAACAATTAAAAATGACTTGTAAGAGGAAGGCCTAAACTGTATGAGAAAGGCTACAAACAGCACCCAAAGCCAAATATAACTCTTTAACAAGAGTAAACCAGCTGACAGTGTTTAGAATAGAAACAAGACACCCTACCAAATGTACAAACAAGCAAAAACAGATAACTCTATAAATAGTCCCAGTTAATATAACCATATAATATCAAAAACATATTGTCTCCATTATTTTTGATGGGGTACATAGGCACACAGAGAACATACACATGTGGCTGACCTTGAAAATCCTTCTGCTAGGCTTTTCATCAAAGTCTGTACAGGTGTAAACTCTCTCAGCCTGGATCTTAAGGCACTGCATCATTTCCCTGGAGATACATTTAAAAAAAAAGAAAAACTTAAATAAACTCAAGCTAACTACTTATTGCTGTTAGTAACATCCTGGATTGGTTTAAAAAAAAAAAATTGAAACCAAAGAAAAGTAGCACGTTTTGCAATATGATTTTTTTTGTATGTTAGATAACATCACAATCATACAGGAAAACTAAATGATTAAAGAACAGAAAGAGAATGAGAGAATGAATGAATGACTGAACAAACTTTTTTTTGCACTGAGTGAAGAATTGAGCATGCAGGTCTACCTGACATTCTGCTCTTTACCACACAACAAGAGAGAGAGGGAGAGGGAGAGAGAGGGAGAGGGAGAGAGAGAGAGGGAGAGGGAGAGAGGGGGGAGAGTGTGTATGTGTGTGTACGTGCGTGCGTGCGTGTGTGTGTATGTATGTATGTGTATATATATATATATGAGAAATATACATGAGATAAGTGGGATGGGAAAAGAAAGGCAATCAATCTGACTACAAATACCATGTACCATTTTTTTTAAAAAATGGGAAAGTACAAACATCAATGACTGTTTGCATGGCACTTGATGATGATGATGATGATGGTAGTAGTGGTGGTGATGATGATGATGATGATGATGGCGGTGGTGGTGGTGGTGGTGAAGATGATGATGATGATGACAAATAAATCTGTGAAACTGTACACATTATCAAGAACATTAAAGCATATTTTTTAAATATGGAAACTTGTACGTGTGATGCTAATTTTACATAACAATGTAAAGACAACATAGTATAATCAAGCACATTTTACATCATCTTACATCCTTCCTATGCCGTTAAATGTCACATTGGGCCCACATGGTAGTTTGTCAAGATTTCCTGTCTTCGGTGAGTTTTTCAATCTCATAAAAGGATGTTATGCCCACTGAACTGGCCTTTCTTAACAATGTCCTCTTTAGAGTTTCACGTGGTCGACTTCTTCTTCTTTGGCCTGTTGTGTTCCACTTGACACTTTGTTTGGGGATCCTCTGATTGTTCCTTCTCATCACATGACTGACATATGTCCATCTTCTTTTTCTGATCAGCCATGAGACAGGTTGTTGTTTGCTTATCTGTCTTATTTCTGCTTGTTCTTGAATTCATTCCACTTTATACCGAGTATTTTCCTTTGTTTTCAAAAGAGTCTAATTTCTTGTCTATAATCAAGCACACTAATCTAGAATAATGCAAACTTTACAGTATGAGACTGCCACTTTGGCCAAATGGGGTCAATCTGACTTACTTCAGGATGAAAACAGGTTAATGTATTCTCCTGGGGGGGGGGGGGGGGGGGGGGGGGCAAACAGCAATAATTTTAGGCAACAGCAATACAATTACATTTACTAATGTGCAAGCAAAGAATTTTACTTACAGTCTGTTAATGTTGTTAAGCTTAACATGCTTGCTAGCAAGTGGAGATAATTATACATAATTCTGAACAAATGCAGGGAATTTAACTTACTTGTGAGCAAGTGGAGATGAGAAAGACTTTTCCAAGTAGTCCTCTAAAACAATGGAGAACTTTTCATACATTTCTTCATGAAAGAGGCTAAAGATATACACCTGTGAAAGGCCAGGGTATTAAAAAATATACTTGATATTTGCAAATGAAAAGTAATAAAGCAAGATTTCTAAAATGTACATTTATAACTCACTTATTAACCTCGTTGGCATTTATTGTATACATAATATAGGCCAGGTTTCCCATGCTAAAATCGTTAGCCCCAAACACTATACAAACTAACCTGGCTTTGATCCCATATAGCATTAAGCCTGATTAAATTTTGGAGTGGTACTGTGCTGCCATGCAGTGAATTAAATGAGATCAACCTTCTAAGAATAATTATGGGAATTTCTTAATTAATATTAATCAGTGGGTGGGGCCATCATGGTATCAAAGCAAAGTTTTTGGCACATGTTTTTCTTCATCAGAAACATAATGCTAAGAAGGTTAAGTGAAAGAAATGTGCACATACAGAAACCTAAGGGAAGCAAAGATGACTGCACCTGACAGACAGGAAATGTTATCAGGGCAGGCAAACCAGACCTGGTCAAGACACCATTCAGCCTCCCTGTTAGTGTTCCTGGCACCAGGCTAATACTGGTAAATAAAGCAGGGTCTGCCATGGTCTCAAGCTGGTGGAATCTAAACAGACCTCATTTCTGGAGGCTAATCACTCCCAAATCAATGTTTATGTTCCACAGCATCATTTACCAAAAAACATCCTGCCTTGCTGTTCCAGAATGGTAAAACGTAAACACTTACCAGCTATTCTTCTACTGCAGAGTGCAGAATACAATATCTGATCTCTACCTTCTCCTGTTAGACTACAGGAACACAGTCTGCTTCATGATATAGTCAGACTTGAAACAGAGTTTAGATCTGTTCTAATGTACTAGTGCTCGTAAAACTGTGCTAGCACCTCAAATGTACAGGTAAGTGAGGAGAAGGTAAAAGGTAAAGGTAACCCTGTCAAGACTCAGAGGCGCATAAGGATATGATGTTAGTGGCCATATTTTCCTTGACCTTGACCTGTCAGCACACTAGAGGGTGATGTGGTCACCATCATGCCTGCCCACCCTCCTTCCCCAGCTCCAGAAGAAGTCAGGTATCCAATTCTACAGCTGGGTGACTTAAGTGAGGGACACATTTTAATAAAAGTAATGCAACTATACATTCACAATATAATTCAGTGAAATGAAATAATGCACAAGTTTTTAAAAGAAAAGCGCTCAAATTGTCTTTAACGTTGGGAAAACATGTGTACCACTTTCTATTCAGGTTTAAAGCAAATGCACACCAAAAAAAAATGTACATATCCATGGCTTCTTTTTTTCCCCTCCAGTCTCACTGCTATTCAAAATTTATTTCTGGAAAATGAAAGAAATAAAACTCTGATACTTAATTGAAAAATCAAATATAATCCATTTAACTTCAATGCTACCAAATAATACCCAAGACCAAGTAAAATTTGTGTAATCAAATAGCACAACCACCATATTTTATCACAAGTGACAAAACTGGAGCATTTCTGGCACTTCAAAAATACACACTTTCATCTGCAAAACAAAACCATATAATTGTAGTTTTAAAAAAAAACATACAGTAAATAAAAGTGTACAAATCTTTAACACAGAACAGAAATAAGTTAATATCTAAAAGGAATAATCTTCATATAAATATATATGAGTGAAAAGAAAAATATATGCAATGGTAAATAAAAAAAGGCACATTCACATATCTGAGTATTGTTAACTAAATGTGTGGAACTAAAAGAATAAATGCACATACAACTTGTAAGTCAGACAACAATGATTACACTTTGCTTACCAATGCTTCAAATACACTTGTAGCAAAGGGCATAGGTTGACCTTCACCTGCTGTCAACATGTTGAACAAGGCATCAAGGATATCTTGCAGGTACTGTTGATTTCAACAAAACAAATGAGCTACATGAGAATGTAACAATTCTCAATGCTACTTTATACTTTATATGTAATTCTCCAATGTGCATTTAGAATACTCTGAATGCTGTTTTATAATGAACTTCCCATTAGATATTTAAGATACTCTGAATGCTGTTTCATACTGAAGTTCCTATTAGATATTTAGGATACTATGAATGCTGTTTCATACTGAATTTCCTATTAGATATTTAGGATACTCTGAATGCTGTTTCATACTGAAGTTCCTATTAGATATTTAGGATACTCTGAATGCTGTTTCATACTGAAGTTCCTATTAGATATTTAGGATACTCTGAATGGTATTTTATATGTAAATGATCAGACATTTTTGAAAAGTAGGAACAGCTGTATTCATTAAGAGAGATTACAGATGTAATATTTCAGCTTTCACCTTATTCATACTACTGTGGCCTCATATGTATTTTTGTATTTAATCTTATATACTTACAAAAATATCTTATATGTAAATTTTCATTAAGAAATCTTCTTCTTATCTTATATCCTTCCCGTGCCATTAAACATCACATAGGGCTCGCAAAGTAGTTCGCCAATTTTTCCTGTCTTCAGCAAGTCTTTCAACCTCATCAAATGATTTTATGTCTGTTAATTTGGCCTCTCTTAACAATGTCCTTTTCAGAGTTTCACGCGGTCTGCCGCTTTTTCTTCAGCCAAATAATCTACTGTCAAATAAATGACCACTGATGAACAAAATGCACAAACAGCAATGACATATCTGATGTTCAAGTACAGATTTGGAGGGACCTGAGTAATACATTAGCAAACTGTGATCTAAATTGACATTCTGTGTGTTGGAGATAACACAAGTGCCCTCAAGCTGATCCAGCTGTCAATACCGTGCACACAAATGTCAGGCAAAACTGCTCACTGTTCACTGTTCACCTGCAGGGCAAGTCACTGCACTGCACACATGGCTGTTAATGCATGATAAGAAACGTAGACAGGTAAAAGTAGCCCTATTATGTATGAAGGCGTCCAGGGCATATGGCATTAGCGGCCATTTTTGCTCTGACCTGTCAGCACGCTACTGAGTAATGTGGTCAGCATTACGCCTGGCCACACGGTAAGACAACAGGACAGACATTACATAGAAGTCAGTCCCATAAACAATGGATTATGTTCAGATCTACACAAAGAAAAATGAAGGAACTGAAAAACCTACACGAAGTATTTCTTGTCCTTTAAGCTGCAGAAGATGATCCAAACTTCGTGGAACAGTTTCTGCCAGATTAGAGTTTGAGGACCACTGCAGGACCTTCAGCAGCTCAGCTGGAAATATAAAAATGACATGCCATATACCATAACAGGGGTATTTTTTTGGTGATAATTTTACAAGTAATCTTACAGTTTAGGACCTGTGGACTTCCTTATTGATATGGCTGACACTGTCCATGTATGTGATAAATATTTTATTAAACATATGATTTATGTTCCAAATTTGCATACTTGCCACCAGGTGGAAATAGTTATACTTTATTCTGAACACTGAGAAAATGATCACAAGTTTAAATCCCACAAATCCACTGCGTCATGGGTCTTGCCTTTATGTTACATATTTACTGATAAGATTATGTCAGAAATAATGTATTCAAATATATTCTGTTGCTCAGTCATAAATAACAGGCATTTGCATAATAATGATACAGTTAGTTTGTTGTAGTCTCACACCTGTGGTCAACACATATGGATTTAATGGATATACAGGTTTACAAAGAATTTGTAAAGTGCTTACTTTTCTGTGCAAACTTGGAAGAACAGAGCAAGGTTTCTATGGTGACATATTCCTTGGGTGAATGCTGATAAGGTATGCTGCCTGAACCAGGTGAAGGTGCTGCATCATCCTTCAGTGATGGAAGCTTGAGGTAATTTTTCACTTTGCCAATATCTTCACACTGAAGAAAGTGACAATATGAGATAATAATTTTTTTTTGGGTGGGGGGGGGGAGGAGGAGGAGTGTCTATAATGGTCTCCAAGCTCTTTCTTCTTCTTCTTCTTTTTGTATTTGTTATTAATGGTTCTCCCTCCACATCCTACTGTAATGAAGCCGGAGAAAAGCATAGCTCTACCACATATTATCCCCACCCAAGGTAGTAAAAGAAAAACGTCTCAACAACCCCTCACTTCTTGGCTCACTCTGCTTTACTTTAAAACTGCTCATTTTGATAATGAGCCATGCATTATATGCTAATGAATAAATTGACAAAATTTATATAGTCATCCCTTCTTTATATCATCTTAAACCCGAATTTTAAAAATACTGCTTGATAATCTAAAAATACAAACTGACCTAGTCCACAAGTAACCCTGATTTTTGGACTTCTATTACCGTAAATACATACACTGTTCAAAAAAAGAAACGCAATAAATACGATCTGATTTAACTGAACTTTGCTGATCAGACAAGGGAAAATTGTCTGAAACATTCACTTGGACATCAACTTCACGTTCTGACCTGCACTGTACTCAGCAGATGATTCATGAGCACAGAAAAGCAACACTAGTCAAAACAGCATTTTTGACAATAACTCATGACAGGTTCATGAGAATCCCATGAAATTTACTGAATATAAAACTCACTGACCATGTTATTGAATGCCTATAAAAGATTGAAGCTCCACGAATTAATTCATTTGAAAATTCAATGCACAAGTATGGCTCATCTCACTACAGAACAATGACTCATCATCACTGGACATTTACAGACTGGACAGCTACAAAGTGTAGTGGCCAGATAATTTATTGTGGTTAGAAAAAGCACCATCAGTCACCTCTGGAAATGATTTCAAGAAACTGGCTCAGTTGCAGACCGGCCTCGCATAGTCACAACTCCTGCCAAAGACCACTTCATACGGCTGCATCACCTCAGGAATCGATTTGCAGCTCATAGAATTTCAGATAAAACGGTTAAGAACCAACTGCACGACACTGGTCTTTGGATTAGAAGACCCTACAGAGGTTCTGTTCTTACGGACCAGCATCACCAGAACCAACTTCAGTGGGCAAACCAGCATTGTCAATGGACCATTGCGAATGATTGGAGAAGGGTTTGGTTTAGTGATAAATCGCTCTTTCTGCTCCAGCAACACGATAGACAGAGAAGAGTTTACCGCAGAGTCCATGAGCGCTATGCCCAGAACTGCATGGATGAGGCTCCTTCACATGGTGGTGGAGGTGTACTGGTGTGAGGGACGATCAACTTCGTGGGAAGAAGTAACTTGGTGCAAATTGAAGGACACCTGAATGCCCAACAATACATCACTGAAATTCTTCGTCCTCACGTTCTTCCACTTCTGGCTGCACTAGGGTCAATTTTTCAGCAGGATAACGCTCGACCTCATGTGGCACAACTCACCACCCAGTTCCTCACTGACAACAATATCCAGACCATTCCATGGCCATCCATGTCATCAGACATGAACCAAATAGAACACTTATGGGATGAACTCAACGGACAAGTCCGCCAGCGAGACGTGGCACCAACCAATCTCTGACAGTTGTCTCTTGTACTGCGGAAAGAGTGGGCAGCCATCCCACAACAACAGATCCAATGATTAACTGGATCCAAGTCAAGGAGGTTGTTCTCTGATACAGGCCAGAGGAGGCCATACACCTTACTGAAATGGAGGCCTCAGTCGCAAAGAATAAAAGTCCAAACCAAATTTAATGAACATCATTTCATTGTTAAAGTCTTAAAGTTTCTTCATGCCAAGATTGAAAAATTAATTCCGTAAAATAAAATTTTGATACAAGTTTGAAATTTGCCGTCCATTACGACCACAGTAGTGTTGCATTTCTTTTTTTGAACAGTATACAAAGTCAACTGAAAAAGACTTGCACATTCCACTATCTGGCACAAGGGAAAAAGAGTGAACATTTGTAAACTTGGAAATTGGAAAAGTAAAAAATATGAAGCCAAAACAGACATTCAACACAACTGGAATATCATGCAAAGGTTGGCTGTAGACCATGAGAAGTGGTGAGATTTTGTGGGTGCTTTATATGATGACTATTTCTGGACAGTGACTGCTTTTCTGTTCGCAGTCCTAGGTCATGGATGCATGGATGGATAAATAGATGGATGGATGCAAACATAATGTACCTTATATATGCATAGGTCATACTTCCCATCCAGTCGTGTTGTGCTCTCCTTCGTTGTCACTGACAGATAAGCAAATCCATACATCTTCTTCTCCTCTTTCCCACGATCTGAAACACAACAAACAAGTAATTCTATTACTTCCCAGTAAAATAAATTTATGTGACATATTCTGCAACAGAACTTACAATTTTTTTTTTAAACAAATTCATTTATTCACTCATTCATTAAATGCCACAACAAAAGAATGTGTTGATAATGATTCAGATAATGTGTGGTTTCGGGCATTTTTATAACCATCCAATGCCATTTGGTCAGCCCATCCAAGCATTTTAATTAGTTGCCTTCTCTTTCTTTTTCCCTTGAGTTTTCCTTTGACTATCAGGTTCTCTAATTTTTCTCTTCTCCTGACAGGGCCAAGAAATGTTAAGCATTGTTGCCTTTATGGTTTTATTTACTTTTCAAAATTCTTTTGTTTTCTCTGGCAGGGCAAATTATATGCTCCTTTCATCTCCTTAAAAAGTAGAACATATTTTATATAGTAGTTGCTACATAAAGCTGATCAAACCTTTTTTTTAAACACACTTTAACTTTGACTTACCACATCATATTGTAATGATCTCATATATACATCTACATAAATCAATATACTTTGTTATACATATATACAAAAATGCTTGCTTTTTCTCTATAAATTACACCCAAATTTTCATACGTACCACATTCTTTAACAGCACAAAAGGTAAAACTGACAGTAAGGTGCTACTTTCTGAAACTAAGCCTTCAGTCAAGCTCAATAAATGTCACTAATTTCAGTTAAACAAATTATTTTTCCAGCAGAGTAATGGATGGTCCTTCTTGTTGATTTCTCACATTTCTAAAAGAAAAAAAGGGTGAGAGAACATATCTGCACTTACTTGAGCAGTGGCTAAACTCTAGCCTGATGTGAGATGTGCTGAACGTTTCTATAGGAATGGACAGCTGAGGAAAGTTTTCATTAAGACAGTATCAGAAAAATGAGGTAATTTCATATATAAGACAATCTCAAACATGATAAGTTTAAAATAAGATAATATCAGGCAGCAGAGGTAAGTTTAAGACAGCCTCAGGTAGCTGAGGTGAGTTTAATATAAGATAGTTTGAGACAGCACAGGTAAGTTTAATATGTAAGTTTGAGACAGCAGAGGTAAGTTGAGACAACAAAGGAAAGTTTAACATAAGACTGTTTGAAACAGCAGAGGTAAGTTTAATATAACCATGTCTTACAGGCACATAGGGATATGGTGTTAGTGCCCATATTTTCCTTGATCTGTCAGCACACTAGAGGGTGATATGGTCAGTATCACGCCTGGCCACCTTTCCTTCCCCAACTTCAGAAGAAGTCGGGTACTCATTTCTACAGCCGGGTGACTAGAGTGCCTCCGGCCAGATTCAAACCCCCAACCTTCGCCATGAGAGACCAGTGCACTAACCACTTCGCCACTCAGACATCCAGTCTGAGAAAGCTGAGGTATGCTTAATATAAGACAGTTTGAGACAGCAACAGTAAGTTTAATATAATAAAGGTAGATAGAGGTGTGTAGTGCAGTTTTACAAGGTGGCAGAAAGAGTGAGCCAAGTGAGAAAAAACATAGAAAGTATGAGAGTGAGATGAGAATGTATAAATGAAAAACATACAACATCTTATATTTCGGCGTGAGCCTTTTTCGAGGATTACATACACAAACAAGACAAAAAATAAAATGAAAAAACTTATTTTAATGTGACATCCTCCAAAAGTAGGGAACCACAGAAATGTGTGTCCACTAGACAAGGCATAGAGACCACGAGGGGCCACACAAAGGATAAGCCAAAAGAGCCAATCATAAAGAAAAGACACAAAGAGGGAGGGAAACAGGTGGGGGAAGGGGCAATAGAAACAGCTGCTAGAGGAGAAGGTGTTGGGGGTGGGGGGAGGGGAAGCAGAGAGGTAATGAATGAAGAACATGAACACCTGCAGTGAGAAAATGTGAAGCTGGTGAATAGGGCAAGACCCTATCACAAAAAAAACAAACAAAAACAAAAACAAAAACAAAAAAAAGGTGAAAAAGTTAAAGGAAGCTGAAGACACTGTTAATTTCACTGGTGGAGACAGCCAGCCTGGAAAATAAGACACTGTTCTAGGGCCCTCCGAGATCGTATATCAGCAGAACAAGAGCGGATCGCACTAACAGAAATGTTCTGTTTTCCCCTGTGGTTGCTAAAGCAAAAACTGTTTAGCCAATCTGTCCAGGCCCTCTTAGAGAATATTGTTAAATGCTGACGAAAACGATCTCCTAAGCGTAAACCAATCTCACCTATATACTGCATACTACAACATTTGCACATAATAGCATAAATAACATTGTGTGAAGTGCAGGTGAAACCCTCCTGAACTGATAACATGGACTTAGGGTAGGAGATCTAGCTAGCCTCGACAACAAACGGGCAAATGTTGCATCTATGGTGTCCGCAACGTCTAGTACCATAAAAAGTGTCATCTGTCTTAAGCCGACTCTTAGTCTTAAGGAAGAAATTATTTTGTCTTTAACTTAAGGACAGAGAGTTGTTTTCTCTTTGTCTTAAGGTTGAAGAGTTATTTTCTTTTTAATTTAAGGATAGAGAGTTATTTTCTCCTAGTCTTAAGGATGAACAGTTATTTTCTCTTTAATTTAAGGATAGAGAGTTATTTTCTCCTAATCTTGAGGACGAACAGGTATTTTCTCTTTAATTTAAGAGTGGAGGGTTACTTTCTTTGTTTTATAAAATTCTGAGATTACTTAAGCTTGAAAATGATTATAAAGAAAACAGGAAAAAACATACATCTACTTCATAAAAGAGAGCAGTAATTTTTAAAGTTTTATAGAATGTTTACTCGAATGGTTTCATTCCACTTTGGGCTGTTGTTGTGATAAAGCACATATGAAAAAAAGCTTCGTTTCATTGCGTCTCCACTGGCTGGAAGTATGCACTCCTGTTAGAGGACGATTAAAAAAGACAGGTTCTCTTTATCTGTTGATTCTTCAATATCTAATTTTTTTATGTATCATTTATATAATAACTTTTGATTAGCTTCTCAAATTTATTTTTCTTGGCAATTCTTAGAATCTTTTTAGTTTATGCTCATTTACTCATAAATATTGCATTATTTCATCAATGTTTGATTAATTTGTTGGCTTATTTATTAATATCTTATTATTTATTCATCAATTCATCACCATTTTTAATAATGCTGTAACACTTCTAAATTAATTAATTAGAAGTAAAAAATTAAAATAAAAATCTAAATAATTTCTAACTCACTCAATTAATATAACTAATCATTTTTTTAATCATTTACTCATCAATAACATACTATTCTGTTGATTTACTCATCAATAACATACTACTCTGTGTTCATTTACTCATCAATAACATACTATCCTGTTCATTAACTATCCTGTTCATTTACTCATCAGTAACATACTACTATGTTCATTTACTCATCAGTAACATACTATGTTCATTTACTCATCAGCATCTTACTAATCATCAACATCGATCCGCAACACAAATGTCATACCCGTATCTGCTCATAGTGATCATTGTATACCGAAACTTTGACTTCCACATTTTTGGACGCTGTTTTTGACCCCCTGTCAAACTCTGCACAATGCAAGGTCAAGTACAAGTCATTTCGTATCTCACCTACAGAGAGATACACACATTTTTTTACTCAGCAGTGAAATTAAGTGGAACAGCGAACACTAAAAATTGTTCCGAATAAAAACATTTTTAAAATAAAGGTAAAATGGGTACCAGAGAAAATCTGGGAAGTAAAGGCAGCGAGGAAAGGAACTGGTCACCCTACCTCATACGCTGATGACCCAGCATAATGAGGTCTCTAACGCTTCACCCCCTACGGCATTTGAAATGCTATGGGACTATCTTTACTTTACTTTAAACGGTAAAATGTTGATGTATTTCTCATGCCATTAAGTCACACTGGGGATGCAGTGTTAGGCCCATATTTCCACAACCTTTGGCATAAGAAAGTGTGATGTGGTCAGTATCATGCCTCGCTGCAATAACCTTCCCAGATTTCTCTAATCACTTTTAGAAGCTGGATGAACCCAGGGGCCTTTTTCGGTGTGTGCCAGAAAAAATCTGCACTGCTGGGCCTTGACTCCAGTACTACTAGATTAGCAAACTGAGCAACCTTATTAGCAAATAAAGGTACTGTAGCAAAATTATATGAATCTTAGACTGCAAATATATTAAAGACAAAATCTCCACAGAGAAGACACACATAAAAAAAAACAAAAAAACCCCATCCTTTATTAGCTAGAAATGAACAAAATTACACATCAGAAACTCCTGCATTGCTATATTAATACACAATGGATTTTTTTTTCTCGTCTTAAAATGTGCTACTTTTAAAAGAAGATGTTAATTATTTGGTGTAAAACTCAGCAGAACAGCCCTGCAATGCTGATTTAACTGATATTTTATAGATGTAACAGTGTAGAAACAAACATTCTACTTTTACTGTGCTCAAAACAAAAAAGCACTAAACAATAAAGTTGTTCAAAAACCATTTTAAAAAAAATGATCTTTGGAATACTGTAGTCACTGAGCTTGCCAAATGAATATTGGGAAACACCACCACAGATGCATAACAGTAAAAATGTTCCAGCTGGGAGGCAATAAACTTATGAATCAAACCAGTTCTCCTGAACATTCATTTATACTCATTATTACCTACCTGGATTGATGAAGTCTGAAAACCCCATTCTCTGAGTTAGGACAACTCCTTTGCTGAACAGAATGGGGTTCTCGACCTTGACTGTTTTCATATCTCCATGAAGAAGCTTCAAGGATAAAGTAATTCCTGAAAACAGTGACAGTCACTTGTTGAATGAAAAGCAACTCCAAAAAACCAACACCTTTATTCAAAAAACCAACAACTTTATCTATGTCAAAATGTATTATTGCATGCTCATAGGCTCTTACAGACTCAACTTCTATATTCAAGAGGGAGGATGAGATACGTGGCTTTCTTTAATCCATACAAGATCTTCATTTTCTATGCTGTCCCTGCTGTGGTGCATGATCCCCACAAGGTCTTCATTTTCTATGCTGTCCCTGCTGTGGTGCATGCTGCCCATTTCAGCTTTAACAGTTCTTTGCCAGACTCATTATGGCTGGCATCTCTTTTTCTTTCAAATATCCACCACTATACTGTTGTTTCAGCAAGTATTATGATCTTTACATTGTAAACCCTGAAATCAGCACCTGGTATAAAATGGTTTTAAATCTAGTCTCTGCACAGATGGTGATTTTTAAGTATTCATTATCCTGTAACAATCCCGTCTGTCGCTTATGTAATTCACATAACAACGCAATATGGAGTGATCAGCTCCACCAGTAACAATGCAAAAGCTGTTGATTTATTCAATATAACAGTGCTGTAAGTTCGTGATGTATTCTATGAGGGTTGATTGATAAGTTCTCAGCATAAGGTACAAATACTTGAAACACACAGTTGATATTAGGTGCATTTGTAGATCACGTTAATGTAAGATTAAACACCAAGTTTCAGGAAATTAACTGCAACCAATTTTTTTTTACGGGCTACTGAAGTGGTATGGGGTCGCAGAAATTTAGAAAATGGATAACATTTCTCATCGAGCAGCACAGTGAAGAAATGAGCAGCTCAATTCAAACATGGAAGGGAGAGTCTGGAAGATTATCTCCGTCCAAGAAGACCAAGAATGATAACCACTGATGAAACCATCAGCAGAATCCATGACATGATAAGGGAGGACTGATGACTAACTGAGTGGTACATTGCTTCTGAGTTGGGCATCTCCCAGGAACGTGTTCATGCCATTATTCACAATGATCTTCAAATGACGAAGGTCTCTGCTCAATGGGTCTTGAAACTTCTTGGAGCTGATCACAAACGACAGCACCTCAACATGCAAAGAGGCAATCTTGGCCACTTTTCTGCAGATCCTGAAAAGTTTCTTCAGAAATCTGTGACTATGGATGAGACTTTGGTTCATCATTTTCAACCAGAAACCAAAGAACAGTCAAAGCAGTGGAAACATCATGGATCCCCACCTCCAAAGAAAGCAAGGGTGGTTCTGTCTGTAGGCTATGTGATGGCTTCCATCTTTTTGGGATTCAGAAGCTGTGCTATTGGTAGACTATCTTCAGGTGTGCTATTGGTAGACTATGTGATGGCTTCCATCTTTTTGGGATTCAGAAGGTGTGCTACTGGTAGACTACCTTCAGGTGTGCTATTGGTAGACTATGTGATGGCTTCCATCTTTTTGGGATTCAGAAGCTGTGCTACTGGTAGACTACCTTCAGGTGTGCTATTGGTAGACTATGTGATGGCTTCCATCTTTTTGGGATTCAGAAGGTGTGCTACTGGTAGACTACCTTCAGGTGTGCTATTGGTAGACTATGTGATGGCTTCCATCTTTTTGGGATTCAGATCGTGTGCTATTGGTAGACTATCTTCAAAAGTACAGAACAGTCACCGAAGCCTATTACGCTAATCTTGTGAAGCAATTGCGGGTCAAACTGAAGGAAAAGCGCCAAGGGAAATTGACGAGAAGAGTCATCTTTCATCAAGACAATGCTCCAGTTCACAAGTTGGTGGTGGCAATGGCAGCCACTGATGAATGCGGTTTCCAACTTCTTGAACATCCTCTTTATTCCCCAGATTTGACCCCTTTGGACTATTACCTGTTTACCAAACTCAAAAAGGAGTTCAATGGTCACAAATTTGCTTCAGATGATGATGTCATTCATGCTGTAGACCACGTTCTACTGGCACAAGATGCTGAGTTGTACATAGAAGTATGCTCCATGATCGCTGGACTAATATCATAAACTTGCAAGGGGACTATGTTGAGAAATAACCCAAAAAAGTTGTCCACAAATAATCCGTTGTACCTTATGCCAAGAACTTATCAATCAACCCTCGTATATAACAATGCTATGCTGATGTATTTTCTATAGCAATGCTGGATGGTGTTGATGTGTTCGCTATAACAATACTGTATATTCTATCCCTATAACTGCTCTAAACAGCTGGTGCTGTTGTATAGGTCTTATGGCACATTTCATCATAATAGATGAAAAAAAAATTACAAGTTCAAACCATATGCTAAAGATAAAGAAATTATCTAAACAGTATATACCACACATCACAGATGATGATGACAAATGTTCTCAAAGGGGAAAGAAAACTGGCTAATTAAAAAGAAAGATAACCTCCCCAAGACTTGGAGTTAAAAGTTTTCACTCTTTCTTCTTCTCTGCCTAACCAGTTAGTATAGAAAAGATAGGACAAGTTTGCAGTTTATCACAGATTATAAAGTGCTCCATCACTGCATTATTTTTCCAACAGTAAAGTCTGATTTAACTAATAACAGAGACGCAATGAAGGAAATTGAAAGGAGGACATCTATTGCTCTTCAGAAAGTAAAACAAATAAAGAATCTGTGGAGAGGAACAGACAGAACTACAAAAATAAGATTTTTAGGGGCATGCATCTTTCCCATTGCAAGACCTGGACACTTAACAAAACAGCTGAGAAACGCATAAATGCCTTTGAATGTAAATGCTACAGAAGATTTATTCAAATATCATGGACACAAAAAAGAACAAACATATCCATACTACATGAACTTAATATTGAAGAAGGCTGGCTAGTAAAGAGGATTAAAGAGAGAAAAAAATATTTTGGACACATTAAACGTCATGATAATCTAGAGAAAACTGTCTTGGAAGGGTACATAATGGAAAAAAGAGAGGAAGACCAAGGCGAAGATGGCTGCAAGACATGTTGATGATCTGCAAATGGATGCATCAGCAGCAGGCCATCTTGCTCACAACCAGGAGGCCTACAAGTGTGCTGTTAGGGAGGCAAAGTTCCGCAAGGGACATGCAAATGAATGAATGAATGAAAGTCTGATTAACTTCTCTCTCAACTGACCTTGATTTTGCTTCTCTGTTGTCTTGCCAGTCATATGTGCCTGCTTTTTTATTAGGTTCTCATGAAGATTACAGAAGGAATCATTGTCACAACTGAAACATATGAAGATTCAATAAAGACCCACGGAAAAAAAAAAGAAAAAAAAAAGAAGTTAACTCTCCTGAATTCCAAACAAGTTCATCAAACAAATGTAACGAATACGTCAAATATACTTTTCTCCAATTTAAATGTCATGATATGCTAAATTAAATTGTACTAGGAACATATGATAACTGCTAATAAACCACAAGGTCTGAGGCACAAACTCCTCCATGTCTTCTTACACAAGTATAAACAAACTGTTTAGTATAAACTGCAGTCATCTGAACACTGAATGTTTTATCAGTGACTCACAAAACTGTTTCAGCAATCATTTATAAGGTCCATTTTGTCTTAGAAAATAACACAGAAGTACTAAGACATCAAGTGTATGTGAAAACTGCCAAGTATTACTGTCTATCATTGCATTCTCAAATGTTTATCACATAACCTTTGCATAATACAAAATATTCATTATTTACCACTGCACTCTAAAAACAGTGTTAATTACTCACCACTGCAGCTTTAAAATTCTAACTAAATGTTAATTACTTATGATTTCACTTTAACAAATATTAATTGATTACCACTCCATCCAAAAAAAAAACAATGAAAAAAAAACTGTTCATAATTTACCACTTCTCTAATAAAATAGTAATTACTTATTGATTTCACCTTAAAAAATATTTTCACTTACCACTTTCTCTTTAAAAAAAAAAAAATGTTGCTTATCACTTTACTTTATAAAAATTGCTCATTACTTGCCAATTTTCTTTAAAAATGTTAGAATTTTCATGTTATAAAAATTGTTGATTATTTGCCATTTCACTGTAGAAAACATTTGTCATTCACAAGTTTATCTATAAAAATGTTCATTACTTACCACTGCACCCGGAGAAAGTATTCTTCAAGGTTGATCTGAAACAGGCAACTCAAACTGAGAACTAGGAGAAAAAAAAAAACATTTTGCATTATGTATTAGAGCATTTATACTGTTCATATCTCAATTATGATTTTGTTTCATTTATGTTTAAGTTAAATTTTTTCATTTCTTAACAGAAGAAAAATTCTTGATGTCCTACGAATGAAGCAAAACCAAAAAAATGTAAAATATACATTATGATAAATGATAACTGTACACATATAAATTTTACACAAAGCTAAAATTATACAAATTCTCTAAAATATAGACATTTTATGTTGTCTTAAGTTCATTCTTCTGTTCCACTAATAATAAAATATTAGGATGCAATGCATTTTGTAATCATAGTGCTAAGACTATGGTGTGATATGCATTTTAATAAGACTGCTGTAGATTAACAAATTCACTCCAGTGTTAGTGGCAACACAGTTCTTTTTTTCTTCTAGGAGGTAGAGTGTAAAGTAGGGTATTACATGTTGTCTGTAGCAGCAAAAGGGTTAAGAACAAATGTACAGTTAATATGTTGATAGTGGCAAAAGGGTTAAGAACAAATGCACAGTTAATATGTTGATAGTGGGAAAAAGGTTAAGAACAAAATGCACAGTTCCTATGTTGATGGTTGCAAAAGGGTTAAGAAAAAATGCACAGATGTTATGTTTATAGCAGCAAAAGGGTTAAAACAAATGTACAGTCCTTATGTTGGTAGCAGCAAAAGGATAAAAACAAATGTACAGCCCTTCTGTTGGTAGCAGCAAAAGGATTAAAACAAATGTACAGCCCTTATGTTTGTAGCAGCAAACGAGTTAAAACAAATGTACAGCTCTTATGCTGGAAACTTCTCCAGCTTTCAAGGTTTAAATCATTATAAATCTGCTACCCTGTCACCAGTGCTATGTCTCTAGTTTCTCCAGACTTCTGTAGACAGACTTTCAATTTGTATCCCTGACACAATTCCAGTCCAAGCAAACTAAATCTTGTGTCTCACAAATGCTTTCAGACTATCAGACTTCTGGTGTGTATCAAATATGCCAGGACCTGAACATACTGACAGGGCTGAATTTATATATTTATTTTTCTTTCATGCACACAGTGCATGAATAATAAGATTTTTAAAGGTATGCATCTTTCCCATCGCAACATATGCCTGTGATACCTGGACACTTAACAAAACAGCTGAGAAACGCATAAATGCTTTTGAATGTAAATGCTACAGAAGAGTTCTTCAAATATCATGGACACAAAAAAGTACAAATATATCTATACTACAAGAACTTAATATTGAAGAAGGCTAGCTAGTAAAGAGGATTAAAGAGAGAAAACTTTAAATATTTTGGACACATTAAACGTCATGATATCTAGAGAAGACCGTCTTGGAAGGGTACATAATGGGAAAAAGAAAGAGAGGAAGACCAAGGCAAAGATGGCTGCAAGGCATCGTTGATGATCTGCAAATGGATGCATCAGCAGCAGGCCATCCTGCTCACAACCGAGAGGCTACAGGAGTGCTGTTTGGGAGGCAAAGGACATGCAAGTGAATGAATGAATGAACACAGTGTTATCTATGTGTCTCACCTTGCAGGCAGACACTCACTGTTTATTGAGACAAATTCCCAAATCCTTGCAAAAAAGGTACCTATTTGTACAGCTGGGTTGACTGTAAGTATCCAACCCATAAGGAGACAGTTCACCAGCAGCAGCATGACTTGCTGCCCTCCCCAACACCAGTAATATGGTCATATACACCTCAGAGATTCTACTGAATCCAGATCAAGGCTGCACTGAAATAAAACCATACATTATTATACAACTCAAATCCCAGACTACTACTCACCAGAAACACCCCAAGGTCTTCTGAACTGAAAGTTGGGCACTTTTTTCATGCTGCCTTCCATTGTCAGCCGTCCTGAAATGAAACACAAACAACCCCATCTTCTTTTCTGCTGTTTCAGATTTTTCGTAACTTATTACATCAAATTACATAACTACAACATAAACCACAAACACTCTATGGTTTCATGATAAAGATAATAAAAGGAAGTTTTAGATAACAAAACACAAACTTTCTCATATCCAATAAAATACACAAGAGATAAATGAAAAACAAAATGACAACATTTAAAGGGGGACACTAAAAAGAAATGCTGACATTAACAAAGCAAACTATAAAAAAAAACCCACAAAACACAAACAAGATCAAACAGAAAAAAAAAAGTAGAAAAAAAAAAAAGATCTTTCCATGCCAGACTATCATTCTGTATTAGTTAAGGATCATCATCATCATCATCCTGGCACTCTTGTGTCTTAATCTCTCCATACATCTCTCAGCACACACTGACTTATGACAGCAGCCAGTTCCACAGCTCTTCTTACCCATTTAACATAAAGTTTATGCCCAGCATTACCACAACTTACTTACTCTTCCACTGTAAGCAGAAATCCTGGGTCTTTGGTATATATCAAAACCTTCAGAAGAATCTCATTACTGTATTTTCATGTATATAACACGCATGCAGTTATAATGCACACACATACATAGCATGCAGGTGTGTATGCATGTATGATTATGTGAGAGAGAAAATATAATCATGATTTTTTAGAGATTTTTCATCACACATTCATAAATTGAAAAAAAAAATTCCTCAAAAATGCAAAGAATGGACTGAAACTTTCAAAAAAGTCATTGATAAGCAGATAATTGCACGAGTTGTCTAAGTGATGCTACTATAATCATTTTTCTTGGTAGAAATTTGCTAGAATACTGTTAACAATGACTCCTACCAAAAATACAGTCCAGCAGTACTGGTCATTCATGGAAGGCTGATCACCGTCCATCTGAACAAGAAAAAGGGTTAATCTGGATTTTCTCAGTACTTCTATTTTCATTCTTCACTGATCTGTGTTTGTGTTTTCTGTATTAGATATGTCACATGGTTCAAACTTCTTTTCCTACTTTAGTTGCATCATAAATTCTTTTCTCTGTTGTCATATACAATGCACATATGGGGGCATACTGCAAAATAGGCCCATGATTTTTGCAAGTATTGTGTACAACACATGAATTATATGTGTAAAAATACAATACATTAGTTTAAATTTCTTACCTCTTCTAAGTATGTGCACCACTAGATACAAGTCTTTTTTAAGATCTTCTGAGCTTAGTTCCTAGTGAAAGGAGAAAGAGAGTTAACAAATATTATACAGCAGTGACTGAAAGAAAACATTAAAAATGAAAAGTTACTAAAAAAAATATAACAACAACAAAGCAGACAAAACAAATGCTGGAAGTAACCAAAGAAGACAAAACATAGAAATCAAGAATAAGAGAATTAAAAACATGAATAGAAATGATAGATTAAAAGACATTAAAAAGATGAAACTAATGTAACAATTAAAAAAAGGCAAAAACATAACATTATGTACAATAAAGCACTGCAAAGAAGGACAGTGTGGACCAAACACAAAGAAGGGCAGTGTGGACCAAACATAGGACAGTGTGGACCAAACACAAAGAAGGACAGTGTGGACCAAACACAAAGAAGGGCAATGTGGACCAAACATAGGACAGTGTGGACCAAACACAAAGAAGGACAGTGTGGACCAAACACAAAGAAAGACAGTGTGGACCAAACACAAAGAAGGGCAGTGTGGACCAAACACAAAGAAGGGGAGTGTGGACCAAACACAGGACAGTGTGGACCAACATAGGAAAGTGTGGACCAAACACAAAGAAGGGCAGTGTGGACCAAACACAAAGAAGGGCAGTGTGGACCAAACATAGGACAGTGTGGACCAAACATAGGACAGTGAGGACCAAACATAAAGAAGGGCAGTGTGGACCAAACATAGGACAGTGTGGACCAAACATAAAGAAGGTCAGTGTGGACCAAACATAAAGAAGGTCAGTGTGGACCAAACACAAAGAAGGTCAGTGTGGACCAAACATAAAGAAGGAAAGCGTGGACCAGGACAGTGTGGACCAAACACAAAGAAGGGCAGTGTGAACTAACCACAAAGAAGGGATGTGTGGACCAAACACAAAGAAGGGCAGTGTAGACCAAACACAAAGGGAAGCGTGGACCAAACACAAAGAAGGGCAGTGTGGACCAAACATAGGACAGTGGACCAAACATAGGACAGTGTGGACCAAACACAAAGAAGGGCAATGTGGACCAAACATAGGACAGTGTGGACCAAACATAAAGAAGGTCAGTGTGGACCAAATATAAAGAAGGTCAGTGTGAACTAAACATGAAGAAGGTCAGTGTGGGTCAAACACAGAAGGGCAGTGTGAACCAAACATAGAAGGACAGTGTGGACCAGACAAAGAAGCAAGAAAACAAGAAAAATGCATGCAGGAAGACAAAATGGCAGACACCAAGTTCTAAAATAATGACATAAAAAAACGAAGAACTTATCTGAATATGGCTTCCTTTCTACTTTGGAGGAAGCCATATTCAGATAAGTTCTTCGTTTTTTTATTTTTATTTTTGTCTCGTGTGTGCATGTAATCCTCGAAAAAGGCTCACGCCGAAATATCGGATATTGGATATTATATGTTTTTCATTTATACATTCTCATACTTTCTATTTGTTTTTTTCTCACCTTACCTACTACCTCCCTCACTTTGTAAAACTGCACCATACACCTCTATCTACCTTTTTTTTATTTAAACCAATTTTACTGCAGTCGCCATCCCTTTTTATCTGTCACAATCCCCAAGATACATCACTAAGACTGAAGACAATATGGAAGATAATGCAAAGATAAGAGGGTCATACTGAAAGTCTTGAGCAAAAATTTTTTTTCAAATCAGAATTTATAGAGAAAATAAACATAAATGTATCACCTTAAACTGCAATCTTTTCTTCACTCTTCAACATAATCTCCATTTCTCCCATCGCTCTGCAAGTTTGAAAATACCCTCCCGGCAGAATTCTGTTCCAGCTGACCGATGGCACAGATGCACTGCTTTCTGGACGTTCTTTCCTATGTCATGGTGATGGCCCCACATTTGTTCTTTCACAAAATCGAAAAGATGGTAATCACTGGGTGCCAGGTCAGGGCTATATGCAGGTTGAGGAAGAATTTCCCAACCTATTTTCTGAGTTTCCTCAGTTGTCCGGTTTTTCTCACAGCTTTGTGATCTTCAGTCAACAAACGTGGGACCCAGCGGGCACAAACTTTTCTATAGTCTAGAGTTTCAATCATTTCTTGTACTGCATTATGTCCTATTCCAAGATTTACAGTGATTTCAGATACTGTGACACATCTGTCTTCCTTAATGATGTCGTCAACCCTTTCCATGTTGCGTTCACTGGAGGCAGTTCAAGGGTGACCACTGCAAGGCATATCTTGGATGCTCGTGTTTCCATCTTTGAAATGTTTCACCCACCTCCTAACACTGCTAGCACCCATACACACATCTCCATAAGCAAGTTGAAGTCTTTGGTGAATTTCAGCAGTGGGGATTTCTTCTTTAATGAGGAACTCAATACCAGCACACTGACAAAATGAAACTTTAGCACCCGCCATTTTGTTTCTGCTCAGTGTGGTCACATAACACATGATGGTGATGTCATGTGACCTCTACATGAAGTGCAAAGGATGCAGATAAAGGTGATACATTTATATTTTCTCAATTTATAAATTCTGATTTTTTAAAAATTTTTCCTCACGACTTTCAGTATGACCCTCATAAATAAGAACAGCATCATCCTATAGGTAAACAACAACTTGGAATCTGTTCTGTAAATCACTTGAGCATGGTGGCACTCACTGTGAAAATAGTGCTGCTGTTCTTGTCACCGGTGTCTCTTTGTCCACTTTGAGTGAAATACATGACAAACTTCTCACTACAAAGACAACATAAAGCACATTAGGTAGTACACCTTAGATAACAAAAATGACAAACAAGATTAAATTAAACAGTCTTTACCAAAATACTAAGAATCAAAAGATGTTCACATCTTAAATTACTTATTCCTAAAGAATCAAAATAACAATACTTCCTAAGTCAGTTAATCTGCTTGTCATCATTACAGATCTATTTTTACTACTCAGTGAGGTCAAATGCCATTCTGTTTATTATCCAACTATGCAACAGCATGAGCACTTAATTTAGAGCCATGTGTCATGCAGAAAGCATTGCCTTCCTGTTTACTACTTTATTTCAGTGAAAATTCAACCCACAACAATGCTCAACTTCCATTGAATCACAAATGATGTTGATGTTGAAAGCTTGGGGTTGTTTTCTTCTTCTTGAGTGGACCTGAAGGGGTTGCAAAACCTACCTGTATTTGTTCACAGGGAAGTAAAAAACTGAAGATGCTTTTGGAATGACCAGAACAGCAGTTGTTTGTTACAGCCTATAAGGGATTCATACTTCAGGTTACAGAGACCATGACACTGATTGTGTGCATCTGGACCCACGTGGGACAGGGGAGTATATCCAGTTGGTGCACTGATGTTGGGTCTTTTCCTTGTTTTAAGGGTGGGGCTCGAGGGTTTGAGACTGCCATTGTGGATAAGCAGTGGAATGGGGGGAACAGAAGTTTTGTATCACCTTACAAAATGTCTTTTTTAGCTGCCCCAAGTATGTGAATTCTGTTTTACGTTGGGTTTTTTTTCTGGTACGGTCCGACAGCTCTTGGCAAAAACCTGTTACATTTTTGTGCCAGGTCATGTGGGGATGAGAGGTAATGAACGAGCAGACAGACTTGCTGGCATGGTTACAGTGGTGGGTGGGCAGGCAATGGACCAGGCTGATATCCTGAACATACTCAGAGAAGCTGGTCACATCGCAGATTCAAGAAATAGTTCTGAATCTGCAATCATGAACAGATTACTGGAACATAGTCAAACGTGAAGTGGCAGACAAGAGCACTACAGTGGGAAACAAAGAAGACTGGTTAATCAACACAGAACTGGTATAATCAGCTGCCAAACACTGGTGGAAATACTGAAGATGGGAACAGAGTGTTTATGGACTGATCATTCAATGTGCAATGAGGATGATCCATTGATTAACTAACTAACCAAATTTTAAAATCACGGATTAAAATAAAGAGACCTAGCCAACACTGAATAAAGAACATCCTGAAACATGATGAAAGTTAACACACCTCAGAAACTTTCCATCTTTGTTGTCATACAAAGACAAGAGAACTTCAGCATTGTCACCAACAGTGCAGGCAAACGAGCACAGGCTGACAAGCAAGTGATGGATTGCTTCCTCCTGCTTCTCTATGGCCTTCACCTTCACCTTTCTCCTCAGACAATTGTTTGATCCTTTAAACTCTCCTTTCTCCTCAGACAATTGTTTGATCCTTTGAACTCTCCTTTCTCCTCAGACAAGTGTCTGATCCTTTGAACTCCTGACACTTGTGGGTGGGAAAAGAAAAACCCACACTACTGTTGGGACCACACTTCCACCCTTACCCCATTTTTTTGTTCAAAGAAGTTAAAATATTCTGTACAATCCGCTTTCCACTTCACTTGCCAATTTTAATTTAACTTGTCATATTTTATTTCTATTTAGACTGTTTTACATCTTTCACAGTGCTTCTCCTGTCCATTTTATTTTATCTAGAGACTGCTTTACACCTTTATTGAGTTTGACTTGTCATATTTTATTTCTATTTAGACTGTTTTACATCTTTCACAGTGCTTCTCCTGTCCATTTTATTTTATCTAGAGACTGCTTTACACCTTTATTGAGTTTGACTTGTCATATTTTCCTGAATTTACATTGTTTTATACCTTTTGAAGAGCTTCCCTTGTCCATGTTTCTTTTTATCTAGACTCTTTACAACCTTTATATAGCCTGTTATATTTTCTTTTCATTAGATAGTTTTTTACACAGAATCTTTCTTGTTTTTTACACATATTCTTTCTTGTACCTTTTACTTCACAGCTTCACCTGACACTTTCCTTTTATTTAAACTGTGTTGCACCTTCTACATATTCCAAATGCTATTTAAAAAAAAAACAACTTTCAAACAATGATTTAATATGTGGTTATATATATATAAGATATAATTAACTCCATAAATTAGTTTTTCTTAAATGTAATTAATTTTGAAAAAATGATTTCCAAACCAGGTCACTTGCCTAATAAAACTGACATGGGACTGGAAAGCCAAAACCGGATTGTCTAAGATATCACTGACATAGGATAGAGAAAGGTTTTATATCTGGATTTCTTGTTAAAGCTGTCAGTAAATCTTTGATAATTTCATCATGTTTAATCTTCCCCTTAACATCACCCTGCAGCAACCCTTCAACCAGCAAACCTGGATTTAACTGTCCAGTAAATGACCACCTCATTGCAGTCACTTCAACTCTACAGAGTTAACACACAACTTGTGTTCAAACGTAATTTTGTTCCCCCTAAAACATGGCACAGCTGCCTGGGTTAATGCTGCGGCATTACAAAGCAATATGAACCTTAGTGGACTCGTCATTTTATGACTGGTGTGCGTCAAAGTTCTTGAGACTTCTCACACTGGTTTTCTAGCAAAATAATTTCTTTCAATTTTATGTCTGAGATATGACCCGTGTGAAAAAGGCTAACTTTTTTTTTCTGTGGAAGCTTCAGAACAAATTTCTATCATGGCTGTAAAGTAAAACAAATGTAAAGATAATCCTGTCATGCCTTAGAGGCACATAAGGATATGGTGTTAGTGCCCATATTTTCCTTGACCTGTCAGCACACTGGAGGGTGATATGGTCAGTATCACGCCTGGCTGCCTTTCCTTCCCCAACTCCAGAAGAAGTCGGGTACCCATTTCTACAGCTGGGTGACTGGGGTGCCTCCAGCCAGATTCAAACCCCTGACCTTCACCACGAGAGACCAGTGAACTAACCACTTATTATCAAATTATTTTGTCTGACATTCCAAAAACCCCAAAGCAAAAAAAAAACCAACAAACTGATCATCTTTATTACAACAAATAAACACAGGAATTTGTTGTTGTATATCCTTGTCATTGCATGCATGGTTTTTTACAGATGATGATGGCATAATTTCTTGTATTAACAAAGGCAGCATAACAAATGGAGAAGTGACTAGGTGGCTCTCGTAAATTCCTATAGTTAAACATCAAATAAAGCTTGAAGAAAACTGTTTTAGACTGTGTAACACCAAAGTCTGCTTCCAGCATATATGGAGTCTAATATGGATCCTGGCCAGCCAGGGCTATGCTGATGATGGTCATCTTCATTCCAGACAGCCACAAAACATAATAATGGACAGCAATAATCAAGGGCTGAGGATATGCTAAAGCAATACACCATGACAGTATGCCAGGCTTCATCCCATGCTATCAAAATGAAAGCTTTCACATCACACACAACAGAAAATGCTCTGAAAAGAAAGACAGAGAAGTGCCTATGACGTGTCACAGTTGTAGATGTTCCGTGACATTTCAGTGAATTGTTCACAGCAGAAGATGCAGGCTGCCAGTTTCTCAAGAATGCACATCACTGCTTAAAGTGCCAGTTTGGGATAGCAAATACCATTAAAAGGTAACATGCAAATTAAATACTAAATGTTACAAAACAGCAAATATAATGGAAGCGCAAACAAAAATTATATAATGGTGGAAGTCGTGATCTCGAGAAATGTAAAAAAAAACTTTTTTTTTAAACCACTTTCTTAATCAAATTTTATCCTACTTTTAATATGGAATTTCACTAAATAAAATATATCACTTAGTGAAATAAACTACACAGATATATCATATTGTAACTTTAACTTCAAGCAGCCTTCCTTCCACCCTCTAAAGGCTGCACAGATGAAGAGAGATAGCAAAGCCATGCTCAGCACAAAAGAAAACTTAAAATACACTTCACATAACCTCATATCTGCAGCAGCATGCAACAATCTCTCACACATAAACTTGCCATACTTTCTCCATGTGAAGGAGAGAAAAAAAACAAAACAAAACAAGTGCAGCCTTTTTTGCTTTCAATTTTGTTTGTTTGTAAAGAAATTGTGGAGGCAAATAATGAAGAAAACAGCAGTAAGAGAGGAAAGTTTGTTATATGTTGAGCAGGGCTTACCTCTTCTCTCACCTACTCCAGCAGGTAAGTTAAAAAGAAAAAAAAAAACATGTTTGTATCAGATATTTATGGTACCCCAGGCAAAAAAAATTGTTTGTATCATATATTTACAGTACCCCAGGTAGGCAAAAAAGAAAATTATTTGTATCAGATAATTATGGTACCCCAGGCAAATAAAAAAATGTTTGTAATAGGTATTTACAGTACCCTAGGCAAAACAAACATTTAAACTTGCAACTCCCTGATGCAACAATATTTACAGTGGACATAAGAAAGTATACAACATTTTCTGAAACTACATCCTAATTTTGATTATGTGACTTGTCATATCAAATGATGTTCAATCAAAACTCATTTGTTCTCAAGGAGAGACTTTAGTAGCTTCTGTTTTATACAATTAATGTATAATAATAAATTTATTGATTAAATAAATTAGTTCAAAGGACTTTTCTTAGTATCAGCTTTACATACACAACAAGCCTCCAAAATAAGGATTTTTCTTAGCTGTAGCTTTCAGTAAGTCAGTCAATCATTTTCATGTCCCTTGCAGAACTTTGCCTCCCTAACAGCTCTCCTGTGGGACTCTCAGTTGTAAGCAAGATGCCTTTCTGCTGATGCATCCATTCGCAGATCATCAACGATGTCTTGCAGCCATCTTGGCCTTGGTCTTCCTCTCTTTCTTTTTCCCATTATGTACCCTTCTAAGACTGTGTTCTTTAAATTACAGCTATGTAGCTTCACATGCACAGCATACTTCCTATTTGGGTGCAAGCAGCTGGTGGACTGTGACATGATAACTGACACAAAAGGTTATGGGTTTCTAATCCACAACTGTTACTCTCCAGTTAACCCAGAGGTGTGAAAAATGGTTGCCTGACAGACTGAAGAAGGGAAAAGTGCCTCCAAAGATGAATGATATCAGACTATAAGGCAAGGCACACCTGACGCATTAATGTTAGTACCAGAACTTGATCCTGATTAACAAGAGTTATACAAAAGAAAAAATAATATGCACTCTTATTTCTACACAGAAAACAAAACAGCACTTTTTGTTTCACAAGATAGTTGTGAGCCAGGTAGACTTCATGGAACTTGCTCAGCATCACTCTGATGGGCAGATCCTCTTTTACTTGACTCTACCAATGTTGCATTTTCATAATATACCTCAGTAACAGCAAGCAATGTTTTTGCTGCAAGGTCTAGTCTCCATATACTTGAATCTTTCATCTTTGCTTCTGGCTCTCATTTCCTCTTCAAATGATGCTACACCTTTATGCACAGCTGCTCTCCATGTCTCCATGTGTACGGTCTTTCCACAGATCATGAGGGCTATAAAACTTTACTTAAACAAGCTCCATGTGACACTATCTATCTTGTTTTCACATTTAAACTCTATCATCAACCTATATAAAAGCATGATATTTGTCTGACTTGAGTATTAGCTTTCTCCTAACATACTGACAGTTACACATACATAAAGTATCTCTTCATCTGCCTTGCTTTGTTGTGCACTTCATTTTCTGAGGCTAGGCACAGTCTCTTATGCTGAATTCTCTTCTAGTATCTATCTGGTAGATATTCATTAATGTGCAAGACTGAGAGAGTAACTTTGTTACATGTATGCAGCTACCCTCTGTAATGAGTATGTGAGTAAGAATGAAACATAACAGTTCTGTTATTTCAATATCATATTTGTTATCTGCATCACATATTTGTACTATCTGGTGTAGAATGTCTGGAATAGAGAAAAAAGCTGTATGATAAAGGACAGAATGTCAGATGAGCCTGCATGCTCAATTCTTCACCCTTTGCAAATAAAATTCAATCAATCAATCACTGCCACTGAGATAAGAAAAAAGAAAGACACCATGAACCAAATCATGAAAAAAAAAAATCCTATCCACCTGGTTGCATTTAAACTTACACACTTCTATTCAAAAGCCCTTTCCACTGATCAACTCCACTGGTATCATAATCTACACACAGACACACAACACACACACTTCTTCATGACAACAAACAGCAGTCTCATGAAGTTTCTGTGATAATCTCCATTACTACTGTGTTTGTTCTTTGGGCTTATACAACATGACCATCCAAAAGCACCCAAAAAAAAAAAAATGAACACTCACCCTGGCTCCCTGACAATTTTCCACACTGCGTTCATGAATCCTGAACATTTCCACCACACTGACTTTCTCTGGGTCAGCCTGCTGGTAGTCAACCCTTGGGACTAGATCCATGCCCAGCTGACTGTAGGAAGAAGAAATAATTAACCCTCTCAGCTCTTCTCCACGACTGACACAAGACCACAAGCAACTGCTACTCCATATCGACTGTAGGTTCCAACAAACTGCTACTTACATATCAACTGTAGGTTCTAACAAACTGCTACTTACATATCAACTGCAGGTTCTAACAAACTGCTACTTACATATCAACTGTAGGTTCTAACAAACTGCTACTTACATATCAACTGCAGGTTCTAACAAACTGCTACTTACATATCGACTGTAGGTTCTAACAAACTGCTACTTACATATCAACTGCAGGTTCTAACAAACTACTACTTACATATCAACTGCAGGTTCTAACATACTACTATTTACATATCAACTGCAAGTTCTAACAAACTTCTGCTTCATACTGACTGCAGGTTCTAACAAACTACTACTTACATATCAACTGCAGGTTCTAACAAACTACTACTTCATATCAACTGCAGGTTCTAACAAACTACTACTTCATATCGACTGCAAGTTCTAACAAACTACTACTTACACATCAACTGCAAGTTCTAACAAACTTCTACTTCATACTGACTGCAGGTTCTAACAAACTACTACTTACATATCAACTGCAGGTTCTAACAAACTACTACTTCATATCAACTGCAGGTTCTAACAAACTTCTACTTCATACTGACTGCAGGTTCTAACAAACTACTACTTCATATCGACTGCAAGTTCTAACAAACTGCTACTTCATACTGACTGCAAGTTCTAACAAACTGCTACTTCATATTGACTGCAGGTTCTAACAAACTGCTACTTCATATTGACTGCAGGTTCTAACAAACTGCTACTTCATATTGACTGCAAGTTCTAACAAACTGCTACTTCATATTGACTGCAAGTTCTAACAAACTGCTACTTCATACTGACTGCAGGTTCTAACAAAATGCTACTTCATACTGACCACAGGTTCTAACAAGTAGTATCTCCAGCATTTTCTCACTAACAAACTAGCTATTTCAGATCTTCAGCATGTTCTATCTAAAAAAAAATTGAACATTTCACATCTCCAGCATGCTCTATCTTAGATCATACTTTGAGCATATTCTATCTAAAAAAGAAATCCCCTCTTACTATCTCTAACATGTTTTGTGTTTAAAAAAAAAAAAAAGGCTCAACTGCTACAGAATTATGTTCTATCTAAAATAATGACACACATCTTAAGCTTGTTCTAGGTAAAAAAAAAAACTGGTTACCTCCTACTTTCAGCATTCTGAGCTGTGATAAACATTTAATCTGTAGATACCACAACTCACCCATTGCCCCAGTCTATCATAGTAACCACCTGATGCTTGAGTTCATCAGCATGCTCCTTTGTCAAGGTGTTGGACACCAGTGTGCTGCGGTACTTGGCCAGCTCCCCCAGTACGAGCTGAATAGTTTGAAACAAGCTATGCCTCTTCTAAGACAGTTTAAAAAAAAATGTCATTCAATAAAGGCAAAACCTAACAAATGAAAGGAAAATTCTGATATACCTCAAATCAATAGATGACATTTATAAAACATACTTAGCTAAAATTTTCCAAATAAAAAATACAGGAAAGTAATTCACCATTAAAATAAGTGAAACTGCCGAGGGTGATATAATTTGCCCATATTTCATCAGCTTTCACAACGCAATGTTCACTTTCAATTTTTTTTTTTTTTTTAATATGAGAGTGAGTCAAATGAAAGTTAGAAAATGTGAATAAAATTTCTGATAGAGCAGACAGAAATACCTGAGCAGAACCACTATCAAGCATCAAGGTCAGTGATGCCAGTGATCAGATAGTGCCTCTGTCATTAAGCAGCAAATCAAGAATAGCTCATGCCATATTGTAGACATACTCCAAGGAAGAAGTGTTTTCTGTCATTTAATTCTTGTCCATCAAAGGCCTCAACCTTTTGGGCATACACCACGAAATATCTGCGGTGTACGGCTACGGTGCACAATGCTGACAAGCACATAAACTGATGACTTCTGTCAACATTCAGGATATTGATGCTGCCCCATATGTAGTAATCACTGTATCAGTACCTCTGAAATTGTTGCAGAACTGTCCATCAGTTATGGCTCTGTGTCTGATATCATTCATGATGAACTGGCATATTAAAAAGTGCCTGCAAGATGGATGTCACATGATCTGACATGGTGCACCAGCGGCTAACAAGTCAAGTTGAGGGATTTTTTCTTACTGGATTTCAAACACTGGTTCACAGTTAGCACAAATGCTTTACAAAACAAAGCTACTATACAGAAACACAGGAGTGTTCTTTTCCTGTCCTGAATACAAGTTTTATGTAATTCACATTTCCTGACTTTCATTTGATTCACTCTTGTAACAATAATATAATCATTCAGGGCAGAAGTAGTACAGCCAATGAACTGTCTTCTTGCAAAAAGCTTACAAGTTAGAGATAGAGATCTGCTGCTAGTGCCTTCCACTAGTGTTCATGGTAGTGCTTGCCTTTCAAGGCCTATTTCTCAAAGAATTATCTCACAAGCTATAACTCTTCAACTGATACTGACATGGTCTCATGATCTGACAGTTCTAGGTTCTGTCCTACTCCCTTCAACCAGTTCCTGAATCCTACTAGAGTTTGTGCACTGTGCTGAGATGGTTCTTCCAATGAGGAGAGATTGCAGCACTTTACAGATTAGTCGAAAGTGGAATAATGAAGTAGTCTCTTACATTTTTAACTCAACAAAAAAATTAATGAAAGGTAGCATAATGTAAACTCCACTGAAACTCATAACTGTGTTCTATAACTTACTCTTCACTTGACTTGATGCCTGAGTTTTAAGATCATATCAGCTTCAGCTGCATAAAACTAAGAATTACAAAGACATCATCTTACATCCTTCCCGTACCGTTAAATGTCACATAGGGCTCACAGTTGTTTGCCAAGTTTTCCTGTTCTCGGCAAGTCTTTCAACTTCATCAAGGGATGTTATGCCCACTAACTGGCTTCTCTTAACTATGTCCTCTTTAGAGTTTCACGTGGTCAACCTCTTTTTCTTCAGCCTGTTGTGCTCCACTTGATAGCTTGTTTTGGTATTCTCTGATTGTTTCTTCTCATCACATGGCCTACATATGTCCATCTTCTTTTTCTGATCACCCATGAGACAGGTTGCTGTTTGCTCATCTGTCCTACCTCTGCGTTGTTCTTGAATTCGCTCCACTTTATGCCAAGTATTTTCCTTAGGCATTTGTTTTCAAAAGAGTCTAATTTCTTGTCTGCTTCTTTAGTTCTTCTTCTTCTTCGTTCGCAGCTTCTTTAGTTGATTTCCAGCTTTCGCATGCATAAATGAGGGCGGATATCACATTTGAATTGAATAATCTTAGCTTGGTTTTTGTGCTTATAACTTTTGAATTCCATATGTTCTCAAGGTTTTTAAAGGACAATGCTGTTTATGCAATTCTAATTCTAACTTCTTTCCTGATGTCACCATCCTGGTCTATGTAGCTGCCAAGGTATGCAAACTGGCTTACTACATCAACAATTGTTCCTTCTACGTATATTTTTCCTTCTTGATTAATGAGAACTTTCATTATTTTTGTTGCCTTTGTTAATTTCAAGACATCATACAGCCATCAAATTCTCACAGAGATATTTGCTCTACCTCAGTAAATGTTAAAACAATGTCATAAACAAAGAAACACCAGCGTCACAACAAACAGGTAAAACAGAAATGTTTTAGCTTTACCACAAACAATGTTTTCCATTGCTCATTCCATTCCCTCAAGACAAAGGTCAGCTCTTTTATAACTGCATCCTCTACAGGAGTCACCACTTCAAAAGGTCTGAAAAGTACAGAAGACCGGTTAACTATCTACCATCAATGTTACCACCTTGGTAAGTGACAAACCTAGGACTACAAGACAAAGAAGGTCATAATCAACTAAGTACAACAAGTTATGGCAACAAATAACAAATTAAGGGCAAAAACATGGAACAAATAACCAACCAGGAACTAAAAGTCAAGGCAAGAGCATACAAGTATAAAAGTTGATAATCAGCCTGGGACAAGAAGTCAGGGCAAAGAGTACATAAGCTGATAATCAATCAGGGACAGCAAGTTAAATCAAAAGAGCACATAAGCCGATAATCAGTCCAGGACAAGAAATCAGTGCAACCAGGGATAACCAACCAGGGACACGTTAAAGCAACAGAGTACATAAATTGATAATCAACAAGGGATAGAGAGTCGAGGTAACATAGCACATAAAAAGATAACCAACCAGGGATAGAGAGTCAAGGCAACAGAGCACATATGACTAATGATACCACCATACACTGTGCCATGCTGTGAAGGAACTGTTGAGAAACAGCCAAGACAACAGTTACAGATCATAAACAATGAAATACTGCTTCTTTCGGAACTTGGTATAACATACTTCAGATAGCAAATGCTATAAGATAACTATATCCTACAGAACAATAACAATTTAAACAGAAAAATTATCAGTGCTTTTACCCTTCATTTTCCACTGTACAATCTTTCGTCCCAATATAGGCTGCTGGAAATATGCCCTAAGGATGAATGAAAATGCACTTAATAGTAACAATGCATACAGGTCAAATTCTCAGGAATGTTAACAATGTATGGATCACACCAACAAGTGATGGTGGCTGATAAGAAACAGCTATGGAGCTGAGACATATCTATCGCCCTCAACTTTTTTCTTGTAACTTATGAGTATTGAAATACTGTAAGAACTGACCCAAAAAAAGACCATACCCTATGTTCACTCATGATTGTTCTGTAAAAAAAAAAAGACTGTCAATGATAATGTTAACAAAATTCCTCAAACTCTGTGTATAAAAGATTATATGACATGAGGTAGTTTGCTGTACCTCTGTAGAACTCCACAATGACCATTTATATCTACGTCAATTTTAGGGGGTGGGATCTACTGGTTTTTTTTTTCTTTTAGCCATTCTGTCTATGTCCCATGATATCTGCACGCTGTAAAGTTATGAAGCATTAGTGCCTTCACATTTCCATGCCAGCAGTAATGTGAAGCAGCAAGGGCAAACCTGTCCTCTGTTTTTACTTTCTCTGGCACTCACTTCTTGAGGGCTGAGTCAATTCCAGCTGGGAATCTGGTCAGTAGGGAGTGTGCTAACCAAGGCACCTAGTATTCTGATTACAGAGGATAAAACAAAGACTGTATTGTGTTCCTGTAGTGAAGTCCACTACTAGGTTTCAGATATCTGTCATCAGTACAAGCCAGTCATTTCCATGTCCCTTGTGGAACTTTGCCTCCCTAACAGCTCTCATGTAAGCCTCTTGATTGTAAGCAAGATGCCCTGCTGATGATGCGTCCATTCGCAGATCATCAACCATGTCTTGTAGCCATTACTGTCCATTATTGTCTTGGTCTTCCTCTCTTTCTTTTTCTCATTATGCACCCTTCCGAGACAGTCTTCTCTAAACTCTCATGAAATTTAATATGTCCAAAATATTTAAGTTGTCGTCAGTACACGCCAGCAATATCCAGGAAAACTAGTACAGAAGTTCTCACACAAGTTTCAGAACATTTAAAGCTAACTTCCATTGGATAAATGGGCAAAATTCTCTATCCCAGTCATGAGAAGCTAAAGATTTTGACAAGGAAAACTCAAGAAAGAAAAAAAAAAAAGAAATCCAAGAAAAATACATAAGAAATTGCTCTCAAAGCGGCATAGGAAAAGAAAGGCAACTGCCCTGACCAAGGACAAAATACTGAAGCATCCATATACATAAAAAAACCGAATGAATTAATAAATGTATGATTTTGTCTGCTCTTGTCCAAAAATACACTGAATTTAAAAACAAATACAAATAAAAAGGTCTCAGATAAGTGTGTAGTAACCTGATGGCTCAATGGAAGTTTTCTAGCAAAGTACAAGATTTAACTGTCCATCTTACTGTTTCAATGAAATGTTTTGTCATAAAACATGAAAGCAGTGAAAAATTTTTACCTTCCTGTTCTTGTTATTGAAAGCACAACCTCTTAGCCATGTCACTGTTGTAGAAAAAAAAAATACATAGTTATAAACAGAATTGTTGGACTGGACTTTGTATGCCAAACTTTTCACTCTGATTACCCTGTTTGTAATGTCTGACAATTTTGTAAATGCTACATATCTACCTGCTATTGATAACTCATTACCAAAAACAACACTAAGATGGACACCACAGGGGAACAGAAGTAAGGGTAGACCAAAAGAGACATGGAGAAGAACAACAGAGAGGATGAGGGCTCACCTGGGCAAAAGCAGAAAAAAAGGCAAAGGACAGGCATTTATGGAAAACCCTTGCAGAAGCCCCATGTGCCCTGGGCACTTAAAGTTCAGAGAGTGAGAGAGTAATTTTGATCAGGTAGCTGAATTTCTCGGGATTGTTATGAGTTTTGTAAGGGAAAGTTTCCTAAGTGTCAACGACTGGAATGTCGTGTTGATTTAACAGTCTAAATTTAGTTTTAGAGTTTTAATTGTTTGTTTTATGAACGAAAGTTTAGGGTACGAACGTTCAGGGCATGAGTTACGAATCTGGTGTTTTAGTGAAAATCAGAACAATTACCTTTTTTGCGTGAATGTGAATTGCACTGAGTGAAAGTTCTGGAAAGATGGAGGAGTAAATGCGGGTTATATAAAAGAACTCAGAGCTTATTAAAGAGGATTATTAAGATGATTGTAATCGGAGTATGAGGATCACGTGATAGAGGCAAGTCAGTGGTAGTTTTGTAGTGAAATCAGTCAAGTCCTAGTTGAGTGTAGTAGCACTTGTGTTGTCCTTTTTAGGACAAGGTTTTCCTTGTAACATAACAGCTGATGGGAAATGTCACAATGAAATAAAAAACAGACGTGCTCAGGCCAAGTCAGCATTCTAGAAAATGAGAAACATCTTGTGCAACAGATCCACGTCAATGGAAACAAGATTCTGAGTACTTAAATGTTAGATTGAACCAATTTTGTTTTATGGATGTGAAGCATGGTCCATGAATAAGAGAGTACAGCAAGAAATGGAGGCCATGGAAATGAAGGTACCATGGACAGCTAAGAAAACCAATGAAGAAGTCTAAAGACAAGGGAACTGTGGAGAGAAATGATCACTTACGCCACATGGCACTTGACTGGTTGATTTCCTTGTAACAGTATATAGGAATTATGTTGTAGTGTCCTTGCTAGGACCAGAGCTTACTGTTTGTATTTTCTTATTCCGGAAGATGAAGTGTTATTCTGAAAGTTGTTATTCATTCCAGACATTAGTAAGTACTGCGGTTGTTTTTTGTAACTGCTTGCTGGTAGAATGTTTCTTCCTTATGGCACAGACTGCGTGCTCAGGAAGTTTTTCATGTTTCACTTGTTGTCATTGCTGTATGACAGCAGTTTTTCCTACCATCGTCATATCCATCATTCACATCTTCCACATCAATAAATTTGCTGTCTATTGAATCTGAACTACACTCTTGACTATTCCTACATTTGCGTTACTGTTGCGTTGTA
This sequence comes from Achatina immaculata, assembly GCA_009760885.1. Lineage (NCBI taxonomy): Eukaryota > Metazoa > Mollusca > Gastropoda > Stylommatophora > Achatinidae > Lissachatina > Lissachatina immaculata. Next base: position 35,905,386 of record CM019716.1, read on the forward strand.
AGCTTGAAATATGGAGTCCAGATGTTCTGTTGTTGTCCAGTGAAAGAAGGAGCATGCCTGTGTGTATTGTTCTCTGAGTGTATCACAGAACACAAATCGTAGTCTCTCAGATCAAACTGTCTAATCTGATCCTGAGAGAGAGTAACTAACTTTTATTCACAGCTGTTCCCCTGGACCTTTAACAGATACATCTTTTCTAGTGCCATACTGGCACGTTTAGTATTCAGTAAATCACTCAGAACGGAATACTATTTTACTCATAACTGATTCCAGCTCTGACTCCACAGACCTGACTTCAGAATTCAGATTCCACTCATAACTGATTCCAGCTCTGACTCCACAGACCTGACTTCAGAATTCAGATTCCACTCGTTACTGATTCCAGCTCTGACTCCACAGACCTGACTTCAGAATTCAGATTCCACTCATAACTGATTCCAGCTCTGACTCCACAGACCTGACTTCAGAATTCAGATTCCACTCGTTACTGATTCCAGCTCTGACTCCACAGCCTTAACTCATACCTTAGATTCCATTCACAACTGCCTTCCGCTCTAACTCTTAACTCCACTGTCCTTGTTAGCTGACTCTTGCCATGGCCATAGTTAAGCAGGCTTCTTCTTGTTTATCTCTGCAGCTGTTGTGTTTCTTTACAGTTAACAATGACCTCGTACCAAGAACATTGCATCATAATGGACTACAGTATGAGGTTCTTGTAGACACTGGTAAGCACTGTTATTTCTACAATAAAGATATTTTCTGTCCCACAGCAGAGAGGAGCATGGTGGTCCCTGCGCTATGGATCTATTGGGGTCGAGCTAGATATCATGATGTAAAGAACAGAAAATAAGAAATAAACAACAATTATAAAGAGATCTACACAAAACTATCATTTCCTACTCAAATGACCATTGACAATTATTATAGGATTAAGAGGGCCGTGTACTCCATTAATTGCAGCTACCACGGGTAGGGATGTAATGGTTTTATATGCGTGGGTTCCTTGAGACTGGAAAGTTATTTCCCCTTTTTGTTCCCATGAGGTAAAAGGGTCTCTTTAAAAAAAAAAAAGCTGGAAAAGGGCTCTGTGTGCGGATGTTTGGATGTGAGTGCGCGGGCCCGTGTGTGTGCGCGCGCGTGCATGTGTGCGTGCGTGCTTGTGTGAGTGGAAAAAAACAGCCTGAGAAAAAAAAAGTCTTTGGCAAATGATGGAAAGATCAATATGGCGTACTGTCTATATTCACGCACTGTCTACATTCACTCACCCCACTAGAACAACACGGCAGTAGATGGAGAAACAATTGTAACTGTCCATGATATACAAACTCTTTCCACTCTCCGTCTTACTCTATTTTTTTTTAATCCCTAGACTGTTTTTAATCCCTTTCCTCAAATACAGACACGTTTATACACAAACTTAAAACTCACTATATACATTCACCATGCCCTACTCTCCTCACTCACTCTCTTATCCTTTCTCTCTCTATGCGGCTGATGCGGTGATGATGTTGAGCTACAGCATCGTGTCAGATTTGCCAGCAGCTTGCGGTGGCTATTTTTTTTTTTAAGTCCTTGAGTTGAGCTAAAAAAAAAAAAAAGCTGCGGGTGTGCAATACTTCTTTAGGACACTCCACCACTTTGGGAACTATGCGAACTCTGCCTGGCTACACCGGCTACTGAGATCATGAACGGAGAGGGGGTCGGGGTCTTGGCCGTCTATGGGTGGCCAGTCCTGGCCCCAACACGTCAGCTAAGAGTCGATGACTGCCAAATCGCCCCCGCCGAACGTCCCTGAAGCCAAAACACAGACCTACCAATGATATAACGTCCCTGAAGCCAAAACACAGACCTACCAATGATATAACGTCCCTGAAGCCAAAACACAGACCTACCAATGATATAACGTCCCTGAAGCCAAAACACAGACCTACCAATGATATAACGTCCCTGAAGCCAAAACACAGACCTACCAATGATATAACGTCCCTGAAGCCAAAACACAGAGCTACCAATGATATAACGTCCCTGAAGCCAAAACACAGACCTACCAATGATATAACGTCCCTGAAGCCAAAACACAGACCTACTAATGATATAACGTCCCTGAAGCCAAAACACAGAGCTACCAATGATATAACGTCCCTGAAGCCAAAACACAGATCTAACAATGATATAACGTCCCTGAAGCCAAAACACAGACCTACTAATGATAAACGTCCCTGAAGCCAAAACACAGAGCTACCAATGATATAACGTCCCTGAAGCCAAAACACAGACCTACCAATGATATAACGTCCCTGAAGCCAAAACACAGACCTACTAATGATATAACGTCCCTGAAGCCAAAACACAGAGCTACCAATGATATAACGTCCCTGAAGCCAAAACACAGATCTAACAATGATATAACGTCCCTGAAGCCAAAACACAGACCTACTAATGATATAACGTCCCTGAAGCCAAAACACAGACCTACTAATGATATAACGTCCCTGAAGCCAAAACACAGACCTACTAATGATATAACGTCCCTGAAGCCAAAACACAGACCTACCAATGATATAACGTCCCTGAAGCCAAAACACAGACCTACCAATGATATAACGTCCCTGAAGCCAAAACACAGAGCTACCAATGATATAACGTCCCTGAAGCCAAAACACAGATCTACTAATGATATAACGTCCCTGAAGCCAAAACACAGACCTACTAATGATATAACGTCCCTGAAGCCAAAACACAGAGCTACCAATGATATAACGTCCCTGAAGCCAAAACACAGATCTAACAATGATATAACGTCCCTGAAGCCAAAACACAGACCTACTAATGATATAACGTCCCTGAAGCCAAAACACAGACCTACTAATGATATAACGTCCCTGAAGCCAAAACACAGACCTACTAATGATATAACGTCCCTGAAGCCAAAACACAGACCTACTAATGATATAACGTCTCTGAAGCCAAAACACAGACCTACTAATGATATAACGTCTCTGAAGCCAAAACACAGACCTACTAATGATATAACGTCTCTGAAGCCAAAACACAGACCTACCAATGATATAACGTCCCTGAAGCCAAAACACAGAGCTACCAGTGACATAACGTCCCTAAAGCCAAAACACAGAGCTACTAATGATATAACGTCCCTAAAGCCAAAACACAGAGCTACCAATGATATAACGTCCCTAAAGCCAAAACACAGAGCTACCAATGATATAACGTCCCTAAAGCCAAAACACTGAGCTACCAATGATATAACGTCCCTAAAGCCAAAACACAGACCTACCAGTGATATAAACAAACACTAGGCAAATAAGATGACATTATCTCCGACTTATAAGACTAAATATGACTGATCCTATATGACGACTACGTAGAATGTTTCTCATTATTTTAGTATCTGTAAATCACTTTTTTTTTCAAAGTCCTCAATTACTTTATATTCAGTGTATTACGTTTGTTGTACCGTATATAAACTTTTCTTGCTCTGTATTATGTTTGTTGCACCGTGTATAAAATTATTATGTTTTGCATTGTTTGTTGTACCGCATATAAGCTTCTCTTGTTTTGTATTATATGCGTTGTACCGTATGTAAGCTTCTCTTGTTCTGTGTGTTGTACCGTATATAAGCTTCTTTTGTTTTGCATTATGTTTGTTGTACTATATATAAGCTTCTCTTTTTCTGTACTATATTTGTTGTACTGTATATAAGCTTCTCTTGTTTTGCATTATGTTTGTTGTACTGTATATAAGCTTCTCTTGTTTTGTACAATGTTGTTGTACTGTATATAAGCTTCTCTTGCTCTGTATTATATTTGTTACACCGTATATACGTTTCTCTTGTCCTTTATTGCTTGCACACAATATCATGATTATTACTTCATTGACAACCTCATTCTCTCCCTCCTCTCTTCTCTCTCTCTCTCTTTCCTATGCTTTTTTTCTCTCTTCTCTCCTGACTGTCTCTTTCCTCGCCTCTCCTTATTTTCTCTCCTCTCCTTACTTTCTCTATTCTCTATTTTCTTTCTCTTTACTTTCTCTCTTCTTTCCTTACTTTCTCTCCTCTCCTCACTTTCTCTCTCCTCTCCTTACTTTCTCTCTCCTCTCCTTACTTTCTCTCTTCTCTCCTCACCCTTCTTTTTCTTCTCCTTTCCTCACTCTTTCTCCTTCTCTCTTCACCTCTCTTCACTCTTTTTTCTCCTCACTCTCTCTCTTATCCTTTCTCTCTCTCTCTCTCTCTCTCTCTCTCTTATCTCACTCTTTCTCTCTCTCTCTCTCTTATCTCACTCTTTTTCTCTCTCCTCTCCTTACTTTCTCTATTCTCTATTTTCTTTCTCTTTACTTTCTCTCTTCTCTCTCTCTCTCTCTCCTTACTTTCTCTCTTCTCTCCTCACCCTTCTTTTTCTTCTCTCCCCTCCTCACTCTTTCTCATTTTCTCTCTCTTTCTTCTCCTCATTCTATCTCTCTTACCCTCACTCTCTCTCCTCTCTCCCCATCAGATTGAAAGCATACATCACACATAAGAAGATCGATCTCATTTCTGAGATGCGCAATAACCTACATATATAATATCCCATACGGAGACAAAAAATGTACGCCCATTAAAAAGCTTCCAACTATATAACGGCTCTATTCGCATTCCCGATGGTTTTCAACCGGGTACACAGGGGCTGTTTGAGTAAACTGCCAATACAGAATACAAAACTACCTGTAGACCTCGATAAGTGGCAACAATTTGTTGGTGCCCTGTAGGTCTGTCAGAAGACACGATGTTGCTGTATGGATCCGCGTCCAGTGAGATTGGGGATAGATTGTATATAATAAATCGTCTGATAGATTGTATATAATAAATCGTTTGCCGTTTAGAAACGACAGGCGCAGGAAACACAATAAAACCGTAGCCAAATTAAACGGCAAACTAAAACAGAAAAAAAAGGAAGAAAATGGAGGCAAATGTAGCGGGGGCGGACTAACTATCTCCCAGACCGTCAGACTAAACCAGGTAACAGTGATCGCGCTAGAATTTTTAGAAACCGGTACACTTTCACCTGTCTCTCGCCTTGAATGAAATCCTTTCCGAAGATACCGGTTTTCTCAAAGCATTCGATACTTCATATTTCTTTCATTGTAAACTTACTCTACAAACATCTGTGGGAATTACACTGTAAATGTTATATGAAATGTTACTCTTATCTTCATCACGGCACGATTTAATCTTGACAAAATGCTCATATATTGAACCAAAGTCAAACTGGCTGATTCTCCTCCATGCAAATTGAGCACCATTATCCTAAGGCCTGATTATCCTCCAACCAAACTGACCGGTTGCTATTTTACTATGTTTTTAATATTTTAAACTGGTTACAGTAACCGACGATCTCCAAACGTTTCGCTCTCTCTCTTTCTCTCTCTCTCTCTCTCTCTCTCTCTCTCTCTCTTTACCAGCAGTTAACGCGATCACTGGTAAGGACCCAGCCTTCTCTATACCGTCCATCTCCTGACTCCTTTCTACTTGTGATCTCTGCTATACGGCTTTGTATTACACAGATCAACTACACTGATACCAAACAGAATTTACAACAGCATAACCTTTCAGTGTGGCAATAACAATTATAAACAATTATCACATGAAAAAACTATCTGTAATTGGCGAGTTTTTACCCCTTGACACAGGGCCCATGGGCTGAAACATGTTCACCCTAAATGTTAATCGGTCGCTGAAAGGCGGCCTGCTGTTTGATACCTGGCACGCTGGGATATGTCAGGCACGTTCTGTTGGGCTTCCAACATTCGACAATTAAGTCTTATAAAAAAAAAAAACTTATCGGTAGGAACATTTAAAACTCAGATCATGGACCCTGGCATCAGACTAGCGTACAATGATAATAAAAGTGGAAATATTAGCAAGCACAGCATCTTCCCTCTGTATTTACAGGTTGACAACTCCTCACTCCACCATCTTTTCTCTGTATTTACATGTTGACAACTCCTCACTCCACCATCTTTTCTCTGTATTTACATGTTGACAACTCCTCACTCCACCATCTTTTCTCTGTATTTACATGTTGACAACTCCTCACTCCACCATCTTTTCTCTGTATTTACATGCTGACAACTCCTCACTCCACCATCTTTTCTCTGTATTTACATGTTGACAACTCCTCACTCCACCATCTTTTCTCTGCAGAAAACTCTTCTACTATTTAACCCCCCCCCCCCTTTCCTCCTTTTTTTTTAACCCAAACTGAGTTACACGGCGAGACACACTGGAGCACACTGAAAATGATGAATGCTGATGAGTTAAGGGAAAATTAAATATCACGTAAAAGGCAATCTCGTGAATTCGGGACTAGGCTCCGTTATGCAAAATGTGAACGCCAAAAAAAAAAATTCGACCGCTTATTCTGCGCGACATAGAAGAGGTGCATTAGTTCAAGGTTCCCTTTCAAGCTGTCCGTGAGTCAAATGACGAGTACCGCCCTCGCCCTGCCTCCTGCTCATCTAGGGAACAAAAGCTACCGCACACCAGCATTTCTGCCATTATCGATCTTTTTTCTCTTTGTCAGGCAATAAACAATGTTCTTAAAACTCATTTCTTCTACGAGTATGTGTGTGTGTGTGTGTGTTTGGGCGTGGGAAAGAGCGGTATATGATATGTCTCAGCTCTCCAGAGCCCAATCTCCTTGCTTATTCTCACTTCGTACTGAATAGTGATTATTATCCTGTACAAATGTATTTCAATTGTTTCCTATGGTTTTAGGTATACAGCAGACATATAGGCAGACTGAGTGATCTTTATTTCCAAATGGTTAAGAACTGGGCACGCAGGCCCGTCTGACATTCTCCCCTTTATCACACAACTTTCTGTTCCAGACATTCTACAAATATGCTGTTCATATAACAAACCTAATTAACATTTTTTTAAAAAAACAGAAAAAATAACATAAAACATTTACCTTTCACTCTTATAATGCACTCAATACAGAAAATAACTAAATACATTTTTTAAAAGTTAATCTCAGAGTCTTACACTAATGAGTATCTATCAAACTACTATACACTACGGTTCAGGAAAAAAAAATCAGATTTCGAAAGTAAAAAGAGCCTAAAATAACATGTAAATTGTATGAATCATGCAGATATGTGGTCGACATCATATAGATACTGAAAATGTTTGTAGCTGTAGGAAGATGCATAGCTTATATTTTTATTCAGGATGGGAAGGTATTCTAAAAGTAAGCAGCAGAATAGGTAAGGCTTAAAGTTTTGGAAGAAGAATATTGTTTAAGCATTAGCTATACTTTGGGTTGGATTTAACAGAGAGAGAGAGAGGGTGAGGAGAGAGAGATAGTGAGAGAGAACAAAAGAGAGATAGTGAGAGAGAACAAACGAACAAAGGGACTTTATTTTCAAAGGGTTAAGAATTGGGCACACAGGCCCGTCTAACATCATACAGTTTTCACTCTTAGTCACAGTCAACCAGCATTTGTTACGAGCATAATGGGCAGGAAGAACCAAATAAATGAATAAATAATAAATCATCTCTTGTCCAAACACTCCACACACTGATTTACGTAACTACATGAAATAAACGTAATTTACATTCTCACATTCATTCTAAACTAAGTTATATAAAATCAGCATAAGAAACACGACAATAAAGCCATACTTTGGATTGAACTAATTTTGACTGACAGTATATATACCTATACTTTTCATATACGCAAGTGCATGCAGATTCATGTATTTACACACAAATCCAGGTACATAACATATATACAAACACATACACACACATAAGTAGGTATATACATAAACATATGCTGACACATATGTATATATATGTGTATAAATATACATATACATACGTGCATACAATACATACATATTCATATATACACATACATATATACACACATATATATACAGACATACACACGTATACCTATACATACTTACACATATTCGTACATGTATACACGTACACACAAATACGTATGCAAATTAAGGAGGCATACAGTCCATCTCAAACAGACACTGACAAAGTTTGAATGTATAAGAACGAATATTACATGAGTTATCAGGGTATTCCAAAGGTGGCAGCCGAGTAAGAGAAGCTTTTTTTTTAAACATGTCAAGCCTTCATTTTGGGAGAATACAACTGCTTAAGTGTTGTCTGTATTTTGGGTTGGTTTTGAACAATGACCACAAATAGGGTGGAGCTTTATGTGATAGAATTTTATGAATTAACTTGGCCTTGTTGAAAAGAAATCTCTTCATGAGGGATAGAATGTCAAGATGTTGATTTGCAACATGTGTTGCATGTCTGTCGTCTATAAGTTTTACTGCTCGTTTTTGAAGTGAGTAAAGTCTTTTCATGTATGTCATGGAGCAAGTATCCCATATTGTAAAACAGTAGTCCAGGTGCGCTTGCATGTGTGAGATGTAGTATATTTTCCTAGCGTATGTGTCAAGAAAGTGTTTATTTTTGGGAACTTCGTGAACTTTTTGGGCAATGAGTTTGGTTAGATTCCAGCCGAGATGGTGGTCAATCGTGAGACCTAGAGTTTTACGCCCATTAACATTCCCTATCTGTGAAGTTCCAGCGTGGAGCTGTAGTGTTGCTGTTGGTGAATTTGTCAAATTCTGTCTTGTAATCAGCATGGATTTTGTTTTGCTGGTGTTTATCAGCATTCTGTTGTTGTTGCTCCAGCTAATTAGATTGCTGACTCAAGGTTAACAGATTGCTGACTCAAGGTTAATATAGTCACTGTCACTAGTGTAAACTGTGCAGTCATCAGCAAAAAAGGTCACAAGACGATTTTCGGAGATGAAATGGAAGATCATTGACGTAGATGGTAAAAAGCAGAGGACCAAGAATAGACCCTTGTGGAACACCATTATCAACCACAAGTGAATCTGACTTTTTTTTTAGGCAGACTACCTGCTGTCTGTTGGAAAGAACGGATGTCATAAATTTCGTTCTCCGAGTGTAATCTTAAGTCTCAAGCTTCCTAACTAGGATTTCATGATCAAATGTGTCAAAGGGTTCTTTAAAATTAAAAAAATAGCACCACATAATTTATTGCCATTTATATTAGATAACCAGACAGGCACGCAGGCAGACAAACAGAGACAGACAGAGATGATAGACAGACAAACAGGCAGATAGAGAGATGAAAGATAAACAAGCAGACAGGCAGATGGATGATAACAGACGGACGGACGGACGGACGGACGGACGGACAGACGGACAGACAGACAGACAGACAGATAATGGCAAATATGTGTATGCGTGTACGTATGTATGTCTTCTGTCCTGTCAGTGTTTATGCTTATCTGTTTTTACAGACAGATCTTAATAAAAGTAGGCTGTTGTGGTGAGTTTCAAAAAGAGCAACCATCTCAATATCCCTATTTAACATGAACATGCATGCAAGTCATACGTATGTATGCACGTACACTACGACTATTTTACCGACCTCTCGTGTACTTTATGCTACGCTCTCAGTTCCTAGCATATACGTTTCTGCTTCTCCGATGTTTCTCCACCCGCTTACGCCTGGGACTCGTTAGCTCGTAAAGAGTGGCCAGTTTAATCCGACGTGACAAACTAGCCAAGGTTTTATGGCTGGCCAAACCGCCGCGGTATTGGAGGGCTTGCGACTGATCATTTACGTTACAACAAACATGTGACAATCCCACTTGAAAATTTTGCCAATCCATTATATAGCGCTCTCTCTCTCTCTCTCTCTCTCTCTCTCTCTCTCTCTCTCTCTCTCTCTCTCTCTCTCTCACTTCACAAGCGAGCATTAAATCTTATTTGTGACAAACACCCAGTACAGACTGTAGATCAACATAAACAACTCAAAATTCTACCCCTCAAAAATAGAATCATTTTTAACAAAGTTAAGTTTGTTCACAGAATTCTGTCACACAATGCTCCGCCTTACTTGTGGTCACTGTTTACGTATAACACTAAACATAGCCAGCGTTTAAAAAACTGTCTTCTTCCTAAACCCAGAATTGATATGTACAAGAAAAGCCTTGCATACTCTGCAGTACAGCTCTGGAACACCCTCCCCTACAATTTAAAATCCATTGGTAATACTTCATCCTTTAACTCAAACCTGTTTCATTATTTACTTGCATGTAATTATATGCCTCCATAAAATAGCCAGCACTCTCTCAACACATGGCTCGTAAACCATCAAGTACTTCAGTGACATAGTTAGAAAAGCAACTTGTTAGATATTGTTAGAAATTATTTTAATGTTTGTTTAAAAAAATATGTTAGAAGATCTGTATTTACAATGTATTTTTATTTATGTATATGTCTGCGGGTGTATGTGTGCGTGAGTGCTATTTTATTAGGTTAATTACTTCTTCTCTTTTACCTTGAATGTAGTAGTTAAATCTTACACTCTTTTGATATGTTTTTACTAATTTAATTTGTATTTTTGTACTAAATCAAGTGTGTGGGAAGAATGAAAGATGGAGTGATGAAGGGCAGAATGTAAGACGGGCCTGCGTGCCCAATTCTTTACCCTTGAAAAATAAAGATTATTCATTCATTCATTCATTCATTCTCTCTCGGAAAACTGCACTGGACAGACCGCATCAGCTCTAGTTTTGTAGATATGGTTGAGTTTATAAAATTTTAGTCCGCTCGTTAACAAATTTCTTATTGAGAATTGGGATGTCATAACAAGCTGCCTTATTTGAATGGGAAATGTATGTATTTAATGTACCCACATTGTGTGTGTGATGACCTTTTGTTTCACAACTTTTCGTCTACTTCTTTTTCTATAATGCACACTGGCATAAAAAACCTATAGCTCAAATGACAAAATCGCTTTTGATCTGTTTTATTACATAGCTATGTACACAAAAATAAGCTTCTACTTCAAGATGGAGCTGCTTGAATCATCCCGATGTATTTTGCTACATGTGTGGGTAGTACACACTGAAAGCAAGCAGGAAACTTATTTCTGAGTTTTGTGAAAAGAGCATATGTAGGTTATTTTGGTGTCAAGCTTGGAGATCAAGATAAGCCATGGGCTCCTCATACTGTACTGAAAACTTGTACGGAGCATTTGCGTCAGCGGATTAATGGAAAGAGAAGCTGCCTGAAATTTGGAGTAGCAATGCTTGTGGAGGGGACTGAAAAACCACTTCAATGACTGTTACTTTTGTACTATTAATATCACAGGCATCAACTGAAATAACCGCGACAAGTGGTCTTACCTTGATCTACCTCCAGACAGGAGACCGGCTCCGCACTCTTAACTTGTATCAGTTCCACCGTTTCGTCAACTAGCACAGATCTCAGAGGACGAGTCTTGCATGTCTGGTATCGCACAAGGTAAAGAAAGTGGGGGCACTGACAGTGAATTCCAAACAACTTCACATAGTGACCGTTTTGATCAGAAGGAACTGAGTGATCTGATCAGGGACTTAAATCTTTTTGCTCGCCTCCAGACTAGAGGAAAAGAATGTACTTCAGTCTAGAACGAAAATGACATTTTATCGAAGGAGAGAAAAGGATTTGCTGACATTCCTTACCTAAGACAACAACTTAGTATTCTGCAATGACATCGGAAACCTTGTCAAGAAAACTGGTCTTCCAGAATACAACCCATGTGAGTGGCGTCTTCTCATCGACAGTTCAAAACGCAGTTTGAAATGTGTTCTTTTAAATAACGGCAACAAATATGGTTCTATTCCAATCAGTCATTCCACCAGGATGAAAGAAATGTACCTGGCCATCTCTTTAGTCTTGGAAAAGATAAATTAACAAGAACAGCAATGGGTGGTTTGTGTAGACATGAAGATGGTTAATTTTCTTCTTGGTCAACAAGGTGGCTACACAAACTATCCTTTCTTTTTATGCCCTTGGGATGGTAGAGCCAAACATGAACACTGAACAAGAAAAGACTGGCCTCCATGGGAATATAAAGTGATTGGAGGACAACGTGTAATCAATGAACCTTTGGTAGCATGAGATATAATCACATTGCCACCACCACATGTAAAGCTAGGTCTGATGAAACAATTTGTAAATACTCTGAATAAAGACGGTTCGTGCACTGAATACATAGTGCATAAGTTACCTGGACTTACCATGGAAAAACTGAAGGCAGGAATTTTCAATGGTCCACATATCAGACAACTTATAAATGACCCACATTTCATAGTATCAATGAATGAAATCGAATCATGTGCCTGATCTTCATTTGTTCCTGTTGTGAAAAGCTTTCTTGGCAACAAGAAGGCAGAAAACTACACACAATTTGCTCTTTCATTTCACCATGCTTGGCTGTAACATGAGTGTTAAAATCCATTATCTGCATAGTCACTTAGATCGCTTTCCAGAGAACCTTGGTGACTTAAGCGAAGAAGAAAGATTTCACCAAGACATAAAAACAATGGAAGTCAGATACCAAGGAAGATTTTCATGTAGTACACCTTTCTTTCAACTTTTAATATGTTTCCTTCATGCTTAAAGGATATTATTTTAAACACTACATTAAAATATCTTGATTTATCATGGGCAAGCAGAGTGAAAAGTAGTATATGGCATATGTTCTGTATCTCAAAAACCAGAGCTGATATGGGAATCAGCAGGTCAAGTATACCCAGAAACAGGTCTGACATTTGAGGCAGCAAAATGTTTCCTTTGGCCAGTGTCATTATTACAAGTATATTATTATTCCAGGAGCCCGCTCACATTCGCCTGCTACCGTAAAAAAAAAGTAAGTTACAACTACAGATGTCAAATCTATTGTTTTGTGGATGGCCTGGGAAAGTCTCAGCCTACACAGATAAGACCTAACAGAAAAGAAAATACAGAAGGAAAGACCCCCATGCTTCTTTCCTCATCTTCTGGGCCCCCTGCCACATACTCAGACGTATGAACCTTGCCCTCCCTCAGTGGCTGACCAAGACGGGGTCGGTATAACATGATCAAATGCATTTTCTCCATACAAACTGTCCCAGGTAAAGGTGGGTAATATCCACTTGCTTCTAATCGTTGTCTAGCAAGACAAGGATCTGTTGTTATTTACTCTCTTTTTTTCTGTCGCTCTTTCTTCAATCTTGATTTGATAGTACAACAAACAGAAAACAAAGTAACACGGCTTCGCTGTTTCCCTTTCCTCTGGTCTCGCATTATTTTGTATGCTCTTGAAGAACATTCAAAGCTGAAAATCAGAGGAAAGTCGGTCTAGTTAGTGTGTTATGATATTATTTTGATATGTACTGTTTAAAGGGAGCAAATGTACATAAAATTACAAGCGAGATGAAAGAACACATAGCATGTATGAAGATGCTGCCACTGTGGCTTTGTTACCCGTTTATAATGACCTCATACTTCGCCACTCTTGGATGTGCGCATAATTGATATGCGTACGCGCGAGTTCTGTGTACTTGTTCTGTGACTACACCGCAGGAAGGGCAGTAGTTTGCATGCTCTCTTCAAAGTATAATGTGAGTGGGTTCTAACTTGAATTCAAGAGTGCTCCTGCTAACTATCTGAAAGTATGAGTACTTGAGGCTTACGTTAGGGCAGTGCCTCTAGCAATGCAGAATTCTGACCTGCAGAATGAGGCACACTATACTGTGCACAAGGATGTCATTGTGTTAGGGAAAAACAATAGTCACGTGAAAATCAATGTTTATGGACCCACGTCTAAAAAGCGAGCGAAGGAAAACGAAATTGATATTCAGAATATAGCACTTGAAAATAGGAGGTTAAAGAGCACAAATTTCACGCGAGCTTGCATGGTCACCTGTTAACCCTTTAACGGTGCAGTTCATTCTTTCACGCTCCCATTATCTTCCACTATCATAAGATAAATATTTCGTTTCGTAATCACAAATACAAGCAAAGAACAACTTTTTACACTGCCTCCATAAAAAAAACTTTCTTTCCTACATCTACTCCACACTTCTTTCCCTCTTCTAATGCAACAGCACTCCAAGAAAGATATAATTTCAGATTTTCATCTCTTCAATGAACAAACCACGCGGTGATTGTGAGAGATGTATACTTTCAGACCCATAATTCTATGTCCTGTCTGAGCATAAAAGTGAAAGAAGAACGAGTTTTATGTTTCAAACTCTCATTCCAAGTTGCGGCATTCAGAAAACATAACTGCGGCATCTTTGCTTCCATGATGCTCAAGTGAGTTCCACTCTGACCGCGTGACAGATGGGAAATCTAGAAATGTCCTATTTACAACTTTAGTCTTCTGCCTCCGCCTGTGTCACTGCGTACTGACTCATTATGCATGACACACATCAGAGTTGGCGACATCTGTTTTCTGATTTTGTTTCTTATATTAGAACACATCTCTCAGATCTCTCTCTCTCTCTCTCTCTCTCTCTCTCTCTCTCTCTCTCTGAACCTTAAGTGCCCAGGGCACATGGGGCTTCCGCAAGGATTTTCCACAAATTTTTCTCAGATATAACGCTCCGTCATTATTTCAAGGAGTAACCCCCCCCCCCCAAAAAAAAAAAGTATATACAATTTGAATGCCTGTAAAACCATGAATAATTAATAGCTCTTTATTTTCCTCATCATCTTCCTTTTTTTTTCTTATTTGTCGTCGTTATCAGCTATCAAGTATTTGATGGTCATGCTCAGTCTGAAGCCATGCTTCTGTGGCACCTCGACGCTAATACCTCAAACACACTCCCTCCAGCAACTTCACGTGCAGGGACTGGACAGTCTAATAAAATCTGTAAAGTTATCAACTTTTACGTCTGCACGTACAAATATTCACAAACTCAAATAAAAGTCTATACTATAAACAAAGGAACAAATGTTCTTCTCCTGTGTGTATTATAAACTGGCATTATGTTTATATTTTTTCGAGACAACTTGTGTAAGAGAGGCCTATAAGATCTATAGGAAACAGGAAAACGTGTATAAATCTGTAAAATGTTCTTTATGTGACGTGTCCGTTCCAGAACGCTGTCCCTCTCACAGCCTCCCTGAATGCAATGCGGTCTCGCGCACGCTGACCAGCAGGTCACAATGACATATTCAGACTTTCCGTGATGTCCCGAGTCCATCTGCTGCGAGGTCGTCCCTTTTCTCTTTTGCCAGGCACTATGCCTTCTACTATCAGCCTCTCCAAACTATTGGGTCTTTTGTTGTGGCCGAAATATCTCAGCTTTCTAATTCTGATGGTGTTTACGAGTCAGTTCTCTGCGAAACCTACTCCCATCAATGCCCCTTTATTTGACTGTCTTTCTATCCATGATATTATAAGTGCCCTTCTATAACATTTAATTTCAATTGCTGTTATTAAAATGCAATGAAGAAAAGAACTGTTCGAGAGTAAACTGTATCCATGCCCGACACGAGAACCACGACAAAGGCACTAGAAATATTAAAATAATCAACACAGAATACGTATCATCAGGCTAGGTACTGCAGTGGATAAACTGGGGGGATGAATTTATTTCCAAAGAAGACTGGGGAATGAATTTATTTCCAAAGACTGGGGAATGAATTTATTTCCAAAGACTGGGGAATGAATTTATTTCCAAAGAAGACTGGGGAATGAATTTATTTCCAAAGACTGGGGAATGAATTTATTTCCAAAGAAGACTGGGGAAGAATTTATTTCCAAAGACTGGGGAATGAATTTATTTCCAAAGACTGGGGAATGAATTTATTTCCAAAGACTGGGGAATGAATTTATTTCCAAAGAAGACTGGGGAAGAATTTATTTCCAAAGACTGGGGAATGAATTTATTTCCAAAGACTGGGGAATTAATTTATTTCCAAAGAAGACTGGGGAATGAATTTATTTCCAAAGAAGACTGAGGAATGAATTTATTTCCAAAGAACTGGGCAGGCAGGCCCGTCTGTCAATCTGCTCTTAATCATAAAATGTTCACTCTACAACAAACAATCCATTTAGTACAAGGAGAGGAGATGGCAGCGCACTAATGAGTTTGTCCAGGACGCGGTATCTATTGCACCTACAGTCTCTCAAATGTGCCTTGTCTTCTCGTCCGCCTCTTAAAAAAAAAAAAGTCGCCTGTCAGTGTTATGGATAATGGATGCATCATATTAAATGACGCCCGTGTAACAACTTAAAACTAAACTGACAGCCATCGTTCGTGAGGAGAAAAACAGATCGTATGCTTTAATGTCGCTCTTTAACCTGCTTTGCAAGCATTTCCTCTTTACCCTCGCTTATAAAGACAAAGATTTCTCTGGGCTTTTGATGCCGATCTCAGAACGGCCTCCAAACTTTTTTTTTTAACTTTAAGAATCATATCCCACCCTAGCTGTGAGCTAGATCCTATCATAGCATTTTCTATGCTTTCTGGCAAGAATCTAAGGTCGGAATTTTGAAATCAATAATGCAAGGAAATAAAGCTCACATCTTGTATGTCTCGTGGGCTTTAGTTCTGCCATGACAAACACAAAGAACGGGACTGAAGTAGAAATGAGAGAATATATATATATATATATATATATATATATATATATATATATATATATATATATATATATATATATATATATATATCACAAGTAAAAACCATAAACGATGAGTCGATACTAAAATTAAGAACAGATGTAATAAAGCAAATGAGATCATTGGACAAATGACACTTTCTATGACAAACAAATACATCACAAATGAAACAAAAAGAACACTGTACAACAGTCTTCCTCTCAATTCTATGCTATCGCTGTCAAACGTGAACGCTAACAACTAAAAATAAAAGGAAAATCATGGCAATAGAAATGAGATGTTTGTAGAGAATCTCTCTCTCTCTCTCTCTCTCTCTCTCTCTCCCTCTGAACCTTAAGTGCACAGGGCACATGGGGCTTCCGCAAGGGTTTTCCACAAACGCCTGTCCTTTGCCTTTTTTCCGCTCTTGTCCAAGTGAGCCTTCTATAGCTCAACATCCTTTCTGTTGTTCTTCTCCGTGATTCCTTTGGTCTACCCTTACTCCTTTTTCCCTGTGGTGTCCATCTTAGTGCTATTTTTGGTAGTGAGTTGTCAGTCATTCGGAGCACATGCCCCAACCATCGCCAGCGTCTTTCTTCAATAATTGCTATCAGTGCCTTCATCTGCATTTCTGCCAACAAGATGTAATTTTTATGGTGGTTGACCAAAATATTCTTCTAATTGTTCATAGACATTTAGTCTGGAAAGAATTCCGCTTGTTTTCTATGGTTTTGGTGATTTTTTTTTTTTCAGCATTCACTTCCATAGAGTAGTAGGCGAAAATCAGGATATTTAAGAGTAATGTTCTCTTAAATATCCTGATTTTCGCCTTCATGCTTAGTTTTTTTAGATTTCCGTATAGTCTGCAGCATTGCAAAAGCCTGGTTTGCTCTAATAAGTCTGCTGTTGATGCCATCTGTGCTGTCTCTATTTTCTACTACTCTACTGCCAAGATATACAAACTCGTTGTGGAGAATACTACACTGTAAATGTTACAAGAAGGGCAGGCATTTGTGGAAAACCCTTGCCGAAGCTCATGTGCCCTGGGCATTTAAGGTTGAGAGAGAGAGAGAGAGAGAGAGAGAGAGAGATGTAACAAGAAGAAACCAAATCATAAAACTATATCAAGGCAAGGGCTGGAGTAGCACCAGTACTATAGTACATCCAGAAACAACAAATCTAATGGTCTGGCCACATTACACGACTACCACCATAGAAAACATTCAAACTAAGAAAGTTACTAAACAGAAGGAGAATCTGCCCGCCTCGGAGGTAGATGGAGAAGATAAAAGAGAACTCTTAAATATCCGTTTAAACGAAGCAACTTGTCGAGCCATATGTCTCTTTGCACCCTAAACGCTGAAACTTACATGAGGAAGGAAACGACAAAAATTTCACACAAACCTGAGCCAGCAACTCTGCTATAAAGCTAGTCTCTACATCAGACACTGGCAAACCTTGCTACTTCTTCCATGATGAGAAAATTATATTAAGGGGAAACAGCCGAGGAGATAACTATATTAACGGGACATCAGCATTCATAATTTAGACAGCTATATTAACGGGATATCAGTCAGTCAGTCATTTGCATGTCCCTTGTGGAACTTTGCCTCCCTAACAGTTCTCCTGTACGCCTCTCAGCTGTAAGCAAGATGCTCTGCTTCTGATGCATCCATTCGCAGATCATCAATGGCATCTTGCAGTCATCTTCGCCTTGGTCTTCCTCTCTTTCTTTTTCCCATTATGTACCCTTCCAATACGGTTTTCTCTAAATTCTCATGTCCAAAATATTTAAGGTTTCTCTGTTTAATCTTCTTTACTAGCCATCCTTCTTCAAGATTAAGTTATTGTAGTATGGATATATTTGTTCTTTTTGTGACCATGATATTTGAAGGACTCTTCTGTATCATTTACATTCAAAGGCATGCATGTGTTTCTCAGCTGTTTTGTTAAGTGTCCAGGTCTCACAGGCATATGTTGCGATGAGAAAGATGCATGCCCTTAAAAAATTTTATTTTTGTAGTTCTGTCTGTTCCTCTCCACAGCTTCTTTAGTTGTTTTATTTTTTTGAAGAGAGATAGATGTCCTCCTTTTAATTTCAACGGGACATCAGCATTCATAATTTTGACAATTATATTAACGGGACACTAGCATTCATACTTGTATAACCTTTAACACACTACATTTAGTGGTTAGTACTTGGCACGAGCAAAAATATGCATGAAGACAACAATGAGTGAACGGTACCAAAGACAAAGAGGAGAAGTACTCTTTCCAAGTGTTACAGCATAAACAGTTAAGTAACAAATCACAGTCGTGTATGGTTAGACCTTGAAAAAAATCATAAACAAAGCACTTTTAGACATGAAAGAAAGAAAAGTGACAACAGAATTACTTGGGGCTTGAACCACGGCCTCTAATAACACGAGCAACCGTCTAGCGCATTAATCAACAGCCATCTAGCACCCCTCTTTCCCCCACCACCACCTCCACCCCCAGGTGGGTATTTGATAGCTAAGCTATGAATGCCTGTCCAACCGAAAATCGTGACACTCGGTAAGGAAACGAGGCCATGACACAGAAATTCTATCGCTTTTATATCTAGTCTCTAGCAAACTTGAGACACACACACATACACATGGTCTCCTGCAAATGTCTAGTGCATACTGGACAACAATAACAACAAATAAACAAATACTTTTTTTACATAAAGGCAATTTCACTGCTCTATGTATGATTCTTTGCAAGTTCTAACCATACAGTACTGTGCTCTGTTACTCTACTGCGTGAAAGTCTTATTATTTCCTATTCGTAAAGATCTGTATCTGAAAACCTAAATAGCTATTAAGTACGCAGGTACTGATGCTAGCACTCTCTGGCGTGACTAGAGCACAATGCTTTAGCCTATAGAAATACAAAAACACGAAAAAAAAAACAATAAAAGACTGACCGTGACTCAAACCACTGTATGTTGTATGGCTTGGCCACGGATGGCCAAACTGGCAGGTCTTCGTTAAAACATGTTAGTGCGTAAGTATAAATAGCTCTTAGCGAATTATTACACTCTACTCGAGATCCATAGGGAGGAAAGGCTGGACTGGTATCGTAATGGACCACCAGGTTTGAATGGTTTGGTGTGCAGCTGCTTCGATTTGGTAAAGTTCACTGGGGTAGACAGAAGCTGAAATGATTACTCAACGTATTACGATAAGTCAGTATCGTAGTTAGAGGAATAAGAGATACGAGATACTGATCGTATAATTTATACGTGAAGTGTTAGAGTCGATGTGTTCCATTCAGTGACGGTAGGAAGGCTTGCGTAAAACTGGTTATAGGATTGAAGGCAACATATAATACATATGGTATAATATATAATGAAGGTACACTGTAATGTATAGTTCAGTTTTAAATAAAGATAGAGAAAGCGCGGAAAGAGGACAGAAGCAAGAATAGCTGGAAGTAAGATGAGCATGTGTAAATGAAGAACATACAATAGTCCAATATTTTGGCAAGAGCCTTTTTCAAGGATCATGTACAAGAACAACACAACAGATAAAAACACGGACACCAGATAAAAAATTAAACACTTAGCTTGTAAGGAGGATACCAAAATAAGTTAAGTGTTTCATTTAACATCCGTGTTTTATCTGTTTTGTTTTTGTATGTGATCTTTGAAAAAGGCTTTTGCCGAAATATTGGACTGTTGTATGTTCTTCATTTGAACGTGCTCGTGTTACTTCCTGCCACTCTTGTTTCTGACCACTTTCCTCACTCTATCTTTATATAAAACCGAACCATACATCTCAATCTACCTTCATTACTTACGGTAATGATGGCAGTATTCATCGCTGCAAACAATAACATATTTTTCGTTACAGTATCTATATTCAGTTATTATACATGTTTCGAATATGTGAAACTTCATAAACCTGCCCGGGGTAAGTTACCGCGGTCAATGATTAATTAGTGGTGAATGTATTTACCACATGCTGCGTGACGATGTCGAGTGCGACATGAACAACTAGATATTTGTTTACTGAATGATGTGGCTGATTTGATATTATGCATATGTTCATTGTTATACGCAAGATGTGTAAATGCTGGCTATTTGTTGTGTAAAATTGTGAATCCCATAAAAGATATTGTGCGTAGGAAATCCGTGTTTGTTTCCATTCTGTCATCGCAGTGCCATGAAAGTGGGGGGGGGGGGGGGGGTGTTGTTGATATTACTCTTCAAGTATTTGTGTTGATGTGTGCTGTTCGTGTGTGCGTCAGTTCCTGCCTGTTTCCTCTGTGCTACACAGCGTAGGTTCTTGCTGCTGCTAGTGATGACATGCAAACTGAGCACGCTATCAAGGATTTAAGTGTTGCTAAAAACAAAAGCTGTCCTGATACTGCAAGCGCATTTGTTTCATAATTATGTGTATTTAATACGTGTGATTTTGTGTTTTTGATGCATGGATTCTTGTGCTGAGTTAGCGTGAGACTGGCTGGAGAATGTTATGCTGGCCTGAAAGTGATTCCTAGGGGGGAAAGTCCAGGCGGGTTGTCGCGTGTCTTAAAACACCAAAATCTCTACTTTATGCGAGGTCCAATATTGTTCTAACAGAGCGAAATTAAAAGCAGTATATTCAGACAAATTAAAATCTATGCCGCGGACACCTGTAGATAGAATAGCCCGCCTATCCGTCACAGGACAATATACTATCAGCTTGGCCTGATGGAAGATGGCCGAGAAGCGAGCCATTTTACCCTGTGAAAGCCTCTTTTCCTATCTGCTAAATTTTTAGCATGACTAAGAAGCATGATGATGATGTTGGTGGTGGTGATGATGATGATGATGATGATGATTTGTCCCAACTGGTTACAATTTTTTTAAAATCCACTCCGAGCGTTAGACCTGGCATTAAAACATGAGAACAATTATAACCAACAGCTTCGTGGATGGTTTTCCCAACAACTGTAAAGTTGACCGCAAGGATGGCGTGATGCTTTACCCGCTGACTTCTCGCAGCAAGAGGATCCACTCAGATAACTGCGATCCAGCAACCCCCCCCCCCTAAAAAAAACCCATTTCGCTTCCCTGTTGTAGAATTTAAAAATAAATAAATAAAGAGATGAAACCGAAAATAAATGCTATACGGATGTAGTTTAGCAGAAATAGAAACACGACTGTACTCAGAACAGCAGCTGCCGAACACAGACAACTAAAAGAATACGGGAAAGGCTGAGGTTGGATAGCACTGACCCAGTCTCTATAGAATCCTAGGACCAGTGAACCTTATGCTCATTGAGACTCACGAGGCGAGTGTTTCCGAGGCTAAAACCATGGGCCTGGTAGAGTCTAAGATGCTTGCAGCCAGCTCGGCTTTGCTTTAGATGCCGGGCTCCCGGGTAGACTCCACCACCATCGAGGACTAACAATTAGGAAAAGACAATCAAAATTCGTTGCACGTATCATGAGAAGACACAAGTTGTAGAACTTCAACTCTGACTAACATCTCTAGGGGAAAGAAAGTGACACAAAGAAAAACAAACACAACAAAACCTCTTCACGCCCTGGCAACTGGAACGAGAAATGAAAGACAACCTGGCATAACACGAAATGGACAATCATGATGGCCAGTACCTAACTCCATTACCTACAAACTGACTGAAATGAACTGCAGCACAGACCCAAGGCCCATTCCCTACGTTTTACTTTTGCTACTTATACTGGTCGAAGGTACCATGGACAGCTAATAAAACCAACGAAGAAGTCTTAAGAGAGGATGGAGTTAAAAGGCAAATTACAACAAAGATCACAGGCAGACAAGTGAGATTGTATGACATTTTCTGAGAAGGGGAAAATTGGAACACACTGTGACAACTGGAAAAACTGAGGGAAGAAGAGGCAGAGGAAGACAGAGAGATAAGTTACTGGATGGGCTATCAGTGTGGCTAGGAAGAAAGTCACAGGCGGATCTCATAATCAAGTCTAAAGATAGGAAATTGTGGAGAGAAATGATCGCCTACGCCACGCGGCACGGCACTTGATTGATTGAGTTATACCGATTGGCCAGGACGTGATTCAACACTCCCCTTCCCCCACCTCCGAGACAACATCAGCTTTCCAAAACGGAATTCTGTCTTCACTAAAACGATTACGACATAGCAATAGTTGCCACTGATTTATGGAGAAAATAATCTATTTCCCTGTCTGCCTATCTATCTATATCACTCACTTGCACACACACACACACACCACATATTTTCACTCACTCACTCACATACACACATAAACATATATAACAACGCATTTGTTTATATACTTTAAACAATGAAACATGTGAGGCTGTTAAAGCAACCCCCACAAACAAAAAAAAACGTTCTCTTGTAGCAGATCTAATTAAAACTTAACAAACCACATTCTGAACGTGATGAAAACATTTGTGACAAGGAAGTGATTCAACCGTGTATCGCATCCTACTGCAGCGTTTAAACAGATTCAAATCATAGACGAACTGTCTTTTGCTCTAACACACACTGCAGCAGACAACGGCTGCTTCTCGCTGCTCTGTCTGCCTGGCCATGTTTCTCATAAATCAAACTGGCGCAGCATCAAGAAAGCTGGCTTACAAATGATCCCGGCCAGCAATTTCACTGAGCTTGTTCTGGAGTCAAGGATGTACAACAAACTACACCCGTCCTTGCAGCACAGATACTGCTTCCTGTTACTGTGGTCTCTTATGGAAATCTAACATTTGGTAGAATCACAAATGAGAGGAGTTGATCGGCAGAATGATGCTCTGCAGACACACAGATAACATCTGCCACCTTCAAAACCGTCTTCCATGACGAAAAGCGCCATAACATCATTATATTCACATTACAACATACAGTCAATAGTTTTATCAGATGGTATCACCACTAGCACTATTTACGCATTTGTTCATTTAGAAAGGAAGGTATACAGCGAAACACGCACAGTACAGGCAAACTGTGTCAGACTTCCCGCAGGTGCTCTATCTGTAGTGCTTGGAATATTAATCTTATTATTATGATTACAACTCTCTCTCTCTCTTTCTCTCTCTCTCTTTCCTCTTTATCTCTCTCTTTCTTATCCCTATCTCTCTTTTTCCTATATATCTTTCTCTCTTTCTTATCTCTCTCTCTCTCTCTCTCTCTCTCTCTCTTACTGTCCATTCGTAGAATATCTGGAACTAAACGAAAGCTGCATGAATGTCAGACTGGCTTGCATGGCCAACTCTTCACCATTTGAAAATAAAGTTCAATCAATCAGTCAGTCAGTCGTTCAATGTCACTCTCTCTTTCCCTCTCCTCTTCTGCGCTCTCTCCCATCCCCCACCCCTATCTCTCCAATCACTCTCTCTCTCTCCTTCTCTGATCCCTCCCCTCTCTTTTCTCCCCCACCCCTCCCCGTCACACCGAACAAACAACAAATCTATAGCCCTGTTTTGTCTCAGAAACAAGGACTGAAGCAGATGAGCGTCAGTTGTTCATGGAAATAGCCGAGCATCACTTTTGTCTTTTCCTGAGATAGCATCTCCGTGTCTGATTCTATAAATATTTGATCGCTGTAATTGGTCACAATAACAGGAACATTTTGTTTGGTTTCTTTGCTCTAAAAAAAAAACAAAAAAGATTTGTGTAGTGTAGCTTTTCTTTTCTATCTACATCTTCTGTAACAAGTTTTGGAAGTCTGCCAGGACACCGCCGATCTAGTTTGGGAATATCCACAGGAGAGAAGGTATTTAATGTATGGCATTGGTCTCCGTTAAAAAGAAGGAGGAAAAAAAAGATAATAAAAAAATCATCTGGCACTTAGTTCCAGGTAATTTCTGTCCGAGAGACAAAGGTGTTGTTGACGTGGTGGAGTTTATATGTATGTATGTATGTATGTATGTATGTATGTATGTATGTATATGAGTGAGTGAGTGAGTGAGTGAGTGAGTGAGTGAGTGAGTGAGTGAGTGAGTGAGTGAGTGAGTGAGTGAGTGAGTGAGTGAGTGAGTGAGTGAGTGAGTGAGTGAGTGAGTGAGTGAGTGAGTGAGTGAGTGAGTGAGTGAGTGAGTGAGTGAGTGAGTGAGTGAGTGAGTGAATATAGCAGACAATAATTTACGCAGATTTCAACTGATAGATTATCATTATTTTTGTTATGGCATGTACATGAATCCGAGTGTAACAAGATAGCCAACGTGATGCACAAAAGGAATATTCACAGTTATGGACTAATGTCCATTTTGTAAAGACAACTATGGGTACCTTTGTTGTTTGCTCTCCAAGGTGATAGTAAAACCTATGTACAGGAAGCTACCCAGTTACGAACCACTTTCCCTTCCTAGGTCTGTTCGTAAGTCGAGTTTGTATGTAAGTCGGAACAGTTGGGTATAATTCGTATCTAACGTCCGTTATACAGTATACAGTGTACCTTTCTACGCATAAGAAACATTTAAAGAAACAGATGAATCGCTGTAAACGCGCAATGTTTTGATGCGCGTGGCAAAGTAGCACCTGTCTGTTATTACGAACCATTGTATATGTTTCCAGTTTTTAATGTAATAGAGTTCACGCTGGTCGTTTGCAGGTACGGGATGTACGTAAGTCGGACGTTCGTAACACAGGAAGAATCTAAAAGATAAGAAGAATCTAAAATGCCACTTTCTAGTTGCTTACTGCTACTTGAGAAGCAAAAAGGGTGCGATTTCTTATCCCGAGAAGCTGGGGGGGGGGGGAGAGATATTACAAATAATACACAAACGTTACGGACCACGCTTATGTTCCAGGAAAAACGCTTACTGAATCACAGATTAAAATCATATTGTGAAGTCAATGACTTTATTTCCTAGAACGTGTATATGTGTGTGTGTGGGGGGGGGAGGGATGTTTTAGATCTTGCTTGAAGTCTGCTGATAACACAAAACTTTGACTTTGTCTTTTTTCTTTTTATGCCCGCATGGGCTTGCTAGATAATTTTACCACGTGTGTGGTGAGGGTTTGTAGATTAAAATCTTAGCCAAAAGGCCGAGAAGCGACATTGACTTTGTCTCTGCCAACCAACACAGCTGGCCGCAGACTGATGGCATGATGCAGGATATGAATGGTCCCCTCATTAACAGATATAACGGGAAGTATATAAATAGGCCGGTAGATAAACATTCAGCTATTACGACTGGCGAACTACTAGACAGTATCAACGACGCTCAGTTAAACAGATAATGTATAAGTTTTTCTGATAGTCATTTTCCCCCAGGGTGTGGGGTGGGGGAGGGGTGATTATTTCACGGTCGAAAAGAAAGAAAAAAAAAATAATGCAGTTACAAATATACAATTATTTCCCTCAATGTTAGGCTGTTATCGACGATCACGGTCCCTGATTTGAAACTAAGCTCATGAAGTGGTGCAAGGCACTGCATCATCGCACTGAACCTTTGACCTCGTGTACTAAATCTGCTCTTATGTACCATGCTAGATGCACTCCTTGGATACTGTGTCTAAATAATAACAACTCTGTCTTACGTTTGTTTCCAAGACGCCACCGGGACGGACGGACACGGATGGATGGATGGGTGGGTGGGTGGATGGATGGATGGATGGGTGGATGGATGGATGGGTGGGTGGATGGATGGATGGGTGGGTGGGTGGGTGGATGGATGGATGGATGGATGGATGGATGGGTAGGTGGGTGGGTGGGTGGATGGATGGACGGACGGATGGATTCAGCTTTGACACTGTGAATTCCCTGCTTTTATCACTGAGGAAACGAATTTCTTCTAATATCTGGTACGGCTACAAGGTTTTTCCTCTCAACACTCGTGAACTTGGCAGCCATTTCAAACTATTTCAAGTCGGTGCTCGTATTAACAAAAACAACAGAACCCAAAATCATGAACAATGCTATATTCCACATCACTGCTCATTTCATGTGAAAAAAGTTTAACAAAGATAAAAGGGTAAAGGTATAGGTAATCCTGTCATGCCTTAGAGGCACATAGGGATATGGTGTTAGTGCCCATATTTTCCCCTAAGTAAAATTATTTCGGCCATATCAAACCTCCAAAATAGTTTAGCAATAACATGGTGACATATACATTAGTTTTAGTATTTACACAGACAACAGATGGACGCGTGTTATCAGTGTCTCCTTACACTAAACAAACTGGACACGTGTTATCAGTGTCTCCCTCTTACATCCTTCCCGTGTAGTTCGTCAAGTTTTCCTGTTTCGGCGAGCTTTTCAACATCATCAAGGAATGTTACGCCCACTAAACTGGCCTCTCTTAACAATGTCCTCTTTAGAGTTTCACGTGGTCGACCTCTTTTTCCTCAACATGTTGTTTTCCACTTGATAGTTTGTTTTGGGATTCTCTGACTGTTTCTTCTCATCAAGTGACCGACATGTCCATCTTCATTTTCTGATCAGCCAAGAGACAGGTTGTTATTTGCTCATCTATCTTATCTCTGCACTGTTCTTGAATTCGTTCCACTTTATACCAAGCATTTTCTTTAGGCATTTGTTTTCAAAAGAGTCTAATTTCTTGTCTATTTCTTGTCTATTTCTTTAGTTGTTTCCCAGCTTTCACATGCATAAATGAGGGTGGATATTACATTTGAATTGAATAATCTTAACTTGTGCGTCTTAACTAGTCAATAATCTTAACCAGTGTCTCCTTACACTAAACAAACTGGACAAGTTTTACCAGTGTCTCTTTACACTATAAACAAATCATCTCCAATCTGAAAAATGTCATTCCTCATAATTCCTGGTTATCATTATCTCTGCTCATTGATTTTACGGAAAGAAAAAAATATTTCTTATCTTACTGCTTGCCCAATCTTTAACTGCGTCTTGGACATTTCATACTGCTAACGGGTTAATAATATGTACTTGCTCTCAGTTACTGATGTTAATACAAAAACCTCATGTATACTAGCACACAGATAGATAATGGCTTGTGCAGACGCTGCTTACAGCCAAACTGAAGCTAACAAACTTATACATTCAATTTAACATAGCATCTCTTCTCAGAATAAAAAGATTTGAAAGTAAAATATGGTGCTGTTGGAGATGTGTATAAAAGGTACAAGACAAACTGTACATGAATACAGAAGAACTAGTGTCACTGTTCTGAATAATTAAGAATGCACTAGGAAGTAGACTGGTCTAGAAGTCAAGAAGGATGATCCTAAGTAATCTAATGCCAAAACCCAAATCAAATGCATCCAATGGTATAAACAAAGGTCGAAACAAGCTACAAGCTTTATCTAGTAAGAAAATGTTCTACTTATTGTTTTGTTACGAGGTAAAACTGGCACTACTTTTTGTTTTACCATCAAGCTACTTCCATGACTTTACTTCAGTAACCTTGTATGCATCTTGTATTCATGACTACTATTTCGTCTGATATATCTGTACATGAAGTAGTATGTTCCATGTGAGAAATCAAAGGTGGCCAAACAGTGGCTCTTATGCCACATACAGCTCTCTGACAAATAATGTGTGGCTTCTGGAAATATGTTTAATTTGGTTTATTTTTTATGTCACAATTAATATAAAAGGCAAATTTTAAAAATTTGCTGGCTTTATAATTTACCTGGTGTAAACTGACTTATGTCGGTCATGTGCTGAGAAGAAACGACCAAAGAATCCCAAAACAAGCTATCAAGTGGAACACACAAGGCCGAAGAAAAAGAGGTCGACCACGTGAAACTCTAAAGAGGACACTGTTAAGAGAGACCAGCTTAGTGGGAATAACATCCCTTAATGAGGTTGAAAAGCTTGCCAAAAAACAGGAAAATTTGCCGAACTACCATCCTATGTGATGTTTAACAGCATGGGAAGAATGTAAGATGTAAGAAATTGATAGTCTACTGGATCGAAACTTAAGTTTAATATTCACGATGAGTGAACATATTTATGAGTTTAAGTGTTGAGTATTAAATAAATGCTGAGCCAACAAGGATTACAGACAATTGTGCCAGAGAATTAGTAATCTTACAAGCCGGCACACACAGTGAATAAACAGCATTACATACATTTATTTCTGTATAAAACTTTCTTTCAACAAAAAGTGCATGAAACAATAAAAATGTCCGTAATATTTGTTCATATCTCACTGCTCTCAAACATCGAAAGTTTATCTATGTGGCTCTTACCTTTAGCAAAATTTGGCCATCCGTGTCCTAAACATATATAGGGTATAGTGTTACTAAGTGCCAATATTTAGTTTTGACCTGCCATTGAGGCAAACAGAAAATATGGTGTCAGTGCTTATATTTTCTCGGGCTGTCACCATACTACAGGGTCATATAGTCAGTATCATGCATGGTCATTTTTTTTCTCTCCTAAATCCAAGATGAGCAGACTGCTCACTTTTTACAGCTGGAATGACTGGAACACCACAGGCTGGATTCAAACCCCCTACCACTGACAAGAGAAATAAGTCTACTAGCCACTTTCTCTGCTCAGACATTAATTTACAGTCATTATTATAAATACATGTACGTGTATTTTAGGCATGACACTGACCACATCACACTTTCATGTGCCAAAGGTCTTGGATATACGAGCCTAATACCATATCCCCAATATACCTTAATGGCATGGAAACGGAGATTTCACTTTTTTATATGTATTTGACATTGTCAGACAACAGCAATGACAGCACTATCAGTTGACAGCAATGGCAACATACCTGTAGTCTCATTCACCCAGTACTCCTCAAATATCTGTACTGTCTCCCCAATGTGCAGAGTCAGAGAGTGGTGGACTTTTGCGTCTGTGCAGCTAGCCACAGCTGAAACAGGGGAAACAAAACAGCTTAGTTCTGGACACTAAAAAGAAACAGACATGGAAAAATTTACATACAATGATCATGCTAAACAGCCAGTTATCACACCCAGTGATACAGGCATGAACAAGATCCCATCCTACAAGTCTGACTTGCTCCTCAAAAAAAAATTTTTTTAATAAAAAAAAAGACTGTTGTATATGTGTATATTGGCCAATGGAGAAAGGATTGATATGTTTTTTCTTAATGAATTAATTTGCTGATAAACATGCCCGACAGGTCCACTTGAGAAACTACAGAATTACTTATCTCACTGATGTACCTGGCCAAACTGCTTGTTGTCTATCATTACTGTAACTTTATGTTCTTAGTACTAATTCTAAGCTTCCTTAAACATAAAAGTTTCTCACAGCTTTAGAGTAGTCTAGCAGTCAATGTGTGCTTATTAAATGGCTGAAATAATTCTAACAATCTTCTAGTATTTTATATAGGAATTTTACTGCAATTAATCTGCACAAATGTGAAAACAACTATATCAAATGTTTAGTTATTTTTTATTGTTAAATGTGTGACTAGGAGGTCAAGCATTCAAGTTTTGCCATTTCAGACTTTACTCATCTTTATTATGTGTATATTATACACAAATATGTTCTTCAAATATCATGGACACAAAAAAGAACAAATATATCTATACTACAAGAACTTAATGTTGAAGAAGGCTGGCTAGTAAAGAGGATTAAAGAGAGAAAACTTAAATATTTTGGACACATTAAACGTCATGATAATTTAGAGAAGACCGTCTTGGAAGGGTACATTTAGGGAAAAAGAAAGAGAGGAAGACCAAGGCAAAGATGGCTGCAAGACATCATTGATGATCTGCAAATGGATGCATCAGCAGCAAGCCATCTTGCTCACAACTGAGAGGCATACAGGAGTGCTGTTTGGGAGGCAAAGTTCCGCAGCGGACATGCAAATGAATGAATGAATATTATACTTGTGCTAAACTGAAGCTAAATATTTGTGACAGAGTGACAACAGATAAAACGCCATAATGCTGGGAGAGAATTCTTCTTTCTCTGTAAATAAAGTTTGCTCATTTCATTCTCTTTATGTTGTCCAGCAAGTTATACCACCATCACCCTTCTTCTTCTTTTGCCTTTACCTTCAACTGTTTTCAGTTTATTACCAATTTTGTTTAATAACATACCCTGAATGTCTTACTGATCCACATCTTTCATTACTTCTCTTCTTAATTTTGTTTGTATCAAGACTTACTTCTTTGCTCTATTTTTTCATCCATGGAATATACCCAGTTCTTTGGTATATTTATATTTCTAAGGTCCTGGCTTGCTTTTCCATTTTCTTGTTTAATGTTTATGTTTATATATGAAATAGCAGAGCAGAACACTCAACTCTCAGTTTTTTGTAACCGTTTTGTTATTTATATGAAGGTAAAGACCTGTCTCATCCTTACAAAAGTGTCTTGTACCTGTCACATGTCACAAGACACACTCAGTGCAATACAGCACTCAGTGAAGTTCTCAATGTTTTTCTCAATAAAATGTTGAAAAAAATATATATATATATTTATGACTATCTTCAAAAAACTGTAGTCAAAGCATTTTCAACGTAGTAAGAAAAGAAAAATAATAAAAGAATGATTGTGGCTTGAGCCCCCAGTATGATGAGCGGTGGGTCAAAGACAAAGTACTCTAGCTGAATAAGATAGCAACCAGTGACCCATATCTAAGCTCTTGTATCAGGACCAGCAAACCACAGCTGACCCAGAACCTACTCCACCTGTCTCTGTGTGGTGCCCCTGGTAACAGATAATAGTCTGGCTGAGGACCAGCAAACCACAGCTGACCCAGACCCTACTCCACCTCTGTGTGGTGCCCCTGGTAACAGATAATAGTCTGGCTGAGTAACTAAGGAGAAAAATGGGAGGGCAAACCTGACCCTAAATATAAGCCAGACTAAAGCTGAATAGTGGGGCAGTCAGTCAGTCATTTGCATGTCCCTTGCAGAACTTTGCCTTCCTAACAGCACTCCTGTAGGCCTCTCAGTTGTAAACAAGATGCCCTGCTGCTGATGCATCCATTTGCAGATCATCAACGATGTCTTGCAACCATCTTCACCTCTGTCTTCCTCTCTTTCTTTTTCTAATTATGTACCCTTCTAAGATGGTCTTCTCTAGATTATCATAACATTTAATGTGTCCAAAATAATGGGGCAAAAAGATGCAAATATCACAGTCTAAATGCAGCATATGACACAATACAAAAAAATGCTCCTCTGAGGGAGAAAGTGAAAAAGGAAGTGAAGAAGCAAATAAATGTTTGTAAGCATTAGCAAGACCAGCTTTATATAGCTACGCCCAATACTTCATGGAGATCTCTGTGCAGGACAGCGGCAGAAGTTAGAAGCCTGCTTTAGGATTTAGAAGATAATTTATTTTGCTTCAGGATTTAGAAGATAATTTATTTTGCTTCAGGATTTAGAAGATAATTTATTCTGCTTCAGGATTTAGAAGATAATTTATTTTGCTTCAGGATTTAGAAGATAATTTATTTTGCTTCAGGATTTAGAAGATAATTATTCTTTTTTTTGCTTCAGGATTTACAAAATGATTTATTTTGCTTCAAATTATTGAAACAATGAATTTATACTGGCAGTTCTGTACTCTGAACAAGGACTGTGTTACCCCTTTCAAGCCACATCTTAAGTTTACCATGACAGCACTGCCAGGTCAGAAACTATTTTAAATAGATGTTTTCTGCTTATTCCTGACAAGTTTATTTTATGTCTGCTTTTCTGGTGGGTGGGTAGTTAGTCCACATGTCCTACCAGACAGAAGAACTTCTAGCTCAAACAGGATTCGTGAATGGAGAGAAAAAGAAAGTTCAACCACAGTCAGATCTTCGCTATGTAAAGAGTATCAGAAGTGGAGGGTGAATATGCGATGACAATAAAATTAATGCCAGACATTACAATTAAATAATTAATGAACTGAATATTTATACTTGTTTCAAAGTTGCTACACTTGTTTTTACACCACATTTAAGTGAATTTTTCTTCTGTGATTAAGTCCCCTGAATGGCACAGTGGTTAGTTTGCTTGTCTCTCGCAAGGATATTGCCGGTTCAAGTCCAGCCAAAGGCTGCAGAAAAGGGTACTCGGCTTATCATAGAACTAGGGAAGGAAAGAAGGTCAGGTGTGTTACAGACCATATCACTCTCTAGTGTTGTGCCATCAGGTTAAGCCAGGTGTGATACTTATCATATCACCCTCTAGCATGCCATCAGGTTAAGCCAGGTGTGATACTTATCACATCACCCTCTAGTGTGCCATCAGGTTAAGCCAGGTGTGATACTTATCACATCACCCTCTAGTGTGCCATCAGGTTAAGCCAGGTGTGATACTTATCACATCACCCTCTAGTGTGCCATCAGGTTAAGCCAGGTGTGATACTTATCACATCACCCTCTAGTGTGCCATCAGGTTAAGCCAGGTGTGATACTTATCACATCACCCTCTAGCATGCCATCAGGTTAAGCCAGGTGTGATACTTATCACATCACCCTCTAGTGTGCCATCAGGTTAAGCCAGGTGTGATACTTATCACATCACCCTCTAGCATGCCACCAGGTTAAGCCAGGTGTGATACTTATCACATCACCCTCTAGTGTGCCATCAGGTTAAACCAGGTGTGATACTTATCACATCACCCTCTAGTGTGCCATCAGGTTAAACCAGGTGTGATACTTATCACATCACCCTCTAGCATGCCATCAGGTTAAGCCAGGTGTGATACTTATCACATCACCCTCTAGTGTGCCATCAGGTTAAACCAGGTGTGATACTTATCACATCACCCTCTAGTGTGCCATCAGGTTAAGCCAGGTGTGATACTGATCACATCACCCTCTAGAGTGCCACCAGGTTAAGCCAGGTGTGATACTTACCACATCATCCTCTAGTGTGCCATCAGGTTAAGCCAGGTGTGATACTTATCACATCACCCTCTAGTGTGCCATCAGGTTAAGCCAGGTGTGATACTGATCACATCACCCTCTAGAGTGCCACCAGGTTAAGCCAGGTGTGATACTTACCACATCATCCTCTAGTGTGCCATCAGGTTAAGCAAAATATGAGCACCAATAACATATCCTTAAGTGTCTCTTTGACATGACAGGATCACATTTCAGTGTTTCCCAGGCTTGTATGGGCTGACGCCCCGTTTCCTCCCACACCACATCCTCAACGCCCCGCCCCCATGTACTACTCATACAATGGCCTATCAAACTAGGATATGCATTACACGACTAAAATCTTCAGCTAGCAAACCCATTTATTTAACAATATGAAAGAGCACATTTATAACTCACCTACTGCATTATTTTCTTAAATTTTAATGTGGTGGATGAGTTTCATGTAAGGACACAAGTTTCTCAATATCAGGTTGAAAGTGATAAGAAGGGAGGTAATACTGCCTACATCTGCTGTTTTGTTTTCCCTTAAACCCCCCCCCCCCCCACTGCTCATTTTTCTTCCACTGTCCCTCTACTGACCCTTTTTCTTTCACCAGCACCCCCCCCCCCCACTGCTCATTTTTCTTCCACTGTCCCTCTACTGACCCTTTTTCTTTCACCACCACCCCCCCCCCCCACTGCTCATTTTTCTTCCTCTACTGACCCTTTTTCTTTCACCACCACCCCCCCCCCCAGGTTCCTTCCAACACATACTGGAGACATTTCACTCACTCTGGGAAAAGTGTTTCTCCATGGCATAACAATTGTTTCTTTTTTTATTCTTGTTATTCTGGGTGACTTTTTTTTTTTTTTTTTTGGGGGGGGGGGGGGGGGGGGGTTCACTTTCTTTCACCACCATATTTATAATTTCTGTAGGCTCTTTTAATTCTTGGCTGTTAGTACTGTATCATCCTGACCACTAGAGTCGGAACTGACCAGTGGAAAAAGTATAAGAGTTATAGTTGGAGGTTCAGCGTAACAACTTTACAGCTCCTGTCATCATCAGTGGACTTTAGGTTCTTCCCATTCTTGATTGTCATTTTGGTTTCCTGAGTTGTTTATATCTGCAGTCATAATGACAGAAATCATAAACAACAGTTAAAGTAACCTATAATAATGGCTTATATTCCTTCGTTGTTTGTCTTGTCAATATGTATTGGGGATCAACTTTCTCCATTTTGCACTGCCCTTGATACTTCTAATCTCATCAGTTGTCTTTCTTTCCTGAACCACTTCGTAGTCCCTTTCTGATACTTTCCCACTCTTTTTTTTTCCTCTCTTCCCTTGAGCTTTCCAGTGACTACGAGGTTCTCTATCTTCTGTCTTCTCCAAAGAATTTTCATTACCCTTCAGAACTGGTTTTAATTAGTTCTGCAACTTCTCTGACAACTCCATGATTCAACAAGTTATGAACAGTGTCGTTTAAGTGTCTTTTGATTGATATTATTTTTTAAACCCACTACTCTTTATTACAGTTTCATAGCCCTCTTTAGGTTCAAATCGCTGGCTGCAGTGAGAAATCTATTCTTAAATTACGAGCATATTCATCGAGAAGAAAGCATGATTCGGTACAAGTGCCCCAACAATCAACACGAAAAGATCAAAGATGCTTTTTTCGATAAACTTACCCACTCCATACTTTCGCCTAGCTGGTTTCCAACATCCACCTGCCATTTTTTTGGTGACTTTCACAGAGAAAAAGCAAACATATTCCAACTTCTTGTATTGACGAAATACATGAAAGTTCAGCAGACGTCGATTAGAATCAAACTACAAGCAACAATTATTTACTTCCCTATCGTCCGCTTCCGTTTTGCTTCCTGAGCTCTGATTGGCTGTGGGAGTCTATGGCAGGAAATTCCCTGCTGCAACCGCAACAGAAATAACGACGTAATAAGAAAAAAAAATCAGAACTGGATCGTGAAAAGAGATATTGCTCTACAAAATTGTTCAACAACACCTACCACGTGCCTTTTTTTTTTGTCTTCTGAGTTGAAGAGTATTTCACATATTAAAATTATATTATTATTATTATTTTGTCTTGCCTGCTTCCTCATATACCTTTCGGTTTTGAGGGAACAAACAGACGTCTTGATAGGACTCGGCGATTCTTAATTTCCTCTCTCTTCATCTCTTACGTGGGCGGCCTCTTCCTCTGTTACCTACAGATCGTGTGAACGCTTTTTGTGTGCGTGTGCTATTCTGTCTGATGGTAACCGTGTAATACGGCCAAACCATTTGACGTGCTGTTTCATGATATAACGTAAAACTGATCTTACTCCAACCTTTGCCCTGATGTCTATTCTTGTCAAAGTTAGTATTCTCTTTAATAAAAACACTTCATTTCTGTCGTCATGATTTTTCTTGTTTTATTATTATTATTATTAAATAACTATAAAAACACAATAATTAGCTCAGGCAGTGATGGAGTATCCATTAGGATGAGCAGGCCGGAAGAGTATGGGACTAGGCGTAAAGGAAGGAGGTGGGGGTATTCCGCAAGGACAAATTAATGTTTTATGACTTTTTTTTTAATCAGGAGACGAACGATATCGGTCGGAAGAGATGGGGGGGTACATTTCTTTAGTTTAGCCTTAGGGACCTGGATGATGAGTAATCCTCTACTGTGCTCGTGTACATTTTTAATTTTATAAAACTAAATATATACTGTATAACTCTAAATATAAACTGTATAAAAGTAAATACATACTGTATAAAACTAATTATATACTGTATAAAACTAATTATATACTATATAAAACTAAATATATACAAAGACATTGAAGTAAAGCTGTGACAGCAAAATGTAGGACTATTTAAAACAAAAGTAGAACCGGCTTTATTAATTAACGAACAGACAGTTGTAACTTTTCGGTTAACATCTTAATTATAAAAAAGCATGCAGGACAAAGAGATTCAAGGTTCAAAGTTCAGACTCCCGTGTCATTGCATTCGGGAAGCCACAAACACGCTCTGCCGCATGCTGCAACATCCATCCATGATTTTGTTTGAAGTCAAGTGTTGGTCGTTTACAATGCGTTGTTTGCCACACCGTTCGGATTTCTTGCTAGCACCCTTAATTTGTCCCATTTCCAGCAATCTCCTTGTAACTACATTGTCCTTCCATTCTAGCTCTTTATTTTCCAGCAGTCCAGTACAGCTTTATCAATGCCACCCTTGTCCATTCTTAGACTGCCTTTTGGCCTGTCCAGCAGGTCTATCCGCCATTTCATTTCCCACGTGATCAGGACAGTAAATCCATGTTAGACTCGTCACATTTGAATGGCATAACAGAGTAACCCATTCTTTTCGAAACAATTTCTTCTCAATTTTAGGAAACACACACTGTGAATCCACCACAATGAAACCATTAACCACAGACTAGGCTACTAGCCATCCCATTGCCACTGACACAGCCTCGATATCCATTCGCATATTTGATGTAATGACTTCAAAGACTCCAGTGATACTGGATGAGATTGTGAACCCAAAGTTCAGATGCCCCATGCGTCCAATCCCAACATTCACATTCTTTCTGTATAAAAACTTTTGTTAGATGACATCTATCCTGTAAATATATATAAAAAAATCTTCGCCTTCGGGCATGTCATCGAGATTGCAAATTGACATTATAGTGTACACAGTCTCAACCATCCAGGAGCTGCCTCGTTTGATAAATCTGCCTCTTATCAACCCTAGCTCCGTATGGAGAGGATGACCTTTAATGCCAGCAATCTTGATGTTTGCATTAACCTGGGCATAGTTTTGTGTTTAGACCGAACACTCTGCATGTCAAGCGGATAGCACATAACCATAAAATAGATTGTTATAATAACATTTAAAACAAAAATACAACGAGCTACAGTCATCACGGACTCTCAAACCCTGCTACAGAAGATAGAACACTGTACCCTTAGAACTGAGTAGTTGTACATAATCTCCCAATAGCAGATCCAAAACATCACGTGGATGCACTGTCCAGGGCATTCCCGAGTTAATGGTAACGGAGAAGATGATCAACTTTGCAGCAAGAGCTAACTCACTAGAAAACTTCAAAATGGACATACAAGACATATATCAATCCTTCAGGCAGCAAATCGAAGAATCAGCCCAGAAAACCTTCCTCAAAAGCACGTATTTCTTACGCCTCAATTCCTTAGCGTAATCCGATTAAGTGGAATCAAATCCCAGCTGTGCGCTACAACAAAGTGCAATTTACAACCAGTGCAGCATTGGAATTATATCAGCAAAAACACTAAAGGACATCCTGATATCCAATGCAGAACACTCATGGACGTGTCCCAAGTGTAACGAAGCAACTCTCGGGGACTAGCAACCGAGCTAGGTAGTCCAGTAACCAGAATTATTATTATTATTAGTTTAAATACAAGAGGGGAAAGTCCGACGACCAAAACCAAACAGAAATTAACGATGAATTTTCTGGTAGAGATATCTGAGAGGAACATTTATTTTCAACTGCAAAGACATTTGGAAGCCGCTGTCTTCGATTCCACAGAAACAAATCAAAGGACATTATTTCATTTTTTAGACTTGCACTGTGAAGTGGATATTTTAATTAAACTGCCAAACTTATATTCGTGTTTAAAATCTTTCCGTTTTGTATTTTTTAACTGTGCGTGAAAGAAAATCTTGGAAATTTTAAAAAAAATTTTTTTTAATGCTCGTCAATGAACTACGAGCAGAGATTTACTGACAAATTTGGCTGTTTTGTCTGCTGAATATGAATGCCTAAAGAATATCAAATGACAGATTTGCGGACTTCAAAGCTGGAAAACAGAAACTGTATTGTTATTTATAGCTGCAGCTTAGAAATAAACTTGTAGGGATTGATTGATTGATTGATTGATTGATTGATTGATTGATTGATTGATCTTTATTTCAAAAGGGTTAAGAATTGGGCACGCAGGCCCGTCTGACATTCTGCCCTTTATCATACATCTTTCACTCTATTCCAGACATTCTACAAATATGCTGTTCATATAACAAACATAACTAACATTGAAGCTGAGAGACATAAAATAAAATATAACATTTACGTTTCGCTCTTAAACATTCACTCAGTACAGAAGTAACTACATACATTATAAATGACTATCTACTAAACAAAATTTTCGGGACTATTCAGAAAACAATTAATTGCATTCGGTGTCTGTAAGAGCAGGTTAAGATAACTTAAGGGAGATAACTAAATAGGGAGACCCTATGAGAGGAGGTCCAGCCAGGGCGTCGCTTCCGGTGCCCGGGCTGCTGGGGGTGGAGGAGTGATGGATGGAAACAGATAAACGGGGAGTTACGTACACTGGCTTATACGTTTTTTTCTCAGAGTTCATACATGTAACTATAAGTTTGTTTTATTTCTAGTTCCCCCCCCCCTCAAATTATATTAATGTAACTCTCTTTTTACACATTATTAATTCAGTACTTTCAGGTACCACTGCAGGTTTAGTGTCACTTGTCAGGTACCACTGCAGGTTTTGTGTCACTTGTCAGGTACCACTACAGGTTTAGTGTCACTTGTCAGGTACCACTGCAGGTTTAGTGTCACTTGTCAGGTACCACTGCAGGTTTAGTGTCACTTGTCAGATACCACTGCAGGCTTTGTGTCACTTGTCAGGTACCACTACAGGTTTAGTGTCACTTGTAAAGTACCACTGCTGGTTTAGTGTCACTTGTCAGGTACCACTGCTGGTTTAGTGTCACTTGTCAGGTACCACTGCAGGTTTAGTGTCACTTGTCAGGTACCACTGCTGGTTTAGTGTCACTTGTCAGGTACCACTGCTGGTTTAATGTCACTTGTCAGGTACCACTGCTGGTTTAGTGTCACTTGTCAGGTACCACTGCTGGTTTAGTGTCACTTGTAAAGTACCACTGCTGGTTTAGTGTCACTTGTAAAGTACCACTGCTGGTTTAGTGTCACCTGTCAGGTACCACTGCTGGTTTAGTGTCACCTGTCAGGTACCACTGCTGGTTTAGTGTCACTTGTCAGGTGCCACTGCTGATTTAGTGTCACTTGCCAGGTACCATTGTTATTTAGGGTCATTTATCAGGTCCCACTGCTGGTTTAGGGTCACTTATCAGGTGCCACTGCTGGTTTAGGGTCACTTATCAGGTGCCACTGCTGGTTTAGGGTCGCACCAAAAAAAAGGTGGGGGTGGGGTTGAGAACAGCTGCTGTATACGTTCTGGCTGATAATACTCCCAGTGTCAGAGATAATGGTAAAAGTGTTAGGATATGTGCAGATAGTACTCGATTTCTGACTGAGAGTCCGTCCCGAGGGCCTCATCGGAAAACGAAACGGACATAAAGTGAATATCCTAGCGGCGAGTATACAGCTCTGTCAGTAGACTATACTAGAGTGACCTTATAATATGTACATAGGCCTTAAGGGAAGAATCGTTATTTCCACTTTCTTCTTCTGCGTTCGAGTGTTGGCTGGTCTTGCCATCTGCTGTCCTGTCGCCCTGACGATGTCTGCCGTCTTCTCTAAAGCTTGCCAGTGTGTGTTGTCCTTTCTGTTTTACTTATTGTGAACTTCTCTAGTGAAATGAAAGTAACAGACCAGCAGTTCGCAACCACTTTTGAGAGCGACCCTAAATCAGCGACGGACCTGCCATCTTTTTAAAAGACTTAAAATATACTTTTGTTAAATATTGATATTCATTTTTTTTTAAATTAACTGTTTCGATGCCTTTAACCTGGTGTAACTTTGCCATTAATCATTAAAAATATGTATAGTGTCATTTTCTATATAATCCATCACTTTTCAAAACATGAAATACTCACAACAATAACAATAGAACAAAACAATAACAACAGAACAGAATAGCAACAACAGAAGAAAACAGTAACAATATAACAAAAAAGTAATAATATAACAATACAGTAACTATAGGACAAAAAAACTGTTTAATAACATTTCAATGAATAGTAACGAGTATGGTTGATGTTCTTTTTAGGTTTAGGTTTGAAAACATAAAGTTATTCTTTCTTTCTTTCTTTCTTTCCCAGCCTCAGACCCGTGATAGCGACTCTAATCTGGGTGGCGATCTGAGACTGGAAACTACTATCATAGACAAATGTAATCCAGTTTTATCTTCACCGACTGAAATGAAGTGGAAAACAGCAAAGAGGGGGAGGGGAGGGAGGGGATATGATGTATGTGGCCAGACAACATCTAGAGACAGACAGGAATCAGGTTCACCTGGCTGGCGCACCATGCAGAAAACAGACAGAAATCTGGAGACCGATGGCTGCAATCTTTGTCTTTTGGAGATTACACAAAATCAATAAAATGTCAGCCTTCCTTGTTTGTTCATTACGGTTCATTTTAGACCGTTTCTTCTTTCACCATTCTACACTCTTCTGCACGGCCCCAAAAGGGTGTTCACTGCATTGTATCGCAGTTATGTGACTATCGGCTCAACACGTCCGATTTGGCATTTTTATTTTGGGACCGGGTTCGTCTTTCCATTGCTATCCCTATCCACTTAGCCAGACTACTGTCTGCTTTCAGGGACATCACTGGAAGAGTCCCGGCCCGCTGTGATTCACATACCCTGATGCAAGAAGCCAGCTTTCTCATTAAGTCAGAGAACCGTATCTTCGTTCCCATTCTTTTCAGTTCGAAAATTGTTTGACGCATCTCTATCAGTCTACGGGACACCCTTGGGCAAGGTGGAGTACCCGTATAACCCCCAGATCAGGGTGACGTGAAGCCATGGGAGCAGGTGGTGGACGGAATAAGAAAGCAGTCGACAGATAATGTTGGTTATGGTCACCATTCTATGATGGTAGGCAGATGTTCTCAATGTAGGAGCAATGGCTACGATCACTGTACAGTCACTGCCCGGAAGGAAAGCAATGGTAAACTATCTTCTGAAAATATGCCAAGAAACCCAAACAGCAACATGGAAAGTCAAATAGGAAACAGATCTGGTGGTGAGGCCCCCAGGCCCGATAGATCTAATTTTAACACTGGGGAAGAGTGTGAGACAGAGATCAGTACTAGTAATTGTGATGACGGACAAAATCCTGACAGTGTTACCAAGGAAAACCCCTGCATCAAACTAAAAAGAAAAATAAGAGTAGGAACATGGAATGTAAGAAGTATGTATGAGGGGAAGTATCAAGTAATAAGTGACGAGATGAAAAGAACGGGGATACACAGTTTGGGAATCTGCGAACATCGATGGAAAGGATCAGGACACTTCAAGAGCGAGAATGATAATATCTTTATATACTCTGGTGAAGAATTAGGAGGAAAGAATGGAATGGCTTTTTACTTGGACAAATCAACTTCAAAAGCATTACTAGGCTACAATCCAGTAAGTGATAGAATCCTCACAATCAGACTTAAGGGCACTCCTAGAAATGTAACAATCATCCAAATCTATGCACCTACATCAGCAGCAGAAGAAGAGGAAGTAGAATATTTTTATAACACACTGCAAACGACGATAGACCAGGTACGGAAAAATGATATTGTATTAATAATAGGGGATTTTAATGCAAAGATTGATACAGAAAGAACAGAAGATGAAGGACATGTAGCGAAATTTAGCATAGAACATAGAAATGAGGCAGGTGACAATCCAATGACTTTTTTGCATGGAAAATCAGCTAATGATTTAGCAAGATTTAGCAAGTGTGTTTTATAACACACTTTTTAAACAACATCCAAGAAGACTTTACACATGGACATCACCTGATGAGAAAACCAAGAATCAAATAGATTACATTTTAGTGCAAAGAAGGTGGAGATCAAGTATAACATCAGCAAAAACTTTACCAGGTGCTGATTGTGACACTGACCATGAGTTATTAATAACAGACATGAAGATAAAGATAAAAAAGACAGTTGCAAGATCAAGACCACTCCGCTTTGATCTTACAAAAATACCAGAACAATATAAAATAGAAGTGAAGAACCGTTTCGAAATCCTGATGGCTGTACAGGAGGAGATGACATCAGATGATTTGGCTACACAGGCCAGAGATATCTTAATAACAACAGCTAAAGACATGGTTCCAGTAAATAAAACACAAAAGAATGGATGGATTACAGCAGGCACACTAGAACTGATAAAACAACGTAGAGCAATTAAGACCCAATGGAAAGTGACAAACAACAACAAAGAGGAATATAAATCTTTAACAAAAGAGGTACGAAGAAACATAATTAAAAAAAAACAATACATACAAGATTGTTGTGAAAGAACAGAAGGACATCAGAAGTGTGGAAGAGACAGTGAAGTGTTTAAAGAAATGAAGACATTAACGAGAAATGACACACCTCAGCTAAATGTAATTTGTGACAAGATGGTGAATACCTTGACAGAGACAGAGGAAATTCTAGAAAGATGAAAGGAATATTGCAGATGAATGTACGAAACAACCGAATGTGAAAGCAGAAATCAACAGTGTGAATTATTTTTGGAGGAGAAAGAACCTGAACCGGCAATAGAAGAAGTTTTATGGGCAATAAAGAATCTGAAAAATGGTAAATCACCAGGATGTGATGAGATAACAGCTGAATTTATTAAAGCAGGGAGAAAGGAGTGTGCAACAATCTATCATGCACTGTGTAAAAAGATATAGCATTCAGGTATTTGGCCAAAAGAATGGAAAAAACTATATTCATACCACTGCCAAAAAAGGGTAACCTGAAATTATGCACAAACTACAGAACTGTTGCTCTGATTAGTCATGCCAGTAAAATTCTGTTAAAAATCATAATGGGTAGACTTCGTAAGAAAATAGAAGAAGAAGTCAATATGGTCCAAGCTGGTTTCAGGCAAGAGGATCAAGAGATCATATATTCAATATAAGATTAATAACAGAGAAATGCAGAGAGTTTAGTGTGAATCTATATTTAGCCTTTATAGACTACTCAAGGGCATTTGATTGTGTACAACACCAGAAACTTTGGGAATTAATGGAAAAAATGGGATTTCCAACACATTTGATACAATTAACATCACTGCTGTATCTAGACCAACAAGCAGCAGTAAGAATAAATGGTGAAACAACACCTTGGTTTGACATAAAACAAGGGGTCCGTCAGGGGTGCATATTGTCGCCTTACTTATTTAACTTGTATACTGAAAATATAATGAGGAATGTTAGAGAAGATGTAGACAAAGAATATTACGATGCCATAACAATTGGACGTTATGAAATACCAGAGATTAGATATGCTGATGACACAGTATTACCACCTACAACACAAAAAGGAATGGAAAAAGTAATTATGTCAGTCCATAAGAACAGCGAAGAGCAAAACCTCTATCTTAATGCGAAGACAACTAAATTGATGACACCTGACAAAACAAACAAGGCAGCTGATATATGTATCAATGAGGAAAAACTGGTATAAATGGAGAGTTTTGAATATCTTGGATCACTGCTATGTAATAATGGAGATACAATGAAAGAAATTAAAAGGAGGACATCTGTCGCTTTTCAGAAAGTAAAACAACTAAAGAATCTGTGGAGAGGAACAGACAGAACTACAAAAAA
Organism: Achatina immaculata; assembly: GCA_009760885.1. NCBI lineage: Eukaryota > Metazoa > Mollusca > Gastropoda > Stylommatophora > Achatinidae > Lissachatina > Lissachatina immaculata. The sequence continues at coordinate 35,949,238 of CM019716.1, forward strand.
AAAAAAAAAAAGATTTCCACCGTTCCCATCGCAACATATGCCTGTGAGACCTGGACACTCTAACAAAACAGCTGAGAAACACGCCTTTGAATGTAAATGCTACAGAAGAGTTCTTCAAATATCGTGGACACAAAAAAGAACAAATATATATCCATACTACAAGAATTTAATATTGAAGAAGGCTGGCTAGTTGAGAGGATTAGAAAGAGAGAAAACTGAAATATTTTGGACACATTAAACGTCATGATAATCTAAAGAAGACCGTCTTGGAACGGTACATAATGGGAAAAAGAAAGAGAGGAAGACCAAGGCGAAGATGGCTGCAAGACATCGTTGATGATCTGCAAAGGATGCATCAGCAGCAACCCATCTTGCTCAGAACGGAGAGGCCTACAGGAGTGCTGTTTGGGAGGCAAAGTTCCGCAAGGGACATGCAAATAAATGAATGATCTCAATCTTCTTGACGCATCTCTGTCAATCTTCTTGACTCCTCTCTGTCAATTTTCCATTTTGTTTTGTACTCGAGGCAGAGGCGTGATGTACTATGTCTGCGGAGTAACATGTATGCCTTGACTGCCCTATTCTTAACTCCCGTCCCAATGCGAGTCACTTTCACGACTCTATCTTAACTCTTGTTCCAATGCGAGTCACTTTCACGACTCTATCTTAACTCTTGTTACAATGCGAGTCACTTGCACGACTCCGTCCTAAGCTCTTGTTCTAATGCGAATCACTTGCACGACTCTGTCCTCAACTCTTGTCCTAACGCGAGTCACTTACGTGACTCTATTTTAACTCTTGTGCTAATGTGAACTTCTGACACTGCTCCATCCTTAACTCTTTTCCTAATGTGTGCTTCTTACTTCTTTTGTAACAGGTTACAGATAAAATAACTGCTCCTTGGTTCTGGAGATAACATTTTAAAATCAGAGAAAACTAATAATAAACCGGCACACCTGGCTATTGATGGATGTGGTTTGCACCTTTGCTTTAACCTGTACAGACTGAAATAGCCACCACATTCCCGATCGTTACGGGGGGGGGGGGGGTATCTTGCAACACAGGCTGAAGTGATGGCGACGCAGTATCTCCGACTGAAGGCGGTAGACTCTAAACCTACTCTCACTGATGATGTGAATATTGCACTCTACACATCGTGTTGTGGAAAAATACGCCAATAAGGATTATTGCCAGTACTAGGGTTTTTGCGTATGTGTGTTAAGATTTTATTAGATTAGAAGGATTATTACAAGGGTTTTTCGTGTTATCTGTGGTAAGATTTTATTAGATTAGAAGGATTATTACTAGGGTTTTTCATGTTATCTGTGGTAAGTTTTTATTAGATTAGAAGGATTATTACCAGTACTAGGGTTTTTCATGTCATCTGTGCTAAGATTTTATTAGATTAGAAGGATTATTACCAGTACTAGGGTTTTTCATGTCATCTGTGGTACGATTTTATTAGATTAAAAAGATTATTGCCAGTACTAGGGTTTTTTGTGTTATGTGGTAAGATTTTCTGGGTAAAGCTGGGGCGACCATCCCCAACCCAGCGCGTCACAGGTGGCGGATGGTGAAAGTCCTCCAGATATGGAGGATCCCTGTGAATAAGGAGTTATCCAAATAAGCAGGCGCGGACCAACTGGCGGTAGACTCAGAGAGCGAGGTGGGGTAGTAGGTGGCTCTACTACTCCTATAAAGTGCCTCAGGTGCTCAGTGAAGGGAATACCAGGCGGGTCAGAGGCGCCTTAAAACTTCTTGCTCCCGCTGCCTTGCGGGTAGGACAGGGAGTCCAAAGGCTAGCGGAGAGTCCGTACACAAACCGGCAGAAGGCAACGGGAAACCGCTGTTGTAATTCCCAAGAATAGTTATGCTTAAACAGAATAATCGATTCATCATGAACGACGTTAATGGAGGACAGCCTCGTCACATAACGAAGCTACTTCTGAGAATAATTATGAGAAGAACAAGGAAAAAGATAAAAATGGAAATAGCAGATGAACAGTTTGGATTTGTTGAAGGAAAGGGAACACACAATGCCATTTATGCTTTACGAACACTAACAGAAAGAGCTTAAGAAATACAGAAAGATCTCTACTTATGCTTCATTGATTACACCAAGGCATTTGACAAGGTGAAACATAATGAAATTATTAAAATGCTTGAAGACATCAATATAGACGACAAAGACCTGAAGATTGTAAAACATCTATACTGGCAGCAAGAAGCAGCAGTTCGAGTTGAAATCAACCTATAAAACAAGGGGTGCGACAAGGATGTGTACTATCTCCAGACCTTTTTTTTCTGTATAGCGAGAATATTCTAAGAACAATCATCACAGAACCAGGCATAAAAATTGGAGGATACAATATTAACAACCTTCGGTATGCTGACGACACAGTACTGATAGCTGAGAACCAACAAGACCTGCAAAATCTCTTGGATAAAGTCGCCAAAGAAAGTGAACAGAAAGGCCTTACTTTGAACATAAAAAAGACAGAGACTATGGTTATATCTAAGAAACAGAATCCACCAGCATGCAGTATAAAATTAAACCGAACTATTCTAAAGCAAGTGCAGAAATTCAAATACCTTGGAGCAGTAATAACTTCAGATGGGAAATGCACAACAGAAATTAGGCAAAGCAAAGACTGCATTTCAGAGAATGAGAAACATATTAACCAACACATCCTTATCAATGAATGTTAGAAAACGAGTCCTAAAATGCTATATTGAACCTATCTTGTTATATGGAAGTGAATCATGGACAATAGGCAAGTCTGCACAAAAATCATTGGAAGCAGCAGAAATGTGGTTTATTAGAAGAATGTTGCGAATCCCCTGGACAGCAAAAATAACTAATGAAGAATGTATGAGAAGAGCTGGAGAGACAAAAAAAACCTTGTCAGAAAGATAAGAGAGAGACAACGTACTTTCATAGGACATGCAATGAGAAGAGGGGGCATTGAAAATATTATAACAACAGGAAAAATAGAAGGAAGAAAATCAAGAGGAAGACCAAGAGAAATGATACTGGACAGTCTGACGGGATGGCGTGAGAGGAGATCACCAACTGAGCTGATGGCCTGCATGAAGGATCGGATACTCTGGAGAAGCATAATAGCCAACGCCAGTCGGCACGGCACATGATGATGATGATGGTAAGATTTTATTAGATTAGAAGGATTATTACCAGTACTATGGTTTTTCGTATTATGTGGTAAGATTTTATTAGATTATGATTATTACCAGTACTAGGTCTTTCCTGTTATCTGTGGTAAGATTTTATTAGATTAGAAGGATTATTACCAGTACTAGGTCTTTCCTGTTATCTGTGGTAAGATTTTATTAGATTAGAAGGATTATTACTAGGGCTTTTCGTGTTATCTGTGGTAAGATTTTATTAGATTAGAAGGATTATTGCCAGTACTAGGGTTTTTAGTATTATCTGTGGTAAGATTTTATTAGAACACCTTTTGACTTTCTCAGGTGAAGGATACTGAACCTAAAAGAAGAACCTCTCACATCAACCTCTCTTTCACTTTCTCTCTCTTTCTGACAACTACATGTGAACACTTCAAGGGCGTGGGTACAGAACCTTCTTCGGCTCAGATATGCACAGTTCTGCGACTGTTTCTTTCCTGTTTGTATCTTCAAAACCTTGGACTTCTCTCTACCTGATCTGCCTTTTGGAAAAGAAAGAAAGAAAAAAAAGAAAACAAAAAGAAGAAGAAGAAGAAGAAGAAACTGGTGCAAGCCCAGATGCCATGACAAGATCCTCCAACATGTACACGAAGTGCTGGGCAGAGGTCCAGTCACAACAGCCTGGAGCATGTGATGAGATACAAGAGGTACCTTTCTCAGGTGAGAGCATTCGGAGAAGAATAGCATGGCAGTTTGCTACAAGGGCAATAAACCATCTTCTATGCGAGTGTGAAAGAAAAAACCGCAACAACATACCATCACAATCGTCATCTCTTTATCATCGCCATCATCGAAACTTGGCAGAAGAGCATGGCACAGCGGCTATAACTAGAAGAACATGCTCCCAGTTATTTACACAGTGACATACCAGTGACACAGCAAATACCACTGCTCCAGCCTGAAGCATAACTTTGCTTCTGCTTTAACTATCCAGCCAAATCACTGCAACCTAACTCACTCCATCATCTACCTCCGTACTTCTTGGCTATTTCAGTTACTATCTTCAAAGGATCCCATGCTGCTGTAAAAAAAAATAAAAATGAATAAACACATGTTCGTGAATTAAAGTACATGAAATCAATCAGTCCAGCTACTTTTATCATTTGCACAATATCTGTATTTGATTTATTTGCACACATAAATCATAAATGGGATTACAGGCATAAATTATGCATAAAATTGTATATAAAATATAAAGCAAACACACAAATGACTACCTACAAATAACACATAATATTATGAATACAATGTATATTTCCATAATTTATAAACCTGATTTCATTGCAAGTGCGTTTAAAGATAATCCAAAGTGCTACTGTGAATGCCCTTAAACTGCAGGGTTACATGTGGACAAAGCTGGCTACAATGCTAATGCGAGTTGACATAGGCAGCAGTGCTAATGCGAGTCAACAGTGACTTCGATGCTAATTTAATTCTGTAACCTAAGTAACCTTGCACTTTACATACGGGCATCACTTCTGACAACACTGTAGCAGTAAGGATAAATGGGCCTGAGAGAGAATGTAGTTTTCAGCATTGGCCAATGAAAGTTGGCTTATGAAACATGGCCAATGAAAGTTGGCTAATGAAACATGGCCAATGAAAGTTGGCTTATGAAACATGGCCAATGAAAGTTGGCTTATGAAACATGGCCAATGAAAGCTGGCTAATGAAACATGGCCAATGAAAGTTGGCCAATGAAAGCTGGCTAATGAAACATTGCCAATGAAAGTTGGCTAATGAAACATGGCCAATGAAAGTTGGCTAATGAAACATGGCCAATGAAAGTTGGCTAATGAAACATGGCCAATAAAAGTTGGCTAATGAAACATGGCCAATGAAAGTTGGCTAATGAAACATGGCCAATGAAAGTTGGCTAATGAAACATGGCCAATGAAAGTTGGCTAATGAAACATGGCCAATGAAAGTTGGCTAATGAAACATGGCCAATGAAAGTTGGCTACTGAAAGTTGGCTAATTAAAGATGGCCAAAAAAGTTAGCCAATGAAAGATGACCAACAAAAGATGGCCAATGGCACTGGCTAAAGAAAAAAAAAGCCAACAAAAGGGGACCAATACTGTACTCCATCTCTTTATTGTCTAGCAGAAACAAACTGTTGTGTTCCTTCAGTCTGACTAGCAGGCTTGGACTCCACATAGTAGCTGAGCCTGATACAAAGTCCACTTCTTGGAACCACTCAAGTTCAGCAATATTATGTCCAGTATATTAGGTTCTCGTATGTCAAGAATGTCATGGAATCTGTTACAAAAAAACTCAGGTTTGCAGTTTTCAGAAGATAAACAAAACAAAATATATTAAAGACAAATGTTTTGTCTACAGCAAAACAACACAGCTAAGCCTCTGCCTACTTGTTTAAATGTCAATCAGTTTTTTTGCTACATCTATTTATATCTGTGCTTAGTCTGGATTTTGAATGCTCCTCTTATATCCCTAAGGCATCTGAGAGGTGAAGTGGTTAGTGCACTGGTCTCTCATGGTGAAGGTTGTGGGTTTGAATCCAACTGGAGGCGCCCCAGTCACCCAGCTGTAGAAATGGATACCTGACTTCTTCTGGAGTTGGGGAAGGAAAGGTGGCCAGGCATGATACTGACCATATCACCCTCTAATGTGCTGACAGGTCAAAGAAAATATGGCCACTAACACTATATCCCTATGTGCCTTTAAGGCATGACAGGGTTACCTTTACCTTACCTTCTTATATCCCTAACATTTCACTTTCAACTCTTCTCTATTAAAAAAAAAAATAAAATTACCAAACATTTCAAAACAAAATAAATGATACCTATCATCTAATAAAAGCCACCATACACTTACTAGCCATAAAATCCATGAAGCACTTACTAAATTTAAACCACATAACTGTCAGTCATATTACACTTAGAAAACACTTCTAACACTTGAAAAGGCCTGGCTACAAAGTTATATATAGCTTTCAAATACCCCCAGAAATGAACTGATTATCTCCGGCTGGAATCAAGATTATGGGGAAAACATACAACCAAATGTCAGCACTTCTATGCTGTAGATATGAAACAAGAGAGAGAATGACAAATTCAAGAAAACATATCATTTATAACATCGATGACGTAAACAGTCTCTAGTGCAGAGTTTCTTAACCCTTTTATGATTACACACCACATAATCTTACATCCTTCCTATGTCATTAAATATCACATAGGACTCGCAATGTAGTTCCCCATGCTTTTCTGTTTTGGTGAGGTTTTCAATCTCATCAAGGGATCTTATGCCCACTAATTTAACCTCTCTCAACAATGTTCTCTTTAGGGTTTCACGTGGTCAACTTCTTTTTCCTGTTTTTTTGGTCCTGCTGTGTCCAGTTTGATAGCTTGTTTTGGGATTCTCTGACTGTTTCTTCTCATTATGCAGCCGATATATGTCAGTCTCTATTTCTGTGATCACTGACGAAACAGGCTGTCATGTGCTCATCATCCGTAGCTCTGCTTTAGTCTTGAATCTGTTCCAATGTATACAGAATATTTTTCTTAGACATTTGTTTTCCAATGCATCTATTTCTTTTTCTTTAGTTGTTTTCCAGTTTTCACATGCAAAAATAAGGGTGGATATTACATCTGAGTTGAATAATCTCATTTGATATCTTATTTGTTTTTGTGCTTGTAACTTTTGATTGTCATATTTTTTTAAAGGTCAGTGCTGCCTTCTCTTTTTGTGTCACCATCCTGTCTACATAACTGTCAAGGTATACAAACCCCTAACAGATTGTCCAATGTTTCCATTAACCCAACCCCAACCCCACATTGTTGAAATTATCACTATAACCATTCCTTTTGGCACCAGTCAGACACTGAAAGATATCAATAACTTGGTTTTATTCTATACACAGTGCGTCCACAAAATCATGGTGCGGTTTGAAACTCATAAAAATCAGAACTAACTGCAGCAAAGCCATGATAACATTAAAGGGCAAATGAAACATTTTTTTTTGATTGGTGCATCTGGGTTCACAGTTAGCTGAGTGACAGTTGTGTAAAACAAAACATTATTCTGCCAACATTTCATGATGAACAGAGTGTTGAGGAAGTTTCAATGTTTAGTCTCTGGGTTGCCAGATTTGAATCTGTAAATCACTAAACATGTCTTACAAAACTTTATGATTTACTCTTTTTCATTCAGTGTAATTTTTAATATATATAATATATGGTTATCAGAACAAATAGTTTTCAAAACTGTACCATGATTTTATGGACACTCTGTATAATGATAGCTAGGCACAGAACTGCTGAAAGAGATAATAATGTAAAAATAACAACAGTCTCATATTTCCACTGTTTGCTTCCCACGACTCCCCAAAGTGATATGAACTTTCTCTTAAGAACCTCTTCTTTAGTGCCTACATAAAAAAAAAAAAGTCATGGTAAACTTCCTGCTATAAAAACATCTGCAAGCAGCTTCCATCAACAACACTCTGAAATATTCTTGATCAACTGCTTGCAACAAACAACAATGACAGTTTCCAAATTACAATACCAGCAATGATAACCTACTGGACAAAACTCCCATATTAATAGTGATAAACTGCTTGTAATATATTGTAATAATCAGACTGTAACAAACAACAGCTAATAACAAACCCTAACAAACATGTTTCTGATAACAAAGAGTAAAATGGACATGAGGTCATCCCCCCTCCTCCCCCCATTCACTGACTGCTTACTTACGTGCAGTCCTGTCCACTAGACTGCTTTGATTTGAACATATATGCCTTAATGCACTGACAGCTGCATGTACAGTACACTTTGGCGGACCTGACCCTGTTTAGATATATTCTTCACTTTCCCTAACACATGGAAATGGCTGGGTCACATACTGCAAACAGAAAGAAAAATAATAATACACCTCTATACTGCCTTGACTTGGACACATCAAGGGAAAATAAGGAGGAGCAGGCCACTGGGGACATGGAGATGCACAATGCAAGAACTATAGAGAGTAGGAAAGACATGGTTTGAGGTATCCCAACTTGCTCAAGACAGGACTGGCTGAAGAACCTTATGCTCCACTGGGAGTACAGAGGACTAATGGCTAACACAGTATGTCATGTTTTTTTGTTGTTTTTATTTTTAACAACTGGGTTAACTATATGGCAGTGCGTCTTCAACCTATTTCCTTCCCATGAAAAGACAGTTTATATTAACTAGACTTATCTCATGCTCAAAAACTGAAGCTCCACAGCTTAGATGGACTGCTCACATTGGTGATGTCCTAGTACAAGGTAACAAGTATACCACATGAATGAAAAGAAATATGACAAACTCAGTTTTACAAAGATATAAATGTTTTTTTTCTTGTTGTATATAATCACTGAATGAAAGGAGAGAAAATGAGCTCTGTTCCATGTTACAGATGTACACAGGCGATATGACATTGGTGGCAATGTTTTCCTTGGCATGTTCCATGTCACCGTGGCGTATATATGGGGGATATGATGTTGGTGCTATATTTTTCTTAGTCTCTTCTATGCCACTATGATACATATAGAGGATATGATGTTTATTTCTATATTTTCCTTGGCCTGTTGCCACACAGAAGGGTGCTGTGTTATGTATTTCATTCATTCATTTGCATGTCCCTTGTGGAACTTTGCCTCCCAAACAGCATTCCTGTAGGCCTCTCAGTTGTGAGCAAGATGGCCTGCTGCTGCTGCATCCATTTCCAGATCGTCAACAATGTCTTGCAGCCATCTTCATTTTGGTCTTCCTCTTTTTCTTTTTCCAATTATGTATCCCTCCAATACAGTCTTCTCTAAATTATCATGACGTTTAATGTGTCCAAAATATTTCAGTTTTCTCTCTTTAATCCTCTTTACTAACCAGCCTTCTTCATTAAGCTCTTGTAGTCTGGATATATTTGTTCTTTTTTGTGTCCACGATATTTGTAGAACTCTTCTGTAACATTTACATTCAAAGGCATTTATGTGTTTCTCGGCTGTTTTGTTAAGTGTCCAAGTCTCACAGGCATATGTTGCGATGGGAAAGATGCATGCCCTTAAAAATCTTATTTTTGTAGCTCTGTTTGCTCCTCTCCACAGATTCTTTATTTGTTTTACTTTCTGAAGAGCGATAGATGTCCTCCTTTTAATTTCCCTCACTGTATCTCCATTATTAGTTAGTAGTGATCCAAGATATTCAATGTTATGTAATTACAGATTAAAATATTAAAAAAAGGTTAAAATATTCTGTGATTCAAAACTTTCAAGGCAATAACATTCTGGAAGCATTACACTCTTACAAAATAAGTCAATACAATGACACTCTGATGGTTTATGGAATTTTCAAAAAGTATTTGCTAAATAGAAAAGCATTAAAATCTTCAGTGATTGTGCTAGGGTATTTTGAAGCCAGTACAACTGTACCGGACTTTCATTTTGTATGAAGAAATTTTTGAAATACCAGTTTTCTCAATACAATATTTGGTACTTTATACTTTTCTTTTTTCATTGTAATTAAGCATACTTTACAAACATTGCCAGAAAGCAAATGGTCATGTGAAATTCTTTCCTTATTTTATCTGCAGCAAAACTTTATCTTTACAAAATGCTCACACGCTGAACCAAAGTCAAAACTGGCTGATTCTCCTCCATGCAAATTAAGCATCGTCAGTCTACTGGCCTGATTATCCTCCTGCCAGTTTCACAGGTTGCTTTTTATAAGTTTTTTTATAATATAAACTGGTTACGGTAAGTGACGACCCCCAAATCTTTCAGTTTTTCTCTTTTTTAAATCAGTGATTTATTGGTAATTGCTAGTTAACACTGTCACTAAATCTTGTTGTGTGAATGCTCTCTAACTAAAGATAACTAAAGTTAACGTTTACCAAAATACCGGGCTGTGAATGTTCTCAAGCTGCGATTATTGTGCACACATAGAACGAAAGGTTTAGCATGTTACATAAGCATTATTTGATGGCAAGACATGCATACAATTTTTGTGAAGGCACTTCAATGCAAAAGTTATCAAATCATAAGAAAAGTTTGTGAATGAGAGACTGAAATGTCAGACACTAAATTCAAGTGCACAGGCATCTCAAGGCAAGAGACTTAGAGAGAGAGAGAGAGAGAGAGAGAGAGAGAGAGAGAGACAGAGACAGAGACAGAGAAAACAGGGAGTGAAAGAGACAGAATGAGATAAAGAAGAAGTGAAATAGTGAAAGAAAGTGATACACTGAAAAAGACAGGCAGTGAAAGAAAGTGATACACTGAAGAAGAGAAAGAAAGAAGAGAGACAGAGATACTTCAACAACAAAAACTTGTGCTCTGAACTCTGAATCCTATAACACAATGTATTTTTCTGACACATCCACTACAAATCCAGATAAGCTACAAGTGTGTATATATTCAACAGAACTGATTTTTTTTTTTTTTTAAACACGATCATTTTTTTTCTCTTAACATACTAACATCTCACTGCACAGTGTGTGGATGATACACCAGATCTGTGACACTTCAGTTATTTAGTTTCCTCACAAGAGGGCATATGAGGAGGAAATGAGGACTAAAACTGAAAAGTGGAGAAATAAGCGCAAGGAGAACATGTTCAGACTTTTGTGATTTCCATATGCAGGTCTTTATTTATTAGACATTTTGCACTTGTCTTCCTCACTTGTTTTCCACTCCTTTCATCTGTTTCTGTCTGATGAAGACTTGTCTCATTACTATGGTAAATCTTATTCCTAATGGTTTTTTACTTCATATAAGAGATTTCCCTTATCATCTTTAGATTAAGTAAATAAATTAAATTATGACCTTTGTCATTTGCATGCCATGTAGGTGTGAAGTGTGAACGTCTTCACATTTCAAAGTCACACCAAAGTGAAGTAGAGGGAGGCCAGTACCTGTCCTCACTGTCCATGTTTTCCTATGGAAACCCCTCAGTACCCATTTCTTGAGGCTGGCCTGACACAGTGCCATTCAGTCTGAAAAAGAATTCTGCATCAGCTGGGAACTGAACTCAAGACCTTTTGGTCTGCAGGTGAATGTACTAACTATTACACTTTCACGACATCAAAAGTCAGTCAGTCAGTCATTTACATGTCCCTTGCAGAACTTTGCCTCTCTAACAGCTCTCCTGTAGGCCTCTAAGTTGTAAGCAAGATGCTCTGCTGCTGATGAATCCATTTGCAGATTATCAACGACATCAAAAGTATGAAATAAAAATAGCATCAAGTCTATAAAATTATGATGAAATTCTGATTTACATGATCAAATATTTATTAATTATAGAAATTAAAGATTCTGAGTTTAAAAAAATTATTATAATTGTCTACCATGAAAGAATGCAACAGTGGCAAGAATATAACATTTAACATTTTAAACTCCCACACTGGCCACTCATAATATGAGCAAAGAGGATCTATAGATTGCAGGTCTGAACATTTTGCTGTTAAGACACAAAAAATTGTTACAGTCAAAAAAAATAAAGTGCTTTGATTGTAATGCATCAGACAAAATACCATCAACATATGACACAGCAATATCAAAACTTACAGAGCTAAAAAAGACTTACAGAGATGTACACATAAGATGAATTTTCTTCCACATTTTATGATTTCAAAGTATGACAACCCACTTGTATCAGAACCAAAAAAAGCTCCTTTATTAAGGTTGTCTTTTGAAATCCAAAATATTTTCTAAGTTCTGTTATACAATGCATCAGCATGAGCAATTAAACTCCACCATGTTAGCACTAGCAATATGAGATTATTGAATCAAATAATTAAACACTGAATACCCTCCAAAACATATACATCCACAAAAAATGGAGCTATCTTTAGTATCTTTCATTACTTCATCATGTCTTTCAGTGTTATATATAACATTACACAGCAAAAGTTTGTTAATATGAATATATTTCATTTTTATATAATATTACATTTTTATACTTCATTGTTTTATTAAATTACACATCATTCACTAACTCAGAATCTGCGTATCATGATTTAATAGTTATATAAACGTGTAAATGTTAAACCATCACATCCTCATAGTGATACAAATTAAAGGCAGCTGATTATATATGAACATAAACTCAACAGATGCCACAATAATATTTCTGTCCCTATGGGAATACCCTATATACCTATACAAAGGATACAACGTCATATCTTCTCATTTATGCAAGGTGGTAGTCCATCTTGCAGTCACTGGACAGAATAAAGTCCTTACTCAGGTATATTTCTATGTTGTGCACTCCTGCAAAACCTGACTCATGGCATACAGGATCTACCTTTACATGGCTATCTAACTCCCAGTGTTACAGTGACAGCATCATCTTCCAATGATAGGGCTCTGTTATGAGGATTTTCAAATTTAAAAGAACTCTCAACAGAAAAGCTACAATATTGTTACCAGATATCACAGATTTTCTATTGCATATCTGTGATCATTGTTACACTAACTTTTAAATAACCTGAACGAACATATGTGGCACCGCAGCAGAGATTTTAAAGTTTCCGCTGATGCAGAGAGCCATTTTATCAGGTAGAAAATCTCTCACATGAAAACATGTTAAATAAAAAAAAAAAACAACAACACTTTATGGCATGCAGAATACACCAGCCAGGAGTAGCAGCACATTCAACTGCCCAGCCAAAATGTCCACCCACATTCCTGGACCTTGATCTAACCACAATCACATGCACCTCATGGCAGCCTCCATCATTACACAATAAAACTAACCAAACATAACCCTCACAACATCTATCTCCAGCTTACTAACATTCTCACAAACCAATGGCTGAAATCATGTGGCAAGAGAAAATGCTGCGGGTATTCAAATCTTTGTATATGATTTCTTTGGCACTAAGATAATTGTGAAGAAAAAAAAAAACTTTCATACTTTTATTTCATACAAAACAGTTTTTTTTTAAAATTACTGATAACCACTTGCAAAAACGGTCTAATTAAAAAAAATTTAAAAAAAGGAAATAACAAAATTATGGTATTCACATGATCAAATTCACTCCAGAGACAAGAGAAATAACTCCATAACTTTCCTTCCTCATTATCTTTCTTCATTTCATCTTATCCTCCAGCTTCTACACTATGGACTCTATGGAGCACTTATGGATTAATCGTTCGATGTGCAATGAGGATGATCCATTGACTAACTAACTGTAGCTTATTCATTGTTATTTACATCCTTTCACACATTTTAATTATTATTTTTATTAACTCAATAATCTTAAAAAAAAAAAATTCTGAAAAATGCATTAGTTTGATTACTAAAATGAAGTTATTTTAGAATTAAGACAGAATCAAGTCCACTCGGTCACTTTAAATTACTACTATGATCCTTCATACTACACGACAATTCCTGAAAATGTTACACACAATCTGCATTTTGAATCTGGCTTTACCAATTGTGGTTACACTGTTGTCACCTTGTAATCTGCTTACAAAATCTGAGAGTAACGCTATTTCATTTTCAGACTTAGCTGTGTACAAGTCTCTCATTGCTTCCTACTACCGAACAGTAAAGTGTCAAAAACCTGACATCAGAAAAACAAACTCAGGATCTCAGCTTAGAAGAACGTGCATCATCTAGCCACAATGAAATACATTGGGGCACCATCTGCTCGTGTGTTCATTTTTTGGGATAACTGCCCTACTGGGTTTGGTGGACTTGATATATATATATAATTCTCTAACATAAAGTATCACAGAATACAAGTTTTTGTTTTTTTTTTAAAGTGGAGTTGTATATAAATCTCTAATGTACTGGCTTAAAGGATTTGTTTATACATCTCTTAATGTATTGACTACTCCAATACAGTGCAGAAGTCCATAACTATATAATTTTATACATAAATCTTTGACTTAAGCAGATTCTCTAAAATAGATTTTGACATAAATCTCTGATGTGCAGGCTTCACAGACTCTGATACACATCTCTGAAGTACTGGCTGTTCCCCAGCAGTGCAGCAGTCCACAGGTTTTTCAGAAGACCCTCAATCAAGCAGTGCTGGCGGTCCACCAACTTGAGCAGGACCTGCATGAAATCCCTCAAGGTGACCTGCTTCTCTTTGAAGTAAGTCTCCAAGAATGTCTGGGCAGGCAGCCTGTTGGGCTGGTTCTTCACCACTGCATCATACAGGTGCCACTCGGTCAAGGACAACCCACAAGCACCTGATTCACAGAAGACAAACTATGTAATAAGAATACTGCTACTATGTAACAAGGTCAATATGAATGAGTTATTTAAACTATTTAAAACAGTTTTTAACAACACAAAACCCCACCAAAATAAAACTTCCCCTTCTGAATTTTTTTTCTCACTAAGCCCCTGCTTTGAATCCATGCCCTGCACAGGATAGTGTTTTTTGTTTTTTTTTTAAAGAACATTGAGGGGGTCAGGATGCCATCCGACTTGGTAATCAGTGACCCACAACTGACTTGCTGGTGTCAAGACTGATGAACCACAGTTAACATGCTGGTACGAGATTGATGAACCATATCTGACTTGCTGGTTGTCAAGACTGATGAACCACAGTTAACATGCTGGTATGGGGTTGATGAACCATGTCTGACTTGCTGGTGTCAAGACTGATGAACCACAGTTAACATGCTGGTATGGGGTTGATGAACCATGTCTGACTTGCTGGTGTCAAGAATGATGAACCACAGTTAACATGCTGGTACGGGGTTGATGAACCATGTCTGACTTGCTGGTGTCAAGAATGATGAACCACAGTTAACATGCTGGTACGGGGTTGATGAACCATGTCTGACTTGCTGGTGTCAAGAATGATGAACCACAGTTAACATGCTGGTACGGGGTTGATGAACCATGTCTGACTTGCTGGTGTCAAGAATGATGAACCACAGTTAACATGCTGGTACGGGGTTGATGAACCATGTCTGACTTGCTGGTGTCAAGAATGATGAACCACAGTTAACATGCTGGTACGGGGTTGATGAACCATGTCTGACTTGCTGGTGTCAAGACTGATGAACCACAGTTAACATGCTGGTATGGGGTTGATGAACCATGTCTGACTTGCTGGTGTCAAGACTGATGAACCACAGTTAACATGCTGGTACGGGGTTGATGAACCATGTCTGAATTGCTGGCATCAGGGCTGGTGAACCACAGCTGACCAAGACCCTGTCCCACTATTCCACTGACACCCCTAGTAAAAGGCCTAGCCTGGCTAAAAGGGCATGGTGGTGGAATCAGTTAAAAAAGTACTGCACGCACCATGTTTTTTTTTAGTTGCCATGACCCGTTCCCAGCTGACATTATGCTGTGTCGCAAGCATCTCCACTGCAACAGCTGAAAAGAACACTAGCTCGCAGTTCCAGGGAGAATGAAAAAGAAGAAACCTTGAATAACTCTAAGATGCTGGGTGTACAGACAGATCTGACTATCCCCATGACCTTACTGAAATGTATGTAGGAATGCCAGGGATGCTGTAAAGCATCATTATCCTGAAGACATCAGTTCCCAGGTTGGGAACTAGTGAAGAGTCACGCAGGGATAGGTAGCAATTATAGATTTTAAAATTATTGTTATTTTGATAGGTAGCAATTATAGATTTAAAAATTATTTTTACTTTGATAGGTAGCAATTATAGATTTTAAAATTATTTTTATTTTGATAAGCAGCAATTATAGATTTTAAAATTATTTTTATTTTGCACATACAAAGAGACAAAGCTCATGAGATATCATAATATGAACATTTGGGAGGTTTTTAATTTAATACCACATTGCATGAGTGTGTATGTATGTTTGTGTGGTTTAGCGGAGGCAAATTATTGCCCACTTGAGTGGACTGGAACCTGAAAAAGGTTGAGAATTATTTTAAAACACTGCTGAAGAAGAAGAACTATGAAGAAAATGGAAAGGAAGGACTAGGAGCTAGTGACACACTGTTAAACAGTCACATCATTAGAACATGGTCACATCACGCTTGGTAGTCCACTTTGTTGTGATATCGGCATGAACTGTGAACTGTTACATGTTAGACTGTACAACACTTGACAATATTAAAACACATTTCCTCCTTTGTCACCTAACAGCACAATACATTACATCATTCACCCACAAGATATCATGTCCTCAACAAAATTACTTCTCCAATTCAAGTGGCCTTTGCATTTCTAATATGAAGAACTGCTTATCTTTGATGATACCATTTGGTCAGCTCTTTTGGATATTTTTATCTCAGCCTCCATCTCTTTTCTTTTTTCCCCCGTGGATTTTGCAGATACATTACATGGAACAAACAAAAAAAAATGGCCATGAAAGACTTTCAGATACTACAACATGGCAGAGGCTGCAAGGCAAAAGTCTGGAGAAAAGTGAACCCGTAACAAGGCACAAAGACAAACTGGAACTTACCAGAGAGTTCTTGCAGGGTCTCACCCACACTCAGGTAGCGGTACAGCTCTTGTAACTCTTTATGGATGTACTTCAGGTCCATCATGTCTGTGTTCAGGACTTTCTCCTTTGCATCCTCTTCCTGGCTGAACTCATGTCCTGGGGTGGTCTGATGAGCGGTGGCAGCACCAATGCTTTCATCCACATCATGGATGTTATCCGTAATAAGCTCCATTGGTATAGGCACAGGGAATTCCTCCTGAAACAGAAAAAGGAATGTAGTTAACATGACAAATTACCTGTTTCTAGAAGTTAATTCTTTTTTCTTCTGTCCTGAGCCACACTGATGGCTTTGTAAAATTACAAATAAAATAATTATTTTATATTTCAATTTTGGAGATTCCAAACTGAAACTTCAATAGAAGAAAACTATAGGCACTGCCTTTTTTTCCTAGTAATAACATACAAGATGTATTTATTATAAAGTTGCTTATGTGGTCTTGAGATTTTTGGTGCTATCATGTTCACTGAGGTACACAGTGTCAGTATTCCTTGTTTCCCTTGACCCATCAGCGTGACCCTTCTCTAGCTCTAGAAGGAACTGGGAGCCAATTTCTACAATTTGTTGACTGGGATGCCTCCAGCTGGACTTAAACCACTGACCTTGCCATGAGAGTAGAGTACAATAACACCACTGCGCCACCCACACTCCCTGTGGTCTGATAGTGTAAATATGTGTAGGGAAACGGAGTAACAATTATGCTGTTATTTTTGTTTTCCCTACATCTTTGAAGTCATGCTCCTTGCAGCTGATGCTAAAGCAAAGAACTAGCAAATTAAGCCTCAAATCAGACGATGTGCTACTGCAGCTTTCTTTATTTGCATGATCTCACGTAAGGGAAAAGCTCCATTATTATCTTAGTTTCCTGTTCCACAGGCCAGGCTTTGAATGACAACAACTATTACTGAGAGCACCAAGCAGAGTCTCACTCAGCTGTGACTTGCTATTATTTAGCAAACATTAGCTCTCTACCTGCCAAATAACAGCCATGACACACAACATTAGCTTTCTACTTGCCAAATAACATCCATGACACACAAAAAGTTTTCGTAAAAAAAAAATTTCAACCATGATGTTTCAGTGGAAAATGACGTGATGCCTATTTTTAGCACTTAAAGTACTTCAAAGCTATAGAACGCTGATTCTGGAAGAAAACCAAATGACTAATTATTTTTCAGAATCTGAAAAAAAAAAAGTGATTTAAACACATCTTGGTATGTTAAGAATTAATAAGCAAACTTAAAAACTGTATTCTCAGCAAGCTCCACTCTGATGAAGATCAACTTAATCCATAAATGATCCTCTCAGCAACCTCCACTCTGATGAAGATCAACTTAATCCATAAATGATCCTCTCAGCAACCTCCACTCTGATGAAGATCAACTTAATCCATAAATGATCCTCTCAGCAACCTCCATTCTGATGAAGATCAACTTAATCCATAAATGATCCTCTCAGAAAGCTCCACTCTGATGAAGATCAAGTCAATCCCTAACTCATCTGTCAGCCTGTTGTAACATTATCCTTCCAACAAACTGGATATCTCCGCTTCCCCAGAGTGAAAAACATGGATATACTGAGTAGTGAAGAATTGCACATGGGGCACATACAAAAGAAAAAAAAGCAGATAATAAATGAAGAACAGGATGAATTAAAAAAAAAAAAAGAGGATCACTACCTACCAGCAAGTATGAAGCACCTTCAGGTGAGCCAGGTACACTACAACCTGCCTCCACTTCAGTCCTAACTTCTGTGTCACCACCAAGCTGGGAGTCCCCGCCCCCATCAAGACCACACCCTGCCTCCACCTCGGTCCTAACTTCTGCGTCACCATCAAACGAAGGGGCTTTCATTTTGTTGGCCAAGTCTGGCCTCTTCTCTTCTGTGTAAAGTACGGTTCTCAGCCTAACATGGCTTGGAATCTGCTGACTGATGACCTGCTGGATCTGCTGAAGGGCGGTTAGGTTTAATTTACCTACATTCCTGGATGACCAGCCTGACCTAAAGATGTAAGAAGAACTCACAGCAGTGAATTCAGCAACAGCTGAAAAACTTAACAAAACAGTGCTTACAACAAAAACATGCTCCACGTTTGTATGAATCACATGTTCATAACATTAACATCAATTTAGACTTTTTCTTACAGAAAGAGCAAAGGACAGATGGTTGTGGAAATCAGTGATGACCAACACCTGACTGGCATGGTGGATCAGAGAGATATTGTGGTCTTTCATTTCAAGTCAGTCTGTCTAGATGATGCTGCATCATTTCTGCTTCCTGTTTGTTACAGCACTATCAGAACTGTATGTGGTCAAAGATTACTCTGTGTTACATGTTTGCTACCAGATTCCCCTATCCTCATTAACTTTAGAACCATCAAAACACATGATCCACAATAGTGATGGATGGATAGATGAACCTGGTGATCAGACCACATTTTTCAAAACCAAACACAGAACTATACGAGCACCTATGGTTGTAAAGACTACTACTCATGGGACTATATGAGCACCCATGGTTGTAAAGACTACTACTCACGGGACTATATGAGCACCCATGGTTGTAAAGACTACTACTCACGGGACTATATGAGCACCCATGGTTGTAAAGACTACTACTCACGGGACTATATGAGCACCTATGGTTGCAAAGACTACTGCTCAATCTTCATACTGAGGACATGACACAAAATTTACACCACAGATCCTAAGAAGTACAAAATAAATATATCAAAACATAAACTGATGGAGACATTCACTTACTGGTTAACACTTTCAAGAAATTGGATAGTCCATGTTGATACAGTGCTCCTGAACATCTTCAGAATTTATATAAATCAAGATTACATTCTATATAACAGGGATCTTCATTTTAATTTACTTCTGATGGGTTAAGACTCACCAAAAAAATGTTTTCCTTCTGGATGAGTTAGAATATGATCCCCAGTAAGTTTGGCAATGTTGCAGTATGAACTCAAATTCCTTTAGAATTTTTAAACCACATTTTTAACTTTAAAATTTTCATGGACTTTTGGGAGAATATAAAAATTACAAAGTGTCTCTAAGAAATCTGCCTGTGAGAAAAAAAAAAAACTTAAAAAAAATAATGCTGTCACCATAATGGAGACAGCAGTTCTAAGCCAAACACGGACATGTTAAAATGATCAACAAAGGCTCACCTGCTCCTAAAAATCAGGATCTGTTTGGCAGTTTTCAGAAAATACAGACAGATATCCTCTCCATGGAGGACCACATGACCAACAAACTGTGCCCTCATCTTGAGAGACTGACAGCTGTCACTCTGGCTGAGCTCTGCAAGCGAGGAGAAGAAGGTAGATACTGGAACATCATCTGTGAAAAGAAGGAAAGAAAATATTTACACAAAAAAAAAAAAATACAGCTGGTTTGAATCACAGCAAAGGAATGGGTTATGAAACTTACTGCTTTTATTTGGAACAAAAGACATCATTTCAGTAATGTCTCGGAATTCAAATGTTGAGATTTATATATACATAAGAGATGTGCCAAATACCATTTTTTTTATAACTGTTCAGGCAAATATGAATATTTGATTTTCTAAGCAGCCAAACATGAATTTAAATATTTAATGCATGATCCAGTCTGAAATAATACCAAGCATATCTGAAATTATGAAAAACTACAAAGATGTACTAGCTGGAGTCAAAACTGCTATGTTCCTGTGTATTTAACAAAAGCTGTGATTTAAGATCACATCATTATATTTATTATTTCACCAGTTGGCTAATTTTAATGATACAGCTTTGTTACAGTAACTGAATATACATAACTGTATATATATATATATAAAACTAAACATATAAATATACATGAAACCACCACACTAAATCTGTGATTACAAAGTGTTAAACAACTGTATAACTATTCTTTTATTCTCTCTCTCTCTCTCTCTCTCTCCCCCTCTGTCCCACCACCCACCCACTAATCCACCCAACATAAAAAAAAAAACAAACTCACCAGAGAAATCTACTGTCGCGTAGATCTCGTAACTACCCTGATCACAGCTGAATGGCACATCCTGAAGGAAGTATGGGAAGAGAATGCTGTCGTTTTCCCCAAACCCAGAATCCTGACTGGGAATTTTGACCGGGAACAACAGATGTAAATCTTCCATGCAGCCGAGAAGCTTGTCCGGGTCTGATGTGCATACATTAAGGATTTCCAGAAAATCAGTTCTGACAAAAACAAACAGATAAAAGTTTTATGGCTCTGTCTGTGACATCATGAAAACTATAGTGTCATTATATGAACTGCCACTGCCAACGTGGCATCTCCAAAGCTGTAACTTAAATATAAAATATATATGACCATAATGCATCATTTTATGCAAATTATCTCCCCACACCTGAACTGTAAAATCTTAACAGCTGCACATATATACATAGTGAAAATTCTTGAATAAAGGTATTAAGCTGCACAGGAGTATGATGTGATAGCTTCACTTTCACATGCTCATCTAAAAAGCAAAATTCTCCATCAGCCACATAAGACGAGGGTTTGTTGCATTGTTTAACTCATTTACCTGCCATGAGATGTTAAAACAGCTTCTCTAGGCCAAAAGGGCATCTTGTTGAATGTTAATGTCATGCTGTTATTGTGTTAGTAACCACAACTTCTCCACTTTCTGTAATACTCAATGCTCCTACCAGATTAAGCTGCCTTTCCTTTTCTACATGAATCTGTCAGTCCACGGAGATATTTTTATCTCATTTTCCATGTTTCTTTTTTTCCTCTTGAGTTTTCCAGTGATTTTCAGCTTAACTTCTGAGAAGTCTGAAGGAATTCTGGTAGTAGCTAGCTGCAGCAAGCACAAACCCTTGTAGCTTCAATAAAAAGCGCTGCAGCTGTGGATGCTGCTCCAGGTAAAACAAACTGATGTGTACAAAAGTGCTACAACACAAAATATGTCAAATCAGTACAAGAAATTTTCTGGTTACCTGGTTACAACTCCTTGGGTGCTGAGTGTTAACCAGGTGTCCTGCTGTCTAATGGGGACTCTCTCTTTCTCTGTACACTGAGTTAGATAGGAAAGCTGGTCAAACAGCATACAAGGCAACACAAACTCCTTCACACCTTCTGAAATACATGCTGCATTTACCGAACCTGAAAGTGATACAACATAAATATTTTAGCTGCCACTCTGTAAAACCAGCAGAAATTATTCAACTTCAAAATTTATAAATTAACACCCCAGTAGAAATCAACTCACTGTCTGTCTCAGATGGAAATGTAGAATGGCAAGAAAAGCTCACAGGAGAGAAATGCGCACACAAAAAAAAAATTTCTGGACTTGCATTGAGGTCACTGTCTCAATTTGAAATGACTGAGGCATGATACTGTTTCTACTACTGCAGCAACATACATTAACATAATACAACATAAATCTCCATCATAAACTGTCTCAGGCCAGTCATTTTCAATTTATGCTAGACATTTTATTTACTTTTGTGATTTTCTTTCTGGCACAACTCTCCAGGTCTTTCCTGTGAAATATTTGACCATATTTCAAAAAAGACAAAAATGGATGCCTCAACTTCAGTGTCCTCAATGTAAGCATCCTGGCCATTTCCATGGCCTCCATCTCTATATAAATATGAAACAAAAAAACGGAACAATGGTAAAAACAGCTCACAGAACATCTGAGAGCAAAGATAAACAATCATATCTTACTCCATTCTAAAGCTAAACAGAACATCTGAGAGCCAAGATAAACAATCATATCTTACTCCATTCTAAAGCTAAATAGAACATAACCAGCCACATTTTTCCTGCACTGAACAGGACAGAGTACAGGCCAATCTACAGGAACCGAACTCCACTCATATCCCTCTCTCTGCACATGCCACAAGTCTCCAGACTCCATAACATATCCTGTAAACCTGTACTCTCTACAGGAACTCAAGAACTTAAACCTAGCCCAAGAGCATGGATGGAAAACTGAAGAGGCATGTATGAAGAACTGCTGACAATAAGATTCAAGAAGGCAACCTGTCTCC
The DNA here is from genome assembly GCA_009760885.1 of Achatina immaculata. Lineage (NCBI taxonomy): Eukaryota > Metazoa > Mollusca > Gastropoda > Stylommatophora > Achatinidae > Lissachatina > Lissachatina immaculata. The sequence continues at coordinate 35,971,916 of CM019716.1, forward strand.
TTGTCTACAAGATATATAGATATGGATATGGATGCTGAAGAACAGGGAGGAGGATGACATTTTGACCAATTCTGCCTTACTGTCCTTAATGATGGTCATATTAACCCCCATGTGAATTACTTTACACCACAAACAAATTTACAGAAAAGCCAAGATATCAGCTGCATACATACACCCATAACAAATGAATGTAATCATACAATAGGACATACAGGGTTATTATAAAGTCCTTGTACAGTTAAGTATTAACACTGTCCGTTCTATCAGAGGAAGACTGACATATAAACATTTTTAGATGATAATTTATTCAGTTTTTGTATTTAATAAACATTATTAATTTAATTTATTCATTTTTTGTATTTAATAAACATTATTAATTTATTCTAACTCTATTTTATCTGGAATAGAACCAGCCTTGTGTGTTATGTAATGGTCTCCTTATACTGAAGTGAAAAAGGTGGACCAAACTGTTGGCCATAACACTCACAGTCCACACTAAATTTTTATTTCAGGGTTAAAAGTTAAATTTTTTACTGCACAAAATCTTGCTGTTTAAATGACCTCTGCGTTATGATAATTAATATGATTAATGACAATATGGAAAAAACCAAAGATGCTGTGTATTTGTAGAACTTCAGAATCGTATCTCCATATACAATAATGGTGGTGAAATTGCCACTGTTCAACTCTCTTACATTAAATATGCTAAAAACTGGAATAAACTATTTGCCAAGGCATTTTACAGAAAGTATTTAATACCTAGCAGAAGTGAAACTATCACGAACATAGATTTTATAATAAACATGCACACTCCTGCGGCCTCTTACCTGTAACTAAGAGGTTTCTGGTATTGATGAGATCTTCCACTACTCTATGCAGTGACTCGGGGCCCACCTGTTTTGTTTCTAGGTTTGAATTTTCTAAAGCTCTAGCCAGGTCGTTTTGGGTTGTGGTCAGCCCTCTGTATGACACCAGCATGTCCAGGACAACAGCTGCTGGCCAAGTTATTTGCTGCTTGTCACAGATTTTTGTGAGCAAAGAGAAAAGTTCATGCCTCATGCACTTCATTTCTACACAGCCAGATCCTTTTGCTAAAGGAATTATTCCAGGTTTTGTCAAAGATTCACCAAGAGAGGTATAAAACAATGTCTGAACTTCTTCAGGGCAGATGCCATCATCTGTGGGCATTATGCCACAAATTTTAAGATTTATAAAGCTTCCTGCTATGCCCGTTTTGACAGTGTGAGCTAAACTTCGCAGTCGAGACATCTCTGTTTTAGAAGACAAAGACAAACGTTTGGTGTCAAAGGTCAGGATGAAAACAGAATTTGGCGTAAACATCCAGGAACAACAATGGTGAAAAAAGCTGTCATCTGATACTGCTACAAGTTCAACATTAATACAAGACTCCGCAGAATCCTCAAAAAGATAACTGAAAGACTCCGAGTTGCTGATAGATACAGATCCATCCACATGCTTCTTCATGGAAATTTCAAAATAACATGCTCTGTCTTCATGAGATACGTTGATGAAATCTCCAATCAGACATCGAATGAATTCACTTGCTGCGTTCCCGCATATAAACATCCGCACTAATGGAAGCTGACGAGAAGAACTTTTCATTTTGGGTTCCTGCCTGAAATCACATCATTTGTAAATAATTAATATATTTATTTATGGTAATGCTGTCTAACAATGTAATACGGTAGCATGGCAATGTAACTAGTTCGCTGAGAAAAGAAAATAAAAGGTTTAATTATAGACACCAAGGATTGCATACTCAGAAATAAATCTGACAATCTATCTAACCAACATCTGATGATGACAACGATGATGATGTGATGCAAATTTTTTATAATAAACCTTCAATACACATTAAAAAATTACTGACAATAACTCTGGTGTGCGTTAGTTGGCAAAATAATAATAAAAAAAAAAACCAGTACATAATTTTCTAAAAGTCCTTTTATCTGTTTTAGAAATTTAAATATTAAAAATTTCCCGCTTAATGTCATGAAACCTTCTTCTTCTTCAGCTTTCCGAGCCATTAAGGCTCATTGCTACAGATAAAGTTCGCTTCCATTCCTCTCTATTCCTAATCTTCTCTCTCCAGATGGTGACACCAGTTTCTTTTATATCCTCTTCTATGTTGTCTTTCCAACTCTGTCTTGGTCTACTCCTTGGTCTTGTTTCCCTCATCTCTTGTGTACGCATCATTTTCATTTGTCTGTTCTCTTCCATTCTTTCTACATGCCCCAGCAAGCGTAGTCTGTTCAGTTTCAAGACATTTATAATTCGTTGCCAAGAAACCTCTGTATAAAAACATACTAATAATTTGTTTTTGTATATACATAAACATCAGAATTGCAAAAGCAGCATCAATCTTCAAGAATCTTGAGAACATATGGAATTCAAAAGTTATAAGCACAAAAACCAAGTTAAGACTATTCAATTCAAATGTAATATCCACCCTCATTTATGCATGCGAAAGCTGGAAAACAACTAAAGAAATAGAAAAGAAATTAGACTCTTTTGAAAACAAATGCCTAAGGAAAATACTCAGCATCAAGTGGAATGAATTCAAGAACAATGCAGAGATAAGACAGATGACTGAACAACAACCAGTCTCACGGGTGATCAGGAAAAGGAGATGGACATATGTTGGCCACTTGATGAGAAGAAATGAGCAGAGAATCCCAAAACAAGCTATCAAGTGGAACACAACAGGCCGAAGAAAAAGAGGCAGACCGCGTGAAACTCTGAAGAGAACATTATTAAGAGAGGCCAAGTTAACAGGCATAAAATCCTTTGATGAGGTTGAAAGACTCGCCGAAGACAGGAAAAATTGGCGAACTACTTTGCGAGCCCTATGTGACGTCTAACGGCACGGGAAGGATATAAGATATAAGATATATAAGATACATAAACCATTATTATCAGAAATTTTTAATTCAACCATTTTGTTTAAAAACAGGAAACAGAATACACAAAAATGACAAGAATTTGTAGAAACCAAAAGAGCAAACAAAAATTACAAGAAGCTTCAGTCAAGAACAATACAGAAAAATAAAGCAACAAACTGATGACATACATATCAGATAAGGGGAGGGGGAGAGAGAGATAGAGAGAGAGAGAGAGAGAAATATAAATTGATAACAGTATAAAAAAAAATGGCTACAGCTACATTTACTAGTTAACATGTTAAAAAAATATTAACATGTGTTAAGATCATTATCATCGCATTTTTTTACTAAAACACAGATGCTTTAATCTCTTACATAGAGGCAGGATCTCAAGACAAGAATCTCTCTCTCTCTCTCTCTCTGAACCTTAAGTGCCCAGGGCACAAGGGGCTTCCACAAGGGTTTTCCACAAATGCCTGTCCTTCACCTTTTTTTCTACTCTTGCCCAGGTGAGCCCTCTATTGCTCAACATCCTTTCTGTTGTTCTTTTCCATGTCTCTTTTGGTCTACCTTTACTTCTGTTCCCCTGTGGTGTCCATCTTAGTGCTATTTTTGGTAGTGAGTTGTCAGTCATTCAGAGTACATGTCCCAACCATCGGCAGCGTCTTTCCTCAATAATTGTTGTCAGTGGCTTCATCTGCATTTCTGCCAATAAGATGTTATTTCTTATGGTGTTTGGCCAAAATATTTTTCTAATTCTTCGTAAACATTTAGTCTGGAAAGAATTCAACTTGTTTTCTATAGTTTTGGTGATTTTCCAGCATTCACTTCCACAGAGTAGTATACTTAGAACATTACTCTTAAATATCCTGATTTTCATATTTATGCTTAGTTTTTTTGATTTCCATATAGTCTGTAGAACTGCAAAAGCCTGGTTTGCTCTAGTAAGTCTGCTGTTGATGTCCTCTGTGCTGTCTCCATTTTCTACTACTCTACTGCCAAGATATACAAATTCGTTGACCTCCTCCACTAACTTGTTATCTACTCTGAGTACATTTCTGTTGTTCACATTTGCTTCATTAACTCTGTCTTTCCTACGTTGATCAAGTTAACATGTTAAAAGAATATTAACATGTGTTAGGATCATCATCATCGCATTTTTTTACTAAAACACAGATGCTTTAATCTCTTACATAGAGGCAGGATCTCAAGACAAGAATATGTACTACTAATCTACATGAAGGCAGGATCTCAACACAAGTATATGTACTATTAATCTCCTACATGAAGGCAGGATCTCAACACAAGTATATGTACTACTAATCTCCTACATGAAGGCAGGATCTCAACACAAGTATATGTACTATTAATCTCCTACATGAAGGCAGGATCTCAACACAAGTATATGTATTACTAATCTCTTACATGAAGGCAGGATCTCAACACAAGTATATGTATTACTAATCTCCTACATGAAGGCAGGATCTCAACACAAGTATATGTACTATTAATCTCCTACATGAAAGCAAGATCTCAACACAAGTATACATACTACTAATCTCCTACATGAAGGCAGGATCTCAACACAAGTAGATGTACTACTAATCTCCTACATGAAGGCAGGATCTCAACACAAGTATATGTACTACGACTCCTACATGAAGGCTGGATCTCAACACAAGTATATGTACTACTAATCTACATGAAGGTGGATCTCAACACAAGTATATGTATTACTAATCTCCTACATGAAGGCAGGATCTCAACACAAGTATATGTACTACTAATCTCCTACATGAAGGCAGGATCTCAACACAAGTATATGTACTATTAATCTCCTACATGAAGGCAAGATCTCAACACAAGTATACATACTACTAATCTCCTACATGAAAGCTGGATCTCAAATTAAGTATATGTACTACTAATCTCCTACATGGAAGCAGGATCTCAACACAAGTACACGTACTACTAATCTACATGTAGGCAGGATCTTAACACAAGTATATGTGGTACTAATCTACATGCAGGCAGGATCTCAACACAAGTATATGTGCTACTAATCTACAAGTAGACAAGATCTCAACACAAGTTTATGTGATACTAATCTACATGGAAGCAGGATCTCAATACAAGTATATGTGGTAGCTAATCTACATGTAGGCAAGATCTCAACACAAGTACACGTGCTACTAATCTACATGCAGGCAAGACCTCAACACAAGTATATGTGCTACTAATCTACATGTAGGCAGGATTTTAACACAAGTACATATGGTACTAATCTACAAGTAGGCAGGATCTCAACACAAGTATATGTGCTACTAATCTACATGGAGGCAGGATCTCAACACAAGTATATGTACTACTAATCTACATGTAGGCAGGATTTTAACACAAATACATGTGGTACTAATCTACATGTAGGCAAGATCTCAACACAAGTACACGTGCTACTAATCTACATGCAGGCAAGACCTCAACACAAGTATATGTGCTACTAATCTACATGTAGGCAGGATTTTAACACAAGTACATATGGTACTAATCTACAAGTAGGCAGGATCTCAACACAAGTATATGTGCTACTAATCTACATGGAGGCAGGATCTCAACACAAGTATATGTACTACTAATCTACATGTAGGCAGGATTTTAACACAAATACATGTGGTACTAATCTACAAGTAGGCAGGATCTCAACACAAGTATATGTGCTACTAATCTACATGTAGGCAAGATCTCAACACAAGTAAATGTGCTACCAATCTACATGTAGGCAAGATCTCAACACAAGTACACGTGCTACTAATCTACATGCAGGCAGGACCTCAACACAAGTATATGTGCTACTAATCTACATGTAGGCAAGATCTCAACACAAGTATTTGTGATACTAATCTACATGGAAGCAGATCTCAACACAAGTATATGTGGTACTAATCTACATGGAAGCAGGATCTCAACACAAGTATATGTACTATTAATCTACATGTAGGCAGGATCTCAACACAAGTATATGTACTACTAATCTACATGGAGGCAGGATCTCAACACAAGTATATGTGGTACTAATCTACATGAAGGCAGGATCTCAACACAAGTATATGTGGTACTAATCTACATGTAAGCAGGATCTCAACACAAGTACATGTGCTACTAATCTACATGTAAGCAGGATCTCAACATAAGTACACGTGCTACTAATCTACATGCAGGCAAGATCTCAACACAAGTATATGTGCTACTAATCTACATGTAGGCAAGATCTCAACACAAGTATTTGTGATACTAATTTACATGGAAGCAGATCTCAACACAAGTATATGTGGTACTAATCTACATGGAAGCAGGATCTCAACACAAGTATATGTACTACTAATCTACATGTAGGCAGGATCTCAACACAAGTATATGTACTACTAATCTACATGGAGGCAGGATCTCAACAAAAGTATATGTGGTACTAATCTACATGAAGGCAGGATCTCAACACAAGTATATGTGCTACTAATCTACATGTAAGCAGGATCTCAACACAAGTACATGTGCTACTAATCTACATGTAAGCAGGATCTCAACATAAGGACACGTGCTACTAATCTACATGCAGGCAAGATCTCAACACAAGTATATGTGCTACTAATCTACATGCAGGCAAGATCTTAACACAAGTATATATGCAACTAACCTGTAGTAAGAACACATTTAACCAGAGCAGCATGTTTCAAAGTTTTTTCCCATTGGAACTCTGGAATATTTGTTTACCCCTGCAGTAAAATATTTACTGCCACTCATTTTTTTGCTTCATATATTCCCTCCACACATCCTCCTAACTTTCACCTCACTGCCTGCCCTATACAATATACCAATTCTAATAAAGGCGGTGACGTTGACAGAAAAAAATTTGTTTTTCCTTTTAGTTTACCCAGTAGGCTGCCGTTGAAAAGAATAATAAGTGTATAGTACACAAAATGTTAACCAGGTATGGCTTGTGCGGTATATATAGCATGTACAAGAGTAGTTTTAGGGGAGTTTTTTCCCCCTTGTGTAGAACTAAAATGACTTTTTAACCAACCTGTCCTGGACAAAAAAAGAAGCATGTAGCTCCGCCCTACACTTCTGTGAGAAGTACCTAGGAGAGATTTTTCAGCTGCAATCTTTGGCAGAACCATTGCAGATAAGTCACGGAACCCTGGGGTTCCACAGAACCTGGGTTTAAGAAACCCTGAACTAGACAGAGTCATGAGAAGGGATAAAATCCAACCGTCTCTATTTGAGAAGCCATGTTCTTATCAGTCTGACCACTCTCACTTTCTTAACAAACATGACAACAATGTATATACATGTATTTTGACTCCTGCCATTTTTTCCTCAAGTCATAGGAAAAGATCAGGAGTATTGCCATATTTAGCCAACACAGAGGAAGAACAAATCAAATAATTTCACCACATAATGTGACTGCCACCGGACAGTTCACTATATAAAGCATTCCCACTCTGAAGTAATGGAAACAGAAGTAGTGCAAAAAAGATGAACAGATGGAACAACATAACTTTTACTAAGTGCTTCTATGAAGTGAATCGCTACAACCCTTTAAAAAAAAAAAAAAAAAGTTTATCTGCTTCCTTGATGATGCAAGATACTGAGGAAGAACATGACAAAATGCCTCTTCTCAAATGACATCAATAAAGATAATGGAAAGGAGATCAACACTTAAATGCTCAGTGGTTCTCAAACTTCAAACTTCTTCACACTCCTTACCTCCCAGGTCACATTCTTGGTGCTTTCCCTCACAAAAAATTGATCACTTGGCTGGTTTTGTTGTCACCTGCTGCTCCGTCTTCCTTCGGTATCCCCCTCCTCCCAGATCTGCTCAATGTGAACCACCACCACCACCCCACCCCATGAAGGACAATACAACTTATTTTAAGAACCACTGGCATAGACTGTACTCACTTTGGGAGTGCAATGAGCTGCATGTTGTCTCTGGTTGCTGACAAACTTGTATCAGTGGGACTAGTTGATGGGGTTGGGGGTTGCGGCAACCGTGCAGATACCTACAGGGAGAGAGGGAACAAAAAACATTCAGATATCTACACTGTCAAACTTAACCATCAGAGTCTGGAGCACTAGTCTGATGCCAATAGTAAAATATATTAAAAAGAAAAAAAAAACATTCAGACGTCTACACTGTCAAACTTACCATCAGAGTTTGGAGTTAAAAGATCCCAGAAGCGAAATATATTTTTTTTTAAAAAATTCAGATGCCTACATTTTGAAATTTACCAACTTCTGTGTTCCATGGTTTTAGCCTCCGATGTGTATATTTACTGTCTGGATAAACTTATGATCAAACTGTCTATAAATACAGCGACAAGATAAACCCACAAACACAACAGTAAAGATGTATAAAGAAACAGCTTTTTTTAAATAAGTGATATTTGTTGCTGCAACCATACTCTGAGACAAACAGTTTAGTAAACTCCACTTAGTACAATGACTGAGAAAAGACAAGCAGAAAGATAACAAACATAAAGATAGAAGAATATCTTCACAAAAACTAATTTCAAAAATAGAGCACATATAGTTATGATATACAGTACAACAGGAGATATCTTTCAGAAGATCTCAGCTACAAGAACTGATTATGATGATGATGATGATTCACTTCAGCTGAGATAACTGTCACCCAGCACAGTAAACCACAAATGCTCAATAATCTCTCCTATCTTCACACAGTGTCCCAGGAGTGCTGCCAACTTTCATACTGCAGTCTAGAAAATGGGATATGCATGGTGTCCATAGTGGTGAAGCCTCATAAAAAGCTTGCTTAGATCTGTCCTGGGGTATAAGGAAAGCCATTTGAATCTGCTCCAATCAAATATTATGCCATATCTCCACCATACTGTTAGGTTCCATGAACAGCTGGATCTCTGTTACGAGGGTCATACCAAAAGTCGTGAGCAAAACTTTTTTAAAAATCAGAATTTATAGAGAAAATATAAATGTATCACTTAATCTGCATCCTTTTCTTCACTTTTCAACATAATCTCCATTTCTCTGTACACATTTTTCCCATCGTTCTGCACGTTTGAAAATACCCTCCTGGTAGAATTCCGTTCCAGCTGACCGATGGCACAGACGCACTGGTTTCTGGACATTCTCTCCTGTGGGACCCAGCTGGCACAAACTTTTCTATAGCCTAGGGTTTCAATCATTTCCTGTACTGCATTGTGTCCTATTTCAAGACTTACAGCGATTTCAGAAAATGTGACACATCTGTCTTTTTTAATGATGTCGCCAACCTTTTCCACGTTGCGTTCAGCGGAGGCAGTTCGAGGGTGACTGCTGCGAGGCATATCTTGGATGCTCATGTTTCCATCTTTGAAATGTTTCACCCACCTCCTAACACTGCTAGCACCCATACGCACATCTCCATAAGCAAGTTGAAGTCTTTGGTGAATTTCAGCAGTGGGGATTTCCTCTTTAATGAGGAATTCAATAACAGCACGTTGATGAAACGAAACTTCAGCACCCGCCATTTTGTTTCTGCTCCGCGTGGTCACTTGACACATGATGGTGATGTCACGTGACCTCTACATGAAGTGCAAAAGATGCAGTTTAAGGTGATACATTTATATTTTTTCTATCTATAAATTCTGATTTTTAAAAAATTTTTGCTCATGACTTTTGGTATGACCCTCGCACAAAGAGATGCCATAGCAACAACAATTTTCCATACTCCTTTTCCATACATACTTGCATATTTAATATTAGTACCATCCTGCTGTTGCTCAGTTTCTTAATCCGGTGGTACCGAGTTCATGTCACAACAGTGGGGTTTTTTCTGGAAGAAATCAGGGAATGTAAGTGCAGCCAGCCGTGATACTGACCATATCACACTTTCATGTACCAAAGGTCTTGGAAATACAGGCCTAACATAGTATCCCCAATATGCCTTAATGGCACAGAAACAGAAACTTTACCTTTTACCATCTTGCTGTAATGAAAAATATGTGTAACTTCTAAAATATATGTAGGTACTAGTAAACAGCTTTAGATATTCACCTTGTTGAACTCATTAGTTCATTTATACACTATGGTGAAGTGAATCATACATACTTTACTTCTTTTTCATTCAATTTTATATACTCAGTCATCTACAGACTGGCTGCCTTCATGAATCTCACAGTCATCTATACAAGGAGACAGGCTGCCTTCATGAATCTCACTGTCAGCAAGGAGTTCATCATGTGAACCCTAAGTTTTCCATCCTTGCTATTTCCCAGGTGCAGGTTAAGTCTCAGCAAGGAACGCAGCTTTGCAGTATGTGTTCTGATGTTGGGAGACCATTTTGGCGTGTGCTGAATGGGATTTGGGCAGCCTTCAGTTTATGCAGATGGGCTTGCAGACTGATATGCCCTGTCCTAATTAGTTTTGTAATGGGACTTTTGTGGATAACCAACCTTTCCAAGAGCTTTCTATTTACCTTACGCTACATGTCTTCCTTGTCACTTCACACCTCCCCTTTCTTGATGGGTTCAAGACCTGCTGATTACACTGCATGAATAACCGAAAGCATTTTTTCCCCCATCTTCTGTCTCCTACATTTCAAACAAAAGTTTTCTCAGAGCTTTTCCCCGACGATCTCAGTATACCTCTGTTTTCTAACGCTTCTGTTCTGTATAATGCTACTATAACTAGTTCTTATGCACAGCTTTATATCTTCTGAACAACCAGTTTCTATGGCCAGTAAAATAGGTGAAACACGAAAATTGGTGGATTATGGCTTTATTATGTCCTAGGATCTACACAGCCTGTGATACCTGGTGAGCCGCAAAGCTAGGCTTATCCACCAGGCAGGCACTAAATGCCTCTAACACATTAAAAACTTAAGCTTTAACCAATGTGTACATACTGCAACTGCTGAACAAACAGCTATGCTTTACCTCGCTCATCTTTCTCATGGAGATCATCAGCTGCTCCACATGGCCAGCAGCTTTATCAGAGATCTCCAAAGGATGCTGAATATGCAGTCGGAGCTTGGTCTGAGTTTTAAAGTTGATCTCTGACAACTGAAGAAAATGAAAAGAACTGTTAATATCTATCATCCAATTCAACAAAAACATTAACTTACACTGCTCCTACCGGCTGAAAGATTAAAGCCCTTGGCAGCTGGTGCCATAGTGAAGAACACGGTAGCCCTTTACAGTTGTTTAGCCTTGGAATATAGGCAGTTTTGAATTGTACAGAGTAGTGGAAACAGTCTTATCCACAGTTCATCTATTGGAAACAGTCTTATCCACAGTTCATCTATTGGAAACAGTCTTATCCACAGTTCATCTATTGGAAACAGTCTTATCTATAGTTCATCTACTGGAAACAGTCTTATCCACAGTTCATCTATTCTGGGACACTTGATTCAGTTTCCATGCTTGCATTTGCTCTTACTTGAATTCATGTAATAAATATTGTAGATTCAACGGAGTGCCTGAATGGTGTAGTGGCTAATGTGCTTATCTCTCATGTGGAGGTTAGTGGTTCAAGTCCAACCCAAAGCATCCCAATCACCCAGTTGCAGAAATGGATATCTGGCTCCTTCCTGAGCTGGGAATGAATGAACAAATAAACGAACAATCCTTATTTTTGAAGGATGAAAAAATTGAGAACTCAGGCCTATTTGACATTCTGCCCTTCCTCATTCATTTCTCAATCATACCATACATTTGATTTAGTACAAGTATACAAATTACATAAAGAGCATATCTTAAAGTGTAAAATAAGACTATTACATTCATGAAAATAAGATAATTAGCTGCATGGTTGGGAACTAATATAACATTTTTTTTTTTTAAAAATACACCCCCTGGGAACAACTGTGTTAAGAACACACTTATCTTAACATAATTTTTGTGAGACACAGAACATAGATCTGTTTGCTTAAAAACTCTGACCTACTTCTGTAGACCAGAAACCTGCAGCAATTAACACTAAGTGTAACTGTTATTTTTGTAAAATGTAATGTCAGGTTGGTGGACTGATGAGGACATGGAGATTGCCGGCGGGGATGAGGAAAATCTGGCGTGAAACCAATGAATCCAAGCTTATGGGTCTTTACAACAATGGCTACCAGAATGATGTAAACAAAACAGACCCAGCAGACTATAGGCGGCAGGGAATGGATATCTTTGAAGCACTCATTGGATTCCTCATCCCAAAGTCATAGTGTCTCTGTGGAACTGTCTCAAAGCCGTCTGGCCAGCCAGCATTGCATGCTGGATATGGGCTTAAGTACAGCCACCAGAGGCTGGAAAACAAAGTTTTGGCCAGGCCAGCCTACACCACTGTCATTATGGCAGTCCGAGCAAGACCACAGTCTGCCCTAGTAAGGAAAGATGCTGAATTCGGAGGTACCCACCCAAAAGGCGCATCGCAGAAATCAAGGTACCATGCATCATCGTCAATGTGCGTACGAAGAAGAAAAAAAATACATTTATGATGCAGTTCTCATTATGTAACATTCCTTCAGTGATTAAGATAATTTCTAAATAACTACTACTTAATAAACTATGTTCTTTTAGAATACAACTTGGTGGCTGGCAAGTCAACGATATGAGAGACTGGTAGACATTTAAGTGTAGCCAAGTAAATATTGAAAAAGTTTGAAATTAAAAGATAAACTGAGGGAAGGGAAGGGAAGGGAAAGAAAGGGAAGAGAAAGCAGGCAGGCATGGCACTGACCACATCACTCTCTAGTGTGCTGTCAGGTCAAGGAAAATACAGGCACAAACATGGTATTCCCAAGCGTTCCTATGGCATGAGAGGACTTTTCAAAGACTCAACAGTAAAACATAGATCTCAGGCCAGCTACAACCAACCTTCTGCTTACTCTGCATCGGTACACTATTTGCAGAGAGGATCAAGTCTCCCACAGCAAGTCCACTCCTTGCAGCCTTACTGTTCTCATCTATTCTTGATATCAGAGTGTAGATTTCATCTCTTCCAAGCTGTGGACAATGCAGTCAATGAAGGCTGGTGAAAAGCTGAACAAATGTACATGTGTCATAAACAGTAGGATATAAGTGTATCAGTCAAAGCAAGAATACATAGCTGCTGTTTCTTCTTACCCTGTTACCTGCATCTTTTGCTGTTCAGCCCAGTGCCAAGGTGCAGTATCTGCAAGTACCTTCCCAATGTACTAGTTTTTCGTATTAACATGCTGTGTTGCTTTCTTTACCTTCTCACGACAACTGACTCCAAATGTCCCTATAACCTCTTCCCCAGACTGTCAAAATCATCATCATCATCATCATCATCATCACCAGTTCTATTGGCTACCAGTATGAATGTTTAAAAAAACTACAGAGAATGTTTAATAAAGTCTGGAAAGAAGAAAAGGTTCCCTCTAAATGGAAAAAAGGAATCATTGTTAAAATAACAAAAAAAAGGCAATCTTAGTGACTGCAATAACTGGAGAGGAGTAACATTACTATCAGTTGTGTCAAAAGTATTTTGCCAAGTTATTCTGAATAGAATTAAAGATATAGTGGATACTGCAATGAGAGAAGAACAGCCAGGATTTCAAAAAGGGAGAAGCTGTCTTGACCAGATCTTTACTCTAAGAATAATACTTGAAGAATATATTGAAAAGCAAAATTCATTAATCCTGAACTTCATGGACTTTAAAAAGGCATTTGATAGCATACACAGAGATTCACTGTGGAGAATTTTAAGAATATATGGAACACCATCTAAGACTGTCGATATCATTAGAGACTTCTACAATTGATATGTTTGTGCAGTCAACACAGAAGAAGGAATGAGTGAATGGTTCCAGACTGAAACAGGCATGAAACAAGGATGCATATTATCTCCCTTGCTTTTTGGAATTGCCATAGATTCATAATCAAAGAATGCTGCACAGGTAAAATGGGCATTGATTGGGTACATGTGACCCAACTGGAAGATCTTGATTTTGCAGATGACATAACTCTTATCAGTGCTTATGTGAAATCAATGCCAGAAAAAAACAGATTCCTGTCTTCAATGGCTAGTAATATAGGACTTGAAATTAACAAAGATAATACAAAAATAATGAAACTTCTCATTAACCACGAAGGAAAAATATATGTAGAAAGAACAGCTGTTGAAGAAGTAAACAAATTTGCATATCTCGGCACAGACCAGGATGGTGACACCAGAAAGAAGTTAGAATTCAAACTGTAAAAGCAGCACTGACCTTCAAGAATCCTGAGAACATATGGCATTCAAAAGTTATAAGCACAAAAACCAAGTTAAGATTATTCAATTCAAATGTAATATCCACCCTCATTTATGCATGTGAAAGCTGGAAAACAACTAAAGAAACAGACAAAAAATTAGACTCTTTCAAAAACAAATGCCTAAGGAAAATACTCTGTATAAAGTGGAATGAATTCAAGAACAATGGAGAGATAAGACAGATGAGCAAACAACAACCTATCTCATGGGTGATCAGAAAAAGAAGATGGACATATGTTGGTCATATGATGAGAAGAAACAATCAGAGAATCCCCAAACAAACTATCAAATGGAACACAACAGGCCGAAGAAAAAGAAGTCGACCATGTGAAACTCTAAAGAGGACATTGTTAAGAAAGGCCTGTTCAGTGGGCATAACATCTCTTGATGAGATTGAAAAACTCGCTGAAGACAGGAAATCTTGGTGAACTACCATCCGGGCCCTATGTGATGTTTAGTGGAACGGGAAGGGTGTAAGATGGCTTCAAAAGATTTCAATAGTGTGGTTTTAATTTCCATTTTGATAACTAGGAACTGAATGAAAATGCTAATCTAACAACAATTTTTTATGAATTGTTCAGAGATTGAGCCTCATATCTCCATTACTTGGTTCCTTTTCAGTTTTGGACAATCTCAGTCAAGAACCCCTATCATACTGTCAAAGAACTCTGATAGATGTTCTTCAGAAAGAGAAGAGAAGTTCTGATATTACTGCATGCTAGATAAATATGTAGTAGTGTGCACCTCATTTGGGCATTCACACAATAGACACTAATAAAAAGTGATATGGCCACAATCTTCCGGGCAAAAGAATACATACATCCAACAGGCAATACCAGATGGAACACTGATGATGTCTTTTCACTTCTCACAATTTGTCAAGTCACCAAATTTTGAGAATTTTTATCATTACTCTTTTTTTCTTTGGGTTTCTAAAACATTCTTTTCTTGCTTTGATTCTTTTGTTTAAACAGAGCAGCATAACATGGAGAACTTCACAGTGAATTTACCCAGAACATTCCTGTTGTAACCTGGTGTTCACCTGGTGCTTTACTGTTCTTGTTTAAAAAAAAAAAAGTGGTTCTAAATGTTTAACATTCTTAATGAAGCCAGTTATGACAGCTTTTATGTTGGACCCATAATCAATCAGAACCAAAAACTACACTGAAAGTCCGTTCAACCTGAATGTCCGTTCAACTTGGTTATTAAAACTGGCTGTCTCCTGCTGTGCCCAGGAAAACACAGAGAACATCTGCCTGCATGGCAGGGCACACTAGACTGATTGTACACATGGTGCTCAGTGAATAAAGGGAAAAATATGACATACTGTCCAACTCAGTTTCATGAATATGAGACGTGTCCAAATTCCACTGAGAGAGCAAAATCATTTTTAAAAAACATGAAACAATAGCATACATCTGAAAACTTTTTCAGCATGTGTCTCTTGGTTGAGACAAGTCAGGAAAACATTAACACAGTACTTCTGTCAACACAGCTCTCATGTAAAGGAGGTGATGATTTTCTACCACACAAGACTGAGACTGCATGAGACTCAATACACATTTCTGGCAACAAGTATGTGTAACTGGCAGCGTCTTGTTCTGACAATAACGTGATGAAAGTGTGGCTACTGCTGATGTCTTGCAAGATGATGAAAATCCAACACGGATAAAACATGAAGTGGCAGAAATCTGACAAATAAATTAAATTGGAACTGGATGAGATGATGAAAATAAAATAGTTTATGGGAATTAGACCAAATACTCACTTTGTGGAAATTATACACAACCATTCATTTGTCAGAATCTGACCAAAAATTGACTTTGTGGGAATTGGACAAACATTCACTTAGTAGAATTAACCAAACATTCACTTCAACTTCATATTTCAGTCACTGAGGCTTAGTTTTGCATATTTAAAAGAGGAGATTTCCAGGATGAATCTAATTCACATCTATTGTACAATTTTTTTTTTTCTGCATAACTTTCTGTAGCACATAAAGAATTGTATTTATTGAATTAAAAAATAGTTTACCAACAATTACATCATATATACAGGTTTCCTTGAAGATCCAATTTTTTTTCCTTGGGGTGAAAGTTGGGGTGGGGGGGGGGGGGGGGGGAAGAGAATGAAGATTGGATAGTGACTGAGGGATTAATGAAAGCTTACCTGGGGCTGTCACTTTATGAAATGCAAGAAGGGCTTTTAATTTTGTCCCCAACTCAAAAATCTCCAGACCTACCATGAATGAAACCTGTGTTTTCTGGATGAAAAGGGATGCATATTGTCGCCTTACTTATTTAACTTGTACACTGAAAATATAATGAGGAATGTTAGAGAGAAGATGTAGACAAAGAATATTACGATGCCATATAAATTGGAGGTTATGAAACACCACTGATTAGATATGCTGATGATACAGTACTACCATCCACAACACAAAAAGAAATGGAAAAACAAATTATACCAGTCCATAAGAATGGTGAAGAGCAAAACCTCTATCTTAATGTGAAGAAAACTAAATTGATGACAACTGACAAAACAAATAAGGCAGCTGAAATATATATCAATGAGGAAAAATTGGAAGAAGTGGAGAGTTTTGAATATACTGGATCACTACTAACTAATAATGGAGATACAATGAGGGAAATTAAAAGAAGGGCATCTATCGCTCTTAAAAAAGTAAAACAACTAAAGAAGTTGTGGAGAGGAATAGACAGAACAACAAAAATAAGATTTTTAAGGGTATGCATCTTTCCCATCACTACATATGCTTGTGAGACATGCACACTTAACAAAACAGCTGAGAAACACATAAATGCCTTTGAATGTAAATGCTACAGAAGAGTTCTTCAAATATCATGGACACAAAAAAGAAAAATATATCCATAATACAAGAACTTAATATTGAAGAAGGCTGGCTAGTAAAAAAGGATTAAACACAGAAAACTTAAATATTCTGGACACATTAAACGTCATGATAATCTAGAGAAGATTCTTGGAAGGATACATGATGGGAAAAAGAGAGGAAGACCAAGACGAAGTTGGCTGCAAGACGTTGATAATCTGCAAGTGGATGCATCAGCAGCAGGGCATCTTGCTTACAACCGAGAGGCCTACAGAGAGCTGTTAGGGAGGCAAAGTTCTGCAAGGGACATGCAAATGACTGACTGACTAATACAGGAGGACCCCACCATACACAT
This sequence comes from Achatina immaculata, assembly GCA_009760885.1. Taxonomy (NCBI): domain Eukaryota; kingdom Metazoa; phylum Mollusca; class Gastropoda; order Stylommatophora; family Achatinidae; genus Lissachatina; species Lissachatina immaculata. The sequence goes on from CM019716.1 coordinate 35,989,305, forward strand.
GCATGCCATAAAATGATTTCTGGTTTATGCTATTAGCAATCATGGAATAAAAAATTCACACAATTTTCCAAGGCATGTGAAGTCTTGCAGCATCCTGCTAAGTCACACTCATTTTGAGAAAGTGTTACTGCGACTCATTTCTGTTTTGCACTGAACACTGGGGCCCACATCAGTCTCTGTTTGGAATACTCACTTGTTACACGACCTGTCCACATGATGTCAGTGTTTCTCTTTGCTTCATTTATGCCAATTACTTTCAAGCATAGCTCCAAAATACATGGGTAGTGCTGCCGATAGCTCTGATAGCCAAAAGAAAACCCATAAAGTGGCCAACTTTTGAGGGAAAAAAAGAACTTTCAGATTTTATGAGAAGAGAAAAAAAAGTGCCTGTGAGGTTGTGAGAATATTAGGAAAGAATAAATCTACCACACATGCCGTACTTACTACATAAGCACCTGCAATCATCCAGTCACATGCTCATTTCAGCATTGAGCTTGCATGTTCATCATCAACATACAAGGTGTCCAAAGAAGATGGAAGGTGAGTACAATATATATTTGGATAGGGAGGGGTGGGGGGAGAGAGGGGAGAAAGAGTGAGTAAGAGATTGGGGGGGGGGGGGAATTAAAATCTTTTAGTTATGTTTATGGCTTAGTTATCATGCTATTTATTGTTAATAGTGTTTATTTGCACACAAAAAAATGTGTGATAGGTATGTTACTATGGGAAATACTTAATAATCGTTGATGTCTGTTATTTTGTGTGAATTTCTGCTTATACGAGGGGTCTTTGTATGTATTGGACGCGTACAGTTGGGCTCTACTGTATTTTTAAAAAGAAGTAGACTCTGCTGTGACACCAGAGTCAAAGAACCACATGAGATCAAGATCCCACACTGCTAGCCTAGTAAATGAGACATGGAAATGATTGAGTCCTTCCTTGTGGAAGGTGGAGCTTGCCAAGAAGAATAGTATTACAGCTCACCAAAAGAGCATTATTTCATACTCCTATGCAGGCACTGGGATATAAAGTAAAGATATGACAACATACCATCTCTGGAAGAGAACCAAAGAAGCAACGTGTTTACTTCCAATCAGAACAAGAATGAGATTTCTACAACAATAAAAGATCACACTACGCACACAAATAACCCAGTTATGATTGTTACAGAGCTTAAAGGAAAAACAATTACATGTAAAAGAAAAAAGGGTTAATCACTACACTTACATGCTGTTTTGTTTTATGACTGAACCCAAATGACTCCCCCTCACTTCTCTGCAGTTCAACGGTAACTATCTTGTCTTCCCATCTGACATGCTGAGGTAGTTTGAGCACACAACGATGCCACAGACAAATGTTTTCATCACAGGAGATTTTGCTGCAGCGCGGAACAGGGCAGCACCGACTGCCTGGATAAGAACCAGATGGATGAGGATTCTGACTATTAGGGTCATCGCCATCCATAGTCAAATCTATGTCTGTCACTGACATGACACCTCGAGAGCATTCTTTCTGAAAGTCTGAAGGTGAGAGATGTCCACAAGGTGAATCATAAGGAGGGGTTAATTTCTGACCTAGTCTGCCATTTCCAGGAATATCTGCAGGACTGCTAGACAGCATGTTACTGAGCAGTGGTTCATGGTCGGGATGCAACATATAATTGTTGCCTTGCTTTGCTGCGGCTGGATCTGGTGCCGCTGTTCTTAATTTGCCAGGTTTTTTGGTATTTGAGAAATTTAAATGTCCCTGCGGTCCTGGATTACCACCACTGCCTGATGAGGTATGAGACGGTATCCGTTTAAAATGCAATCCCGATTCCTTGCGACTCATTGAAATGGTTTTTGCTTGTCATATGGAAATCTGAAAGAAACAGGATTATTATAAAGATAACCCAATGATAATCATCAAGAAAATCCCTGTAAATATTGAGATCAATGTCATTTCTGAACAATATAAATATATTCTGACTGTACTATGTTAAGTATCTTACCTGCAGTTTCTGGCAGTCATTCTTCTCCATAGATTTCAATTCTTTATATTTTCCAGCTGGTGAATTTTTATCATGTGTTAAGCTGTCTACAATCTTCTCTCTTGTCCTCCTTTAACTCTTTCCCTGCCATTGACACTTTAGTGAACTCTTCCTGTTAGTCTAGTGTCTGCCATGCTCGTTATAGCGATTTTGTTTCGCTGCAGCGTAAAACTATTTAACTTTTTATTGTACACGATTTATCTGTGCACATCTGGTGACCATTCATAGTTCAATCCAAAGCGTGGCTAACAACCGAGCGAAATCGACGTTTTAACTGAGAAATTTCAATATTTATTGTGATTTCAGAGGCATAAGGACATGTCCTATGACCCGACCACTGTTCCTGAATGTACCCCAAGTACATCTAGACCTATTAAATGGACTGGAGAAGTAGTTAGAAGGTTATTTCAGACACCATTTTGGTCAGAATGTCACCACATGACAAGATCGGATGAAAATTTAAGGAAGCCTGGAAATTGCCGATGGTAAACATTGTACATCTAGGCATCGCCGATGGTAAGCACTACACAATTATCAGCTAAAATCATCACACTACTTCTTTTTTCCTAAAAAAAAAAAAAACTCTTCATTTATGAAATCTTACATTTACAACTATTTCATGCACAAAATGTATACTTTTAAAGTGGAAATACTTTGTACATTCACTTTTACAACTATACCCCCTATACATATCAAAACTCGTGCTTTTTGTGTGGAACTGATGGGAACGTCTGCGTTTTTTTTAAGTGGCGCAGGAAGAGTTAATTAATTAAAGTTTCTGGTCAAATGGCAGCTTGGCAGCAAAGCACTTATGGTTTGACCATATGCAACGACACTGGGTCATAACTCATACTTTTACCTTTACTCAAATTATTACAACGGTTATTCACGGGGGTTAAGTTATGTAAATAATTTACAACACAGTACCCAGTACCCTGAGTCTGAGCAGTCAAGTTATTAGTGCACACATCTCTTGTGGTGGTAGAGAAAACATTCAATCCTGGCCAGTAATGTTCTGTCTTGTTGTATATACAGGAACCTGACTCCTTCTTGATCTTGGGAAAGAGAGACTGCCAGGCGTAATAATGACCATGTCACCCTCCAGACTGTCAGCAAGTCAGGTAAACTATGTGCAATAATACACTCCCTATTTGACCCAAAGGGGGGATATACCCTACACTCCGTGGTTTTATAGCATATAAATGTTCCCAACTGCTTCTTCTGATAGAACCTGAGGAATGTGGAGAACATATGCCTTCGTCAAAGATTATTTCACGCCAGAAATTGTCCATATATCGACACAGCTCCGGACAGACATCCACCATGCAGGACAAACATTTCAGTAATGATTCGCTCCTTCCCAAACAGATGATATTCAATATCAGAATGTATAAAATGGGAAAAAAGTAGGAGCAGCTTTATTATACATTCTGGTATCACAGCTTTACTGCAGTGCTTCGTGTATAGTTGTATACTTATACACTAATTATTGTGATATTCAATATCATTCATTTTATGCTGCACATAATTCTAAACGAATAACATCAGTTGAAAAGTGCATTTAGTATGATACAAACCTTATATTAATTTACACGGATGGTCCCATGCTCTGTAGCCATTGTATTTATCTTCGAAATGCTGATAATATGTAGCCATCGTCTGCAGCCATCAAGTTATAAACACCCCATTGCTCCCCTTCCATACCAGGTACTTCTCAGAGAAGAAGTCAAAAGTGAGCCAAACTGTTAAAACATTTCATATATAAAAATAAATAAATAGATTTTTTTAAAAATCTTCTTGTGAACTGATATATTTTTGTAACAGAATTTTTACTTCTTAAAAAAAACTATTACAACACACTTAATTTAGGAAATTTTTTGCACAAATTACGATACGCTTATCGCAATCCAAAGTGACAAGCAGGATACAATGATCTCATCACAAACAAGTAAAAAATAGTAATAATAGGATGTAAATATGTCTTTTAAACAAACTTCAGCGTTGATGTTGAACTCGTATAAAGTAAGCCAGTTTCGTTATAAATGCTGTGAATCACGTCTATGATTAGATCCTTTGCATTTCTTTTCCTGTGCTACTTGATCTCTTATTCTATTGACCTCCCGAGCTTGCCTTTGGTCATGAACTTTCCTGTGACTGTTGCATTCTTAAGTCCGATTTTTATAATCCAAATACTTGTTTGGGGGTGGGGGTGATCACCGATATGCCTGCGAGAGATGGCAGTCCTCAGAACTAGACAACAGTAGCTTGTAAATGCCATACCGTCCCTCCATGCTGCGCTTCGTGGTACCACAGTTGTAACATTTAGTCAACAGGAGATGAAAGAAATGCATTATCGTGACTGTGCGGAATGGCAAACAATAGTGTCACGTGATCATTCCAGTTTTAAAATGCCAGCATGTGTGTGAGGGTGGTTGGGGGGATCTGGGGTGTAAGGAAGAGAGTGAGGGGTATGAGAGTGGTAATTATGTACAGTCGAACCCACTTAATATCACGTAGCTTTATGTCACAACCCGGATATTGTCACAGAAATTTATATCCCCGGCCAACTCCAATGACCCTGGTTAATATCACCCTGCTTACTGGTATAAATCGGTTCATGTCACAGTATTTTTGCTCCAGGAGTTAAAGACTCCGCTTTGTATCACAAACTGGCCGAGTCCAATCTATAAATATCTTACAAAGGGTTATCAGCTTCACGACTCATCCAGAAGACCGCATCAACCTTTTGAACATGTGGGCATCAAACTCAGGTGGTGTGAAAGAATGGCTTACCACGGCCACCCGTGATTAAAAACTGGCTTATTTCGGTCGTTGTTTGTCTTGTTTATCAAGACCTGGGCGGTGTTAAGTTGGCAACGCGAGTTGATAGTTGGTCATTCTCGTGTAGTGTATTGTGGATCGTACAGCCGGGAACTCTCTGGTTCTCGTTGTGATAGATAATGGCTACTAAACACAAACGTCTCGATCTAGAGTGGACATTCTAAAGCAAGCTGATGAAAGTTACGAGAAAGGATATTGTGAATACATTTGAAATTGATGTTTCAGCTGTGTAGAAACTTATTAAAAACCGAGACAAAATTGAACTCGTCGAAGACAGCGCCGCTGAGAATAGTACTGACGATGTCAGCGAGTCCATCACGGATCAGATGCCCAACAAACCTCTTTCTTATGCTCAGTCTGTGAGCGCGTTCGAGACTGTGCGCTCGTTCATTTACAGTACGCCGGATGTGGCGTATTCTAAAGTTTTAAGCACAAAAAAACCAAGTTAATGTAACAAATGTGGGACACACTTTATACTGCTGCAGTTAAAGTCCTTGTAATTTTGCATCCTTCCCGTGCCGACGTCACATAGGGCTCGCATGGTAGTTCGTCAAGTTTTCCTGTTTTCGGCGAGTTTTTCTATCTCATCAAAGGATTTTATGCCTACTAATTTGGCTTCTCTTAACAATGTCCTCTTTAGAGTTTCACGTGGTCGACATTTTCTCTTCTGCCTGTTCTGTTCCACCTGATAGCTTGTAATGGACTCCGCTTAATGTCGCCATATTTTTGACAGTAGGATGTAGCGTTTTTAAAAACGTGGGTCATATTCCCACGGGTGGGGGGGGGGGGGGGGCAATTAGAAAAGAATATTGCATTCGTCACCTCATTACTGATATAGTCAAAAAATCACCGCTGTCGGCGATATCGATCTTACAACCCTGACTTTCCGCAAAAAAAGTCAACACTTTTATAGGAGTCAACATACATATTTGGTGGTGTAGGTGTACTAATGTTAAATCTTCTGAAAACAGACAATGCCAGTTTAACTGCAACCAATTTTTTTTTACAAGCTACTGAAGTGCAGAAATTGAGAAAATTGATAAAATTCCTCATCGAGCAGTCATTTGCTACCTCTGCATCGAGTGCTTATCATCGAAGGAGATCCATGAGGATATGGTGAAGACTCTAGAAGAGAGTGCCCTTTCTTACAGCACAGTGAAGAAATGGGCAGCTCAGTTCAAACATGGAAGGAAGAGTCTGGAAGATGATCCCCGTCCAGGAAGACCAAGAACGGTAACCACCGATGAAACCACGGGCAGAATCCATGACATGATAATGGAGGATCGACGTCTAACTGAGAGGTACATTGCTACTGAGTTGGGGATCTCCCAGGAGCGTGTTCATGCCATTATTTACAATGATCAAAGGTCTCTGCTCGATGGGTCCCGAAACTCTTGGAGCTGATCACAAACGATAGCGTCTCAACATGTCAAGAGACAATCTTGGCCATTTTTCTGCAGATCCTGTTGTGACTATGGGTGAGACTTGGGTTCATCATTTTCAACCAGAAACCAAAGAACAGTCAAACCAGTGGAAACATCATGGATCCCTACCTCCAAAGAAAGTAAGGGTGGTTCTGTCTGCAGGCACAGTGATGGCTTCCATTTTTGGGGATTCAGAAGGTGTGCTATTGGTAAACTATCTTCAGAAGGGCAGAACGGTCACGCTAATTTTGTGAAGCAACTGTGGGTCAAATTGAAAGAAAAGCGTCGAGGGAAATTGACAAGAGGAGTTATCTTTCATGAGGACAATGCTCAAGTTCATAAGTCGGCATGGCAATGGTTGCCACTCATGAATGCGGCTTCCAGCTTCTTGAACATCCTCCTTATTTTCCAGATTTGGCCTCTTCAGACTATTACCTGTTTATCAAACTCAAAAAGGAGCTCAGTGGTCGCAAATTTGCTTCAGATGATGACGTCATTCATGCTGCAGACCACTTTCTACTGGCACAAGATGCTGACTTTTACAAAGAAGGGATCCGTATGCTCCAGGGTCGCTGGACTAAGTGCATAAACTTGCAAGGGGACTATGTAGAGAAATAACCAAAAAAAAAGTTGTCTATAAATAATCCGTTGTACCTTATGCCGAGAACTTATCAACCACCAATCGTATCTTTGTGATCAGGTCAACAAATACGGACATTTACTTGTTTCCAAGTACGGTAGGAACACGGAGAGAGCCTTTTAACATACGAGCTGTCCGTGCTAAATACGGATGTGTCGTAACCCTAAAACTAGACTTATATTTCTTATTTACACAGTGAGAAGGATTATATGCTTTGTCTATTTCATTCTACATCCGGGGTTCTTACCTCCCACCCACCCCCACCTCATTGGAATGTCAAATATGTCCCTATATTCCCTTCGCTAGAACAATCGAAATCACCATCAGCAGTACCAGTATGACTTAAAAAAGTTTTCAGTAATTTGCCTTTACTTTACACTTGGAAAGTTAGAACAGGAAAACAAAACAAAACAAAACAAACAAACAAACAAAAACTGTAATCTAATCTAACAGTTTTGTTTAAAAATTGTTCAGAAGATTGAGTCCCATACTCCTTACATTCAATTCCTGTACCCTTTGAACCATTGGTCTTCATGGTTATTTAAATACTACTACTACTACTACTACTACTACTACTACTACTACTACTACTACTACTACTACTACTACTACTACTACTACTGTCGTTCCTCTGTTTGCTACCACCAATACTACTAGATGTCTAGATGTAACCCATCAAAATACTGACGAGAAAAGAAAATGTGAATTTTACTTCAGCTAAAAAGACCTCAGAATGAGGGGAAAAGAAATGAAAGCATGAATTTTGTTCTTTCTAAATTCACGACCCTTCTGACTCAAAATAAAACAGTTAAGCTCATTCTCCATATCCTCAAGTGAATCAAAATCTGTTCATCACTGTTGTCTAACTTCATGAACAATATATATGCTCAAACACTCACGAAAATTTTTATATAAAAAAAAACAAACTGCCTGAACATGAACATGAAACAAAATCGAAAGTTACTTTAGTAACAAACGTTAAAAAATTGAAACGATCGAAGTTCGCTAATTAGTAACTATTTTGCCTCTTATTTCCATTTTGTTCACTTATGAACCGACAGACAAATGGACAGGTGAAACAAATTATACTGGCAGACTAAAATGACGTAGAAAAAATTATAGGTTATATTTTCTTGTCGTATCCGGAAGGATAGCAACTTCCGCCATGGCGGCGCCCTTGATGGTGGCTTCACGGCATTAGACAATATACCCAAGTTTAGATTGTGCTGCAGATTTAACTACTCTCTGTGTGTGTATATGCAGCTGGTGTGAAGGTACTTAAACTGGATTTCACATTCTGTTGAAAGAATACATATAAATTCATATGCACTATTTTTGTTTCACTGTGATGTTGTAAGGAGAATACTAAATGTGACAAGAAGAGACCAAAACACAAATGACACCATCAGGGCAAAGGTTGGAGTAACACCAGTATTACACTATATCCAGAAACAGCAAGTCAAATGATTTGACCATGTTGCACGGTTACCACCACATAGAATACCACAGAAAACATTCACACTAAGATTTATAGATAACAGGAAGAGGCCGCCCACGCCGGAGATGGAGAGAGGAAATTAAAGAAGCATTAAATATCCCATTATATGAAGCAGATCGTCGAGACATACCAAGACGTCTATTTGTCCCTTCAACACTGAAAGGTATACGAGGAAGGAGACAAGACATGTCTTGCCCACCTGAAGCATGTCGATTTTCAGCATTCTCTTCAGATTTCTTGCTATATTCTCTCTAGTTTAAACACTTGAGTACCAAAGTGGTTAGTGCCCTGGTCTCATGGAAAAGACTGGTGGTTCGAATCTGGCTGCAAACTACCCATTCATCCACCGGCTAGTCATCCATCAGCTGACCGCAAACTACCCAATCATCCACCAGCTGACCGCAAACTACCCAATCATCCACCAGCTGACCGCAAAATACCCAATCATCCATCAGCTGACCGCAAACTACTCAATCATCCACCAGCTGACTGCAGACTACCCAGTCATCCACCAGCTGGCCATAGACTCCCCAGTCATCCACCACCAGGTCATTCACCTCAGTCATCCACCAGTTGGCCATAGACTCCCCAGTCATCCACCACCAGGTCATTCACCTCAGTCATCCACCAGTTGGCCATAGACTCCCCAGTCATCCACCACCAGGTCATTCACCTCAGTCATCCACCAGTTGGCCATAGACTCCCCTGTCATCCACCAGTTGGCCATAGACTCCCCTGTCATCCACCAGTTGGCCATAGACTCCCCTGTCATGTACCAGTTGGCCATAGACTCCCCTGTCATCTACCAGCTGGCCATAGACTCCCAATCATCCACCAGTTGAAATGGGTACCTGGTTCCTTCTGAAGCTGGGGAAAGAAAGACATGATGCTTACCACATCACCCTCTAGTGTGCCTTATGAAAACTTTTCATAGATACAAGTCACAACATTTAAATACTGGTAGTAAACATCTGTCCATAGGCTGTAGTGATGAAGATGTAATTGCAGGCAGGCAGAAAAAAAACACATTTCTGTGTACACCTTATCCTTCCTCATGTAGTGTGAGGTGTTAAGGGGAGAGGCAGTTGGCGTCAGTGATGTTCGTGCCATAGTTCATGAGTGTTCCAGGGTCTTCCTCTTGATCTGTTCTGTGGTTCTTTGGTTGAAGACCCTCATATGGCTGTATATTTGTCATTCTCATTAAGTGGCCATATCACTTAATTCTTGGTTTCTCTGTATACTGTAGGGATGGTGTAGTTCTTACCAATTGTCTTACCATTTCTTAGCTTATCCCTCCGAGTAATGTTTGCTGTTTTCCTTGGGCATCTCATTTTGCATGTAGGTGTTTTATTTTGGTGTTTATTGGTCAGTGCCAATGTTCTTTTTGTACAGGCCAATAACAGGCACCATACAGATATCTATATCTTCGAGCATGGCATGTTGAAAGGGTGAAACAACTGATTGGTTTTAAATGATGTTAAATAAATGGTATTAAGCTAAATGATGCTAAGATAAATGATGTTAAGATAAATGATGCTAAGATAAATGATGCTAAGATAAATGATGGTGGATAACAATTTTTTTTTTTCTGTGCTTAAAAGCTCACAGAATGAGTCTGAATAAACTAATACTAGGCCTGGGTCAGATGTTTGTCAGTCAGCCTGGATTTTCAGAACCACTCAGAGCATGTGTAAGGTAAGACATGTGTCATCTTTAACCCTTTGATTGCTCAGATTGAAAATTCACTCACAGTAGAACAGATATGCTAATCTAAATCATGCAGACATCATAATTTGTCCTTAGCAGAAAACATGATGTTCAAATGTGCCTGTTTCACTAACACAGGAGAATGATGTTAGTATGTGCTGGCATGTCTTCAGCAGTTAAGGGATATGTGATGTTAGTATGTGCTAGGATGTCTTCAGCAGTTAAAAGATACATGATGTTAAGATGTGCTAGCATGTCTTCAGCAGTTAAAGGATACGTGATGTTAGTATGTGCTAGCATGTCTTCAGCAATGAAAAGATATGTGATGTTAGGATATGCTAGCATGCTTTTAGTGGTGAAAGGATATGTGATGTTAGGACATGCTAGCATGCCTCTAGCAGTTAAAGGGCTAATGTGAACATTAAGGCAACTTCTACAGTTTATCTTGTTTAAATTAAGAAGCATTTCCTGAAGACTGTTGGGTCACCTCTACTGACTCGAATTATCCCATGCAGATGATTGTGTTTATATAGTTGAGATTTACAATATTGTGCACCCGGACCTTGGCATAGGACCGAGATCTGAAGCAGAAACTTTGGGGCTGTCATGAAAACCGAGAGAAAACATGTGCTAATTCTAGTGACTGGGTGCCAGATTTAGCATGACGAAAACTTGGATGCTGAAGAAGACAATACGACTTTATCATTCTAAAGCAGGAGTTTATATCTTGTGTATTGTTTTTAAAGGGGATTCCATGGAACCACAGGCTGCCTAAAGAACTTCCATTCAAGGGTCCCAAAGAATTTCAAACTCCCTCGAATCAGATTTGAGACGGGTTTTGATCCTAACAAATACACCCTGACACCACTGAAAACCGCTAAGACTGGTGGCAGAGGACCAGATGGTAAATACCTTGATCATAATTAGCTTTCTTTCAGAAACAGTACGACTTTTTAAAAAGTCATTGATATTTGAGAGATGGAATTGTGCTCTGCTCACATTTTAGTTACGAGGGTCTTACCGAAAATCGTGAGCAAACATTTTTTAAAAATCAGAATTTATAGATAGAGAAAGTATAAATGTGTCCCCTTAATCTGCATCCTTTTCTTCACTTTTCAACATAATCTCCATTTCTCTGCACACATTTTTCCCATCACTCTCCAAGTTTGAAATTAGAATTCTGTTCCAGCTGACCGAAGGCACAGACGCACTGGTTTCTGGATATTCTCTCCAGTGTCATAGTGATAGCCTCGCATTTGTTCTTTCACAAAACTGAAAAGATGGTAATCACTGAGTGCCAGGTCGGGGCTATAGGCAGGGTGTGGAAGAATTTTCAATCTATTTTCTGAATTTTCTCAGTTGTCTGGCGAGCAGTTTTTCTCACAGCTTTCTGATCTTCATTCAACAAATGTGAGACCCAGCGGGCACAAACTTTTCTGTAGCCTAGAGTTTCAATCATTTCCTGTACTGCATTGTGTCAAATTCCAAGATTTACAGAGATTTCAGATACTATAACACGTCTGTTTTCTTTAATGATTTCGTCAACCCTTTCCACATTGCGTTCAGTGGAGGCAGTTCGAGGGCGACCGCTGCGAGGCATATCTTGGATGCTCGTGTTCCCATCTTTGAAATGTTTCACCCACTTTCTAACACTGCTAGCACCCATACACACATCTCCATAAGCAAGCTGAAGTCTTTGGTGAATTTCAGCAGGGGGGATTTCTTCTTTAATGAGGAACTCAGTAACAGCATGTTGATGAAATGAAACTTCTGCACCCGCCATTTTGTTTCTGCTCAGCGTGGTCATATGACACATGATGGTGACATCATGTGACCTCTGCATGAAGTGCAAAAGATGCCGTTAAGGCGATACATTATATTTTCTCAGTTAAGGCGATACATGATATTTTCTCAATCTATAAATTCTGATTTTTAAAAAATCTTTGCTCATGACTTTCAGTATGACCCTTGTAATATGGAGCTCAGTTTCCAGACAAATCTGACTACTAAAGATTTATCTAGAAAACTTTTATGTTGTTGTCTGAAGTCATCCTATGTAGTTGCCCACTTTCTTCTTTATCAGTATTCTTCTCTATCAGCATTCTTCTTTATCAGTATTCTTCTCTATCAGTATTCTTCTCTATCAGTATTCTTATCTATCAGTATTCTTCTCTGTCATTCAGCCCAATTTTTCCCCATTTCTTTTTATTATGGTGAGATCAAATCCTTCTCAAAGTCCAGTGATGCTGCCTTCTTTCATTTTCAAGCTGTAATCTTGTCTGCTTTCTTCTTCATATTTTAATGTTGTCAGTCTTCATATTTTAATATTGCCAGTCTGCAGGTTGTCTGTCTTCATCTTCAAGTTTTAATGTTGTCTGTCCTCATCTTCAAGTTTTAATATTGTCTGTCTTCATCTTCAAGTTTTAATGTTATCTGTCTTCATCTTCAAGTTTTAATGTTGTCTGTCTTCATCTTCAGGCTTTAGTGTTGTCTGTCTTCATATTTTAATATTGCCAGTTTGCAAGTTGTTTGTCTTCATATTCAAGTTTTAATGTTGTCTGTCTTCATATTCAAGTTTTAATGTTGTCTGTCCTCATCTTCAAGTTTTAATGTTGTCTGTCCTCATCTTCAAGTTTTAATGTTGTCTATCTTCATCTTCAAGTTTTAATGTTGTCTGTCTTCATCTTCAAGTTTTAATGTTGTCTATCTTCATCTTCAAGTTTTAATGTTGTCTATCTTCATCTTCAAGTTTTAATGTTGTCTGTCTTCATCTTCAAGTTTTAATGTTGTCTATCTTCATCTTCAAGTTTTAATGTTGTCCATCTTCATCTTTAGGTTTTAATGTTGTCTATCTTCATCTTCAAGTTTTAATGTTGTCTATCTTCATCTTCAAGTTTTAATGTTGTCTGTCTTCATATTCAAGTTTTAATATTGTCTGTCTTCATCTTCAGGCTTTAGTGTTGTCTGTCCACATCTTCAAGTTTTAATGTTGTCTGTCCTCATCTTCAAGTTTTAATGTTGCCTGTCCTCATCTTCAAATTTTAATGTTGTCTGTCCTCATCTTCAGGTTTTAATGTTGTCTATCTTCATATTCAAGTTTTAATGTTGTCTGTCTTCATCTTCAGGCTTTAGTGTTGTCTGTCCACATCTTCAAGTTTTAATGTTGTCTGTCTTCATCTTCAAGTTTTAATGTTGTCTGTCTTCATCTTCAAGTTTTAATGTTGTCTATCTTCATCTTCAAATTTTAATGTTGTCTGTCCTTATCTTCAAGTTTTAATGTTGTCTGTCTTCATATTCAAGTTTTAATGTTGTCTGTCTTCATCTTCAGGCTTTAGTGTTGTCTGTCCACATCTTCAAGTTTTAATGTTGTCTGTCTTCATCTTCAAGTTTTAATGTTGTCTGTCCTCATCTTCAAGTTTTAATGTTGTCTGTCCTCATCTTCAGGTTTTAATGTTGTCTGTCCTCATCTTCAAGTTTTAATGTTGTCTGTCTTCATCTTCAGGTTTTAATGTTGTCTGTCTTCATCTTCAAATTTTAATGTTGTCTGTCCTTATCTTCAAGTTTTAATGTTGTCTGTCTTCATCTTCAAATTTTAATGTTGTCTGTCCTCATCTTCAAGTTTTAATGTTGCCTGTCCTCATCTTCAAGTTTTAATGTTGTCTGTCTTCATCTTCAAATTTTAATGTTGTCTGTCCTCATCTTCAAGTTTTAATGTTGTCTGTCTTCATCTTCAAATTTTAATGTTGTCTGTCCTCATCTTCAAGTTTTAATGTTGCCTGTCCTCATCTTCAAATTTTAATGTTGTCTGTCCTCATCTTCAGGTTTTAATGTTGTCTGTCTTCATATTCAAGTTTTAATGTTGTCTGTCCTCATCTTCAAGTTTTAATGTTGTCTGTCTTCATCTTCAGGCTTTAGTGTTGTCTGTCTTCATCTTCAAGTTTTAATGTTGTCTGTCTTCATCTTCAAGTTTTAATGTTGTCTGTCTTCATATTCAAGTTTTAATGTTGTCTGTCCTCATCTTCAAGTTTTAATGTTGTCTGTCTTCATCTTCAGGCTTTAGTGTTGTCTGTCCACATCTTCAAGTTTTAATGTTGTCTGTCTTCATCTTCAAGTTTTAATGTTGTCTGTCTTCATCTTCAAGTTTTAATGTTGTCTGTCTTCATCTTCAGGCTTTAGTGTTGTCTGTCCACATCTTCAAGTTTTAATGTTGTCTGTCTTCATATTCAAGTTTTAATGTTGTCTGTCTTCATCTTCAGGCTTTAGTGTTGTCTGTCCACATCTTCAAGTTTTAATGTTGTCTGTCTTCATCTTCAAGTTTTAATGTTGTCTGTCCTCATCTTCAAGTTTTAATGTTGTCTGTCTTCATCTTCAAATTTTAATGTTGTCTGTCCTCATCTTCAAGTTTTAATGTTGCCTGTCCTCATCTTCAAATTTTAATGTTGTCTGTCCTCATCTTCAGGTTTTAATGTTGTCTGTCTTCATATTCAAGTTTTAATGTTGTCTCCTTACGCCAGCATTTGAATAGTTGTTTTCTTATGTTAGTGGTAGAGATAAATCACAAAGAATTAGTAAATCAGTTTTTGTTGTTATCTAAACAGGCAGAATTTGGGTACACAGAGTTGGTGGAGGTGACAAAATCTTATACCGAATGATAGATCGGAAAAGAGCGGGCCCTACAGAAGGGGAGCCCCTGGTGGAGAGAGTTAATGCTGTTCTGAAAGATGATGCCCGCACTGCTCATATAGCAGTGGTAGCCGGAGGTGACAGAAAACGATACATCATTGCTTCGGAGAATATGAAAGCTGGAGACCTTATAAAAACATCAGGGAAGCTGACAGCAATGCCAGGTATTTGCCAGCAAAATAAGAGAGGTTTATTTATGTGACTGACTTTTTTCTCCATTTTTTTTCTTTTTTTGGTAAAAGATTTTTAGACATGGCTGTGCCTTTTTTCCTATACGATATGTGAAAGAAAATATATGTATGTATTATTTAATGCTACATAGTCAATATTTCAGGATATTAAAAGGAAGTGATGGCATTTGTGAGTACGCAAGTAGTACAACTTACATGAAACTGCTTACTCACAGGAATAGGTAGGTAGGAGATCCCTACTATTGTGTGCTTGTATACCTAGCTGTGGCGGCCTGGTTAGCTGAGTGGTTAGGCGCTCAGTTGACTAATTTGGTGGCACCTGGTTCAGTCCCAGCAGTTGGGATTTTTTTTTTTTTTTGGTACCTCCAGGCCAAGAAAGGCCCCGGGGTTCACCCAGCTTCAAAAAATGGGTACCAGAGAAATCTGGGAAGGCAGATGCGGCCAAGTGTGATACTATCACATCACACTTTCATGTGCCGAAGGTCGTGGAAAGTAATGAGCCTAACACCGTATCCCCGATATGCCTTAATAGCATGGAAACGAGAATATTACCTTTTACCTTATACCCATTTTTAATGGGAATGAGGACACAGCAGGACTGTATTAATGAAGTTGCTACTGAAAATAGTGAACACACCTGCAAGGTGAGGTGCACAATTAAGTACACTTATGCACAACTGTCAGCCCATCTGTGGGAAAACTTAAAAATTCAGTCCCATGAATATGGGTTTTTGCTTGAATTGGCAGTGGGTGAATGAAAACTGAATTTGTGAATGTGTTCACTAGATAGTTGATTTCACACTTTGATGTTTTTGGCATTTCATTAATTCTTTTTTTTTTCCTTTTTTTTCATTATCTTTTTTTTTTTTTCTTTCTTTTTTTAAGTACAAGCTTTTGAAGGTGACGCATATCCAGTTGGCTCCCTTCCTCTTGGTACCATAGTCCATAACATTGAATGTATCCCTGGGCAGGGTGGCCTCATTGCTGTTGCTGCAGGAACATCAGGCATCTACCTGCGGAGACTCGGGGACAAATGTGTTATACGCATGCCATCAAAACGAGAAATGATCGTGTCGCATGAGTGCATGGTGACAGTGGGCCGGGTCTCAAATCCGGATCACAATAAAAAGAAAATGACAAAAGCCGGGGAGAACCGTTGGCGAGGCCGACGACCACACAGCGGTTTATGGCAGAGAAAGACAGGTTACCATGGTAGAAAAATTCGTCCAATGAGACCAGCGGTCGTTTATGATAAGCCGTACAGAGTAAAGGGTGAAGTTTTTAAATTTTCATTTTAATTCTTGCCTAACTTTGACAAAAAAGTTTTAGAGGAACATTTGTTGATGATCAAATCCTACATCAGTTTTTTTTCTAGATGTATGGTTTTTCTCATAAAAGAAATGTTATTATTAAGTTAAGCACATTCTGTAAGTCATTAATTTTTACCAGTTGTCTGGTAATGTATTAAATTTATCTTAAGTAAATTTCACATACAAATCAGAATACAAAATGTGTGGAAAAAAAATTAAAATGAGAGAGGATCTGCAAATTAACCTGTAAATAAGCTAGATTATAGTTGTTTTTGTCATTTCAAAACTGATAATAAAGATTTATGGAATGTTGATGATGTCTGCATTGATTATTATTGATGTGGTGTAGTTTATATGTGTAGACATTGCAGAGATTTGATTTGTGCTGTGTTTTGTGTATTTTAATGCTGCCCTTAAGAGCAGGTGACACCGAAGACTGGTCTTTAACATCCAGTGAGGTAATCGCACACAGTTAGAACGTAGTATTGAAAGGGTTAACAAAGGTTTTCAAAGACATAGAAATTGGATTGTTTGAAGAAAAGTACAGTGGTACCTGGGATCACGAACGCCTCTAGTCACAAACAAATCGGCCCACAAATACAATTTCTGAACAGATTTTGACTCAACCCGCGAACAGAGCCTCAACTAACGAACAGCATCAGTTATACTCAGGTTTGCGCACTGTGAACATTGTTGTTGCGTTGTTCTTGACACAATTTTTTTTTTTTTTTTTTTGCATTTTTCATTAAATTAACCCTCATTATGGCTCCCATGAAAGTGAAAAGTGTTAGTGACAATGATGTAATGAAGCCTACGCGTATTACAGTAGAAAAAAATAACTAAATATGAGAATGGTGTTCATGTTTCTGATCTCGCCAAGCAGAACGACATGACTAAATCTACATTCTCTACGATTTTAAGGAACAAAGATGCGGCCTAACAAAACTGTGACCAGCAGAGCAGTGGACATTTTAAATGACAATGTGATGTCCCATGTTCGGAAAATTATCCAACAAAGAAAAAGACAAATTTCTCTGGATTGTTATCTTTTGAAAACATAAGCCAGCAGTCAAAACACTTCCCAGGATTCAAACAAGAGAAATAACACCAGAAATACCTACACAGTTTCCTGGCGTTATTATGGAATGGGACTCTCCTTCGAAGCAGTAGTCTTCCTCCTCCTCCCCCCCCCTGTGCCAGCAATTATCGACCACAAAGCTAAAGTTATACTGTATATTTTATGTTATATATTTTTGCTACACATAAATCCATAAAAAAGTAAAAAACAGTATGTTTCTGGGTCGGGCAAACAGGTTCATTGGATTTGCATTAATTTCAGTGGGAAAAATTGTTTCGGTTCGCAAACATTTTGGTTCGTGAATGGAGTCAAAGAATGAATTAAGTTCGTGACCCTCGAGGTACCACTGTAATGCTTCTTTGAAGATCATCATGTTTAGATTATCAGCCTTTGAGAAGAGTTACCTTTAAACTTTAGTGTCTATCAGGATGAGTTAGAGATCCGGATTGGTGGACAGTGGCCTCATTTCAAGACTTGTTGAGATGAGATAGATATAGGAATGGGTGATCATTTTGTCAGGTCAGTAACTGACATCATCGTCATTATTAGGTGCCATGCCGACTGGCATTGGGTGTTATGTTTATCCAGAGTACACAATCCTTCATGCAGGCCATTAGCTCAGTTGGTGATCTCCTCTCACACCATCCTGTATCATTTCTCTTGGTCTTCCTCCCTCTGTTTTTCCTGTTATAATATTTTCAATGCCCCCTCTTCTCATTGCATGTCCTATGAAAGTACATTGTCTCTTTCATTTTTTTGACAAGATTTTTTTGTCTCTCCAGCTCTTCTCATACATTCTTCATTAGTTATTTTTGCTGATAACATAAGGTAGAAAATTTGAATGAATTGTATCATTTCAATATCTGTCATCATGAGCATGAAACAGAAACAAAGATGGGTAAACAGCTGTGCCAGTTCTGTATCTGTTATCATGAGCATGAAACAGAAACAAATATGGGTAAATAGCTGTGCCAGTTCTGTATCTGTTATCATGAGCATGAAACAGAAACAAAGATGGGTAAACAGCTGTGCCAGTTCTGTATCAGTTATCATGAGCATGAAACAGAAACAAAGATGGGTAAACAGCTGTGCCAGTTCTGTATCAGTTATCATGAGCATAGGACAGAAACAAAGATGGGTAAACAGCTGTGCCAGTTCTGTATCAGTTATCATGAGCATGGGACAGAAACAAAGATGGGTAAACACCCGTATTGGACCTGAACATGAGGTAGAAAGTATTACTGAATAATTGTGTATTTATAAACTTATTTATATAAACATGTAGAAAAACTGTTACATAGACACATATAGAAAAACTGTTGTATAGACACATAGAAAAACTGTTATATAGATACATATAGAAAAACTGTAATATGGACATATATAGAAAAACTGTTATATAGATACATTACAGGGGAACAGAAGTAAGGGTAGACCAAAAGAGACCATGGAGAACAACAGAGAGGATGTTGAGCAATAAAGGGCTCACCTGGGCAAGAGCAGAAAAAAAAAGGCAAAGGACAGGCATTTGTGGAAAACCCTTGCAGAAGCCCCATGTGCCCTGGGCACTTAAGGTTCAGAGAGAGAGATATATATATACATACAGAAAAACTGTTATATAGATACATATAGAAAAACTGTTTTATAGACAAACAGAAAAACTTGTATAGGCACATAGAAAAACTATTGTAGTTTAAGTGTAATTAACTGTGTCAGTTCATTATATGTCAACATGAAGTAGTTGTTACCTCTTCTTCTATGCAAGTTTAATATTCATTTGAAAGACCAGGTCATGATATGTTCGGAAAATTATCCAACAAAGAAAAAGACAAATTTCTCTGGATTGTTATCTTTTGAAAACATAAGCCAGCAGTCAAAACACTTCCCAGGATTCAAACAAGAGAAATAACACCAGAAATACCTACACAGTTTCCTGGCGTTATTATGGAATGGGACTCTCCTTCGAAGCAGTAGTCTTCCTCCTCCTCCCCCCCCCTGTGCCAGCAATTATCGACCACAAAGCTAAAGTTATACTGTATATTTTATGTTATATATTTTTGCTACACATAAATCCATAAAAAAGTAAAAAACAGTATGTTTCTGGGTCGGGCAAACAGGTTCATTGGATTTGCATTAATTTCAGTGGGAAAAATTGTTTCGGTTCGCAAACATTTTGGTTCGTGAATGGAGTCAAAGAATGAATTAAGTTCGTGACCCTCGAGGTACCACTGTAATGCTTCTTTGAAGATCATCATGTTTAGATTATCAGCCTTTGAGAAGAGTTACCTTTAAACTTTAGTGTCTATCAGGATGAGTTAGAGATCCGGATTGGTGGACAGTGGCCTCATTTCAAGACTTGTTGAGATGAGATAGATATAGGAATGGGTGATCATTTTGTCAGGTCAGTAACTGACATCATCGTCATTATTAGGTGCCATGCCGACTGGCATTGGGTGTTATGTTTATCCAGAGTACACAATCCTTCATGCAGGCCATTAGCTCAGTTGGTGATCTCCTCTCACACCATCCTGTATCATTTCTCTTGGTCTTCCTCCCTCTGTTTTTCCTGTTATAATATTTTCAATGCCCCCTCTTCTCATTGCATGTCCTATGAAAGTACATTGTCTCTTTCATTTTTTTGACAAGATTTTTTTGTCTCTCCAGCTCTTCTCATACATTCTTCATTAGTTATTTTTGCTGATAACATAAGGTAGAAAATTTGAATGAATTGTATCATTTCAATATCTGTCATCATGAGCATGAAACAGAAACAAAGATGGGTAAACAGCTGTGCCAGTTCTGTATCTGTTATCATGAGCATGAAACAGAAACAAATATGGGTAAATAGCTGTGCCAGTTCTGTATCTGTTATCATGAGCATGAAACAGAAACAAAGATGGGTAAACAGCTGTGCCAGTTCTGTATCAGTTATCATGAGCATGAAACAGAAACAAAGATGGGTAAACAGCTGTGCCAGTTCTGTATCAGTTATCATGAGCATAGGACAGAAACAAAGATGGGTAAACAGCTGTGCCAGTTCTGTATCAGTTATCATGAGCATGGGACAGAAACAAAGATGGGTAAACACCCGTATTGGACCTGAACATGAGGTAGAAAGTATTACTGAATAATTGTGTATTTATAAACTTATTTATATAAACATGTAGAAAAACTGTTACATAGACACATATAGAAAAACTGTTGTATAGACACATAGAAAAACTGTTATATAGATACATATAGAAAAACTGTAATATGGACATATATAGAAAAACTGTTATATAGATACATTACAGGGGAACAGAAGTAAGGGTAGACCAAAAGAGACCATGGAGAACAACAGAGAGGATGTTGAGCAATAAAGGGCTCACCTGGGCAAGAGCAGAAAAAAAAAGGCAAAGGACAGGCATTTGTGGAAAACCCTTGCAGAAGCCCCATGTGCCCTGGGCACTTAAGGTTCAGAGAGAGAGATATATATATACATACAGAAAAACTGTTATATAGATACATATAGAAAAACTGTTTTATAGACAAACAGAAAAACTTGTATAGGCACATAGAAAAACTATTGTAGTTTAAGTGTAATTAACTGTGTCAGTTCATTATATGTCAACATGAAGTAGTTGTTACCTCTTCTTCTATGCAAGTTTAATATTCATTTGAAAGACCAGGTCATGATATGTTGAAGTTATTGTGACCTGTGATGCCCTGGTTTCTGAAATAAATTACTTATTGCATGTTGATTTTTTGTGTGTGTGTTTTTTTTTTGGTTTGTTTAGACTTTTAAATGTGTGATTTTCATTGTTTTTATGTTGGATGAGGTATGGATTCACATACCCCCAGATTTTCATTGTTTTTATATTGGTTATAAGATAAGGATTCATATACTCCCAGATTTTCATTGTTTTTATGTTGGATGAGATAAGGCTTCATGTACCCCCAGATTTTCATTGTTTTTATGTTTGATGAGATAAGGATTCACATACTCCCAGATTTTCGTTGTTTTTTTTTAATGTTGGATGAGATAAAGATTCATATACTCCAGATTTTCATTGTTTTTTTTTATGTTGGATGAGATAAGGATTCATATACCCCAGATTTTCATTGTTTTTTTATGTTGGATGAGATAAGGATTCATATACCCCAGATTTTCATTGTTTTTTTTTATGTTGGATGAGATAAGGATTCATATACCCCAGATTTTCATTGTTTTTTTTATGTTGGATGAGATAAGGATTCATATACCCCAGATTTTCATTGTTTTTTTTATGTTGGATGAGATAAGGATTCATATACCCCAGATTTTCATTGTTTTTTTTTATGTTGGATGAGATAAGGATTCATATACCCCAGATTTTCATTGTTTTTTTTATGTTGGATGAGATAAGGATTCACATACTCCAGATTTTCATTGTTTTTTTTATGTTGGATGAGATAAGGATTCATATACCCCAGATTTTCATTGTTTTTTTTTATGTTGGATGAGATAAGGATTCATATACCCCAGATTTTCATTGTTTTTTTATGTTGGATGAGATAAGGATTCACATACTCCAGAGAGTCATGGTTTGTGGTCAGCCAGTCAAGTGATTACAGCAGTGGTCGTGTCCATTTTCATCATCATATTGCAGGTTATTGAGGAAAGACGCTGGCGATGATTGGGACATGTGCTCCAGATGACTGATGATTCACTATAAAAAAAAAAATAGCACTAAGATGGACACCATAGTGGAACAGAAGTAAAGGTAGACCAAAGGAGACATGGAAAAGAACAACAGAGGATGTTGAACAATAGAGGGCTCACCTGGGCAAAATCAGAAAAAAAGGCAAAGGACAGGCGTTTGTGGAAAACCCTTGCGGAAACCCCTTGTGTCTTGGGCATCTAATGGTTCAGAGAGATTGCAGGATATGATGTCATAATGCAAGCCCTCCTTCTTCAACTGGATGAATCACTTTTTCGTCCTCTGATGACGAAGCCGTTGGTAAAGATGACGAAGTCCTGTTGGCTGGGATCCTGTTCAATGATTTCGTGTATCTGAAGTCATTTGCGCCATGAGGTCAGTTGCGACATTTCTCTGTCAGTTGTGACATTTCTCTGTCAGTTGTGACATTTCTTTGCCAGTTGTGACATTTCTCTGTCAGTTATGACATTTCTCTGTCGGTTAGACATTTCTCTTTCAGTTGTGACATTTTTCTGCCAGTTGTGACATTTCTCTGCCAGTTGGACATTTCTCTGTCAGTTATGACATTTCTCTGTCAGTTGTGACATTTCTCTGTCAGTTGTGACATTTCTCTGCCAGTTGCGACATTTCTCTGTCAGTTACGATTTCTCTGTCAGTTATGACATTTCTCTCAGTTGTGACATTTCTCTGTCAGTTGCGGCATTTCTCTGTCAGTTGCGACATTTCTCTGTCAGTTGAATAACATCATCATCATCATCATCATGTGCCGTGCCGACTGGCGTTGGCTATTATGCTTCTCCAGAGTATCCGATCCTTCATGCAGGCCATCAGCTCAGTTGGTGATCTCCTCTCACACCATCCCGTCAGACTGTCCAGTATCATTTCTCTTGGTCTTCCTCTTGATTTTCTTCCTTCTATTTTTCCTGTTGTTATAATATTTTCAATGCCCCCTCTTCTCATTGCATGTCATATGAAAGTACATTGTCTCTCCCTTATCTTTTTGACAAGGTTTTTTGTCTCTCCAGCTCTTCTCATACATTCTTCATTAGTTATTTTTGCTGTCCAGGGGATTCTGTACGAATAACAGCTTTTAAAAATTCTCACTTGTCAAGTAGTGTCACCCGCTCTTCTCCTATCGTCTTCATCATCATCATGTGCCTTCTCCAGAACGAAGGTTGACGGTAAAGAATCTCCAGTTCCCTCGCTCCCATGCTGTGATGGTCACTCAGCCAGGCTGTGTCTCGTCCATTCTTGTATGTTGTCTTCCCATCTACATCTCTGTCTTCCTCTTGTTCTTTTCCCTTCCACCTTTCCTTCTAGTATAGTCTGCAGTATGTTGTTACGTCTTTTGATATGGTGAAATTAATTTGTTTTCTTCATCTTTACTTCTTTGAGATGTTCACATTGCACTTGGAGCTGTTCTAAAACTTGTGCATTTGCTATTTTCATTCTCCATGTCATACGACCTAGTTTTCTGTAGAATCACATTTCTGGTGCATTAATCTTTCTTTTTAGCTTTCTGCTTAGAGTCCAGGTTTCTGCTCAATACAGTAACACAGAGTAGATTTTTTTTTTTGGGGGGGGGGGGCAGCTTTCTGCTATAGTATGTTTCTGAAAGTTGGCGAGCTACCATGCTAGCCCTGTGTGACGTTTACTGGCGCGGGAAGGATGTAAGATTTACGTATCTCTGAAATAGTAAGCTGGAATAGCCGAATCGGTATTGTCGAGATTTCTCGGACTGAAGATCGTGTGTTTTGCCCCGTAATTCGTCGTGGTTCTCGCTGATGCTACGGAATGCTTGCACTGCACTAAGATCCTCATAACAGGAGAAGACTGAAGCAGCTACGGATGTGCCGAAATTGCAGTAATGACAACCTTAAGTCGAAGCACTAATTTGCACCACATCTGAACATTTTACTTAGTGTTTTTTGACTGTCTAACAGTGTAGACACGTAGAGGGGCATGCATTTTCAGTTAAGTTTTCAAACTTTGACAGAAGAAAACAGCGGAAAACAATGCCGAATCTGAAAGCTTTACAGAAGCCGCAGACAACACCGCTGCCTGTGGAACTGAACCCGGGATTGGAGAAGCAAGTGAAATGGCTTGTGCTCCACATGTACCAGAGCCTGACTAGGAAGATCGGCGAGACCGTTAGGTAAAGCCGGGGCCGAGCTGGTAATAGTTTAGGGCTGGTAGGAAATCTGGGCCCCATTTCAAAATGCTCATTAGTTAAACCAGCGCTAAATATGCTCACTCAGAATCGTGGGTCCCTATCAAATGCGGCCTCCACCCCCCCCCCCTTTCCAATCCAGAGTAAAACTAGGACGCATAGTTCTACTGTAACTTGTTCGTTCTTAATATCTCTAGACCTAATAATGAGTTATGAATGAATGAATGAATAATCTTTATTTTTCAAGGGTAAAGAAAAAAAACAGGCTTTAGTTACAGACTTGCAGAAAAGAAAGTCAAGTGTTCCATCTCTGCAACAAAGCACTTTACAACTTATTCTTGTCTTAATCTCCCCAGATTATTTTTACAAACTATTCTTGTCTTAATCTCCCCAGATTAAGGGAGTAGAACTTAACTGTGGTCCCCATGATGGCGGAGCCTACTAAGAAGCTGGGTTTCTAGGCTCCGTTTCGGCTGCTCAAACAAGCCATCGCAAATTTACTCACCTCGTCAGACGCTGTGCACGTCCTCCAGCATCACCACGACGCCAGCAACAAAACAACGGTTGGCTGTTTAACCAGACTGGGGAACTGTTAAGTGTCCAGATCAGCTCTACCGTGCCTACTGCTACTCTTATATGCACAACTATTGATACATTTGTTTGTCTTGTCTTGTCTTGTCTTCTATCTGCCTGTAACTGCGAGCAAGTGTTCTTTGTAGCCGATGTTGCGAAGATGTTGAGACACAGCATCGGCTTGGGAGCGGGTTATGGTAGCTCTTTTTTTTCAGTCCTGGAGTGCAGCTAAAAAGCAAGGGGCGTGCAATACTTCTTTAGCAGACTCCACCACCACGAGGACTGGCGATCCATGCCCCGTTAGCCAGGGTAGGCCTGTTACTGGGGATACCAAAGGAGAGGTGTGACAGGGTGTGGTCAGCTATGGTTCGCTAACCCTGACGATAGCGTATCAGATATGGGCCGCTGATTGCCTCATCGGACTAGCGTCTTCACACCCCCCCCCCCCCCCTTGGTAAATTTGTTAAAGTAATGCATAGTTTTATGCTGAATCTGTAGCCATAATCTGCAGCCAGAAAGTGGCGCTAGCTATGGATGCAGGTACACCAGAATCTGTAAGGTTAGTTGTAGGTTTTGTTTAAGACGTCCACAAGAGACTCTTCAGTAGAATACAGTCTTGGATAAAAAGCCTGCTGAGGAGAGAGCTATGAAGTTCATGGAAAATGAGGTGATTCCAAAATTTTATTTGCCAAAATATGGGTGCGTTTCGAGGGTGTTTGAGTGGCGACTTGGTTAATGCAATGGTCACTCATGGAGAGGGTTGTGTGGGGGGGGG
The DNA here is from genome assembly GCA_009760885.1 of Achatina immaculata. Lineage (NCBI taxonomy): Eukaryota > Metazoa > Mollusca > Gastropoda > Stylommatophora > Achatinidae > Lissachatina > Lissachatina immaculata. Next base: position 36,014,906 of record CM019716.1, read on the forward strand.
GGGGTTGGGGTTCGAATCCGCCCGGAAGATCCCCACTCACCCAGCTATAGAAAAGGGTACCAGACTTCTTCTGGAGTTAGGAATGGAAATGCGGCCAGACGTCATGCTGATTATATCACCCTCTAGTGTGCTGACAGGTCAAGGAAAATATGGGCACTAACACCATATCCATTTGTGGCTCTAAGGCGTGGCAGGATTACCTTCATCTTTGTTTTTTTAACCTTATACACCGGTGCATATTATATGACGGGAATTAGAGCATATCCATTTTAGTTCTCCTTTCTAAATATTGAATTAACACGGACAAGAGCTCTTTTTTAAGTTTCCAAAGCCTGTTTTTTTTTTCATACCTGAAATATGTTTACCGTGTTTTCATTCATGACGAATACGTGTGTTATCTTCTTTGAGAAAGTTTTGTCTGTGGACATGTAGTGACGGAAGCTGTAATGAACTCTTTGCCTGGATCTACATTCATATGGAACTTGAACAGCAACCCTATTGTAATGGATCCAAGGTATGGCTCACTTCATTTCATTCTTAATCTCATTGTCATTATTATAACTCTCTTTCTCTCTTTTTTTTTCTGTACTCTTGCTCATCAGTACTAACAACTGTATTTTATGCTTATAGTTATTATTCTACAATAACAATGCCGATAGCTTATTATGTATGTTCTATACTATGCCTCGTACATTATTTCAAAACCTTTGTTAACCCTTTCAATACCACATTCTATCTGTGCGTGTAATAGCAGAGATGGTGATGGCAACAGAAACGATAACAACTACAACTGTTACTATTGCTAGTGTTTCTCAATACCAGTAACTGTTATTTCCATTGTTATTGCCCTGGTTTTCTGATTTTACCACATACAACACGTGAGCAGTTTTGGGGGATTAGGATATTTAAACTAAGTATATAAATATACACGAAGCCACCGCAGTAAAACTGATAACAAAATGTTGTCTTTGTTTGTCTTGTCTTCTGTCTCTCTCTGCAACTGTCAGCCGGTGTTGTTTGCAGCCGATGCCGCGGAGGTGTTGCTGCACAGCATCTTGTCGGCGTGGGAGCGGGTTATGGCGGCTGGTTTTTTTTTTTTTTTTGAGTCCCGGAAGCACAGCTAAAAAGCAGAGGGTGTGCAATACTTCTTTAGCAGACTCCACCACCATGGGGACTACGGCGATCCCTGCCCCATTAGCCAGGTTAGACCTGTTACTAGGGGTACCAAAGGAGAGGTGGGACAGGGTCTTGGTCAACTGTGGCTGGCTAACCCTTACTCCAGCATGCCAGTTGTGGGTCGCTGATTGCCAGAACGGACAGCGCCTCGACTCCCATAACAAAATGTTACAACTATTTAAACAAAAGTTGCAACAGCTTTATTGATTAACAAGCACACAGCTGTAATATTTCCGTCTACATCGTCATCAGACAAAAACATACAGGGTAAAGAAATAGAAAAAAAAAAGAAAAAACATAAATTCACATGAATAATGTATAACAAGAATGGATAAAATAGTAGAAAAAAGGAGCATTTAGCTGTGACTTACAAGAAACTGCATCTTAGACTGCGTGTGATGGAGTATTTCGAATGTTTAAAAGAAGACTCGTTGGGTGTGATGAGAGTCTGACTGGTCGGTAGTAAAGAGGAGGTGGGGAAAGGAGGGAGGGAGAGAGAGAGTGAGAGAGAGAGAGAGAGAGAGGAATACAATGGTCATCAAATCGATAAAAAGGTGTAGAGTGCCTGTAATATATTGCGGTGAAGGTCTAAAACATCAGTTGCGAGTGAAGAAAGAGTAGAAAAGAACTTAGTAAGGAGGGATTGTGGAGACAGAAAAGGCGCTGATTTTAGTTCGCCCGAAGTGGGATGAACATTTGTAACAGGAAACGAAACAAAACAATACCTAGAAAAACGTAGTGAAATATGTAATGTTTTTTTATTTTTGAGAACATAAACTTTAACCCTCCAAGTTTTGCTTCACAGAAGCAGAGATCCAGCAGCTTAGCGCTGACTTGCACACCACATAGATGACATTGATCATTGTCTTTACAAATGTTTGTACATTTAAAGTGAAAACATCTACGGGGTAGAGTGAAAGTTAACCACAAATCAAGGGACGTAACCACTGAACAATACAACATACGAAAAGATTTTAGAATTCACACTCGAAACTTTTCGCATATTTTTCAGTGGCTGTGTCCCTTGATTTGCGATTACCTCTTGACTCTTGTATGATCGAACTTTCTGCACTTAAGATTTGTTTTCCTATTTACCTACAAATTCTGATGTTTTCTTTCGTTAGTTATTTCTGCTGCATTTCTTTTCCTGTGCCACTTGGGCAGCTTGTTCATAAACTTCTGATGAGACAAGCTGACTGAAACTTTCTCTGGGTATCATGGTTCTTCAGATTTTAAAATTTACTGTCCGGTTACTTCGCTCAGACTTTGGAGGTCATGCTTTGCGTCCCAAAGTTTGGTTTCCAGTGTGGCTCCACCTGGTTAAAGCTGGACTGGGTTTCTTGGTAGCGGAGGCAGAGCTGCAGAACTGTGTCCCGAAGTCTGAATACATGTCCTGCATGAACGGAAGTATCTCTTTAGGATAGATCCTAGTTTCATGAAATATTTTTGGTTGATATTATTATGTGTTAACGTGCATACAATCTCACAGCGACAGTAATGATGGTGGTGGTGATGATGATGATGATGATGATGGTGATGGTGATGATGATGATGATGATGATGATGGTGATGATGATGATGATGATTGCGGTGGTGTATGTAGTGAGGATGATGGTGATGACCTTATCTTAACAGTTTAAAGCTGCTCACGATCTTGGTTGTCTCTGTCGCTTAGTCGGATCCTGTTCACTAAGGGTAACCTGGATATTACGGATCTTACTCCTGGGGACACTGGGGTCTACACTTGTATCGTCCAGTGGGGTCCAGAGAGGGTCAAACAGAACATCACAGCCGGGATTTATAGCTTAGAGGTAGCCTGTCTCGCTCTTTGGCAGTCATCATCATTATCGTCGTCGTCGTCATCATCATCATCATCATAATACAAAGTCATCATCACTCAGTAGAATGTTGAATTATTTAGAATGTAAAATTATGTGGAATGTAGAATTATTTGTCAAGTAGACATGGTCAGAAGTGTATGGGGCAGTTAAAAAAAAAAAGAAAAAGTGAGAAGGAAAGGCAAAAGAAGCACTGAGATGTGCAGGTAGAAATGTAACACAAAGAGTAACAAACCAATATTTCGGCCACATGCCTTTATCAAGGAAAGACGAAAATAACTAAGCAACAAGTAAGCACATAAGTAGCACCCTACGTAGGTGACATATATACTCTGGTTAGGACGTCAAGCAAGAACACAACAGTAGGATAATGTTGTCCAAGTGACTGAACATTGACGAGTGATTCGGTTTGAAAACAAACCAGTTACGTTCACCTTGTAATTAATGGAGAAGGCAGGTTGGAATGTGATTGGTTGGTGGCCGAGAGTTGATTGTGACAGCTGTTGAGTGTAAACGTGCTCACGTCTGAAGAGAATGTGACTGAAAAAAATAGACTAAAAATTATTGTGACTTGAAATGTTCTACAGGATAAAATCCAATAATGTGACTGCCAGGCGTAAGGAATTGGCTTCTTCATTTCACCTTTTGTGCAGCAAGTAAATGTGTTTGTAAGAGTGTACATGTTGTCAGTACACTGTACACGGAAATCACAACGCAACAGAAATGTCAACTGTTACCTTAAGCGTTGCTTAAATGGTGGTATCCATGAACTTGGGTAAAAGCAAAGGATTTTGATATCAGGCTAAATATTAGGCCACACCGGTGTAGTTTCATTAACTGTACATCAGAGTAGACTCTATGCCAAGCGTTAGTTTTTGACATTCACAACAGCTGAAACCAGGAATTAAAACATTTTCATTAATTAGTTTTGATTTTCTCAGACACAGAAAATACTGCACGCTTCTCGGACAAGACACTACCCAACAAGATGGTCGAGTTGGTAGTGCGTCATCCTTTTGTGGCTAGGCGATTTCTCGTCATGCCGAAGTCTGTAGTTCGGGTCACTATAATTCTCTTACTATTTTTCTGTCTCTCACGGCTTAAGTGCTTTATCTACTGTTTAATAATACTAATGTCAGGGTGCTGGAATTTGTTAATGCAAGCGTATTTGACAGAAGTGGTTGGTAGTTTGATTCCGGCTGGAGTGGCTCGAGTCAACCCAGCTGCACAAGTGATTGACCAACGTCTTCTGGAGTTGGAAAGGCGACCAGACGTGACAATGACCTTGTCATCCTCTAGCATGCCGAAAGGTTAAGGACATATAGGCGCCACCTCCGTTTCCTCTATTTGCAAGGAAAACACAGACATCAGTCCTATATAGTTCATATGCCAGAACGGCATGGAAAAGGTCAAAGAAAATATAGTAAAAGGTAAAGTCCCTGTTTCCATGCCATTAAGGCATATTGGGGATACGGCTTTAGGCCCGTATTTCCAGGACCTTCGGCACATGAAAGTGTGATGTGGTCAGTATCATGCCTGGCTGCTTTTATCTTCCCAGATTTCTCTGGTACCCAGTTTTAGAGAGTGGGTGGACCCCGGGGTCTTTTTGGTGTCGTGGTACCAGAAAAAATCCCAACTGCTGGGACTTGAACCGGTACCACCGAATTAGCAGACCGAACGCCTAACCATTCAGCCAACTAGGCCACCTGAAAATATAGAAAATATAAGCACAAATAACTCATTCTTTCTACGTCTCAGTGCCATGGAAGAGGTCTGCTATATCTTTGATAAAGTTAGTTGAGAGCTTCAGAACATATGGACTAGCCACTTACATTCTAAAGTTATGCTCTGATGTACAGAAGTTCCGAATCTCGTTACCCAGGTTACGACAGAGACGCCCACGCGGTACGTTTTCGAGAACGATCCCCTGTATCTGAGATCATACAGCACCCCCCTGGGCCGGCTGTTTGTCAAGGCAACCCGGTACTGGTTGTACAACGGCACGGAAAACGTGAACGCTCCAAGACCAACCTTGGCCAGCAACGTGAGCAAAGATCTTTTCGCTCGCGTGACCAAAGCTATGGCAGGGGCGTGGCAGTGCCAGGTCATGGATCCAGACACTAACCGTACCTGGAACACGGCTTGGTAGGGTTAACAGTGTCTTTTTTTGTGTTCCATTACTTCAGCAACTCACCCAGTTATAAAGCTGTTCATAAGATGGTCAATCAATCAATCAATCAAGTGCCGTGCCGTGTGGCGTAGGCGATCATTTCTCTACACAATTCCCTGTCTTTAGACTTGATTATGAGATCCTCTGGTGACTTTCTTACTAGCCACACTGACAGCCCATCCAGTAACTTCTCTCTCTGTCTTCCTCTGTCTCTTCTTCCCTCAATTTTTCCAGTTGTCACAATGTTTTCCAATTTCCCTCTACTCAGAAAATGTCCTACAAATCTCGCTTCTGCCTCTGATCTTTGCTGTAAAATGCCTTTTAACTCCAGCCTCTCTTAGGACTTCTTCGTTGGTTTTCTTAGTTGTCCATGGTACCTTCAGCATCCTTTTATGAATCACATTTCCATGGCCTTCATTTCTCGCTGTACTCTCTTATTCATGGACCATGCTTCACATCCATAAAACAAAATTGGCTCGATGTAACATTTAAGTACTCGGAATCTTGTTTCCATTGATATGGATATGTTGCACAAGATGTTTCTCATTTTCTGTAATGCTGACTTTGCCTGAGCACGTCTGCTTTTTATTTCATTGTGACATTTCCCATCAGCTGTTATAATTGTTCCTAAACACTTCAATCTATAAACTTGTTTCAGTTCTGTGCCATCGATGGTAATGCTACATTTTGGTGGTATTCTTTTCTTTGAGATAACCATCACTCCAGTCTTCTTTTTATCCAGACTAAGACCTTCATCATAATATGTTACTAAAACAATACAGCTTTTTTGAGTTTACATCTTACATCCTTCCCGTGCCGTTAAACGTCACGTAGGTTCACCAAGTCTTTCTGTTCTCGGCGAGCTTTTCAACCTCATCAAGGGATTTTATGCCTACTAATTTGGCCTCTCTTAGCAATGTCCTCTTTAGAGCTTCATGTGGTCGATCTCTTTTTCTTCGACCTGTTTACTAGCTTATATTTGGGATCCTCTGACTGTTTCTTCTCATCACGTGGCTGACATATGTCCATCTCCTTTTTCTGATCACTCATGAGACAGTTTGTTGTTCTGTCATCTGTCTTAACTCCGCGTTGTTCTTGAATTTGTTTCACTTTATACCGAGTATTTTTCTGAGGCTTTTTTTTTTTCAAAAGAGTCTAATTTCTTGTCTATTTCTTTAGTTATTTTCCACATAGTTATTTTTTTTAGTTATTTTATACATAAATGTATAAAGATAAGGGTGGATATTACATTTGAATTGAATAATCTTAGCTTGCTTTTTGTGCTTATAACATTTGAATGCCATATATTCTCAAGATTCTTGAAAGTCAGTGCTGCTTTTACAATTCTAACTTCTTTTCTGATGTCACCATCCTGGTCTATGTAGCTGCCGAGATATGCAAAATGGTGTACTTCTTCAACAGCTGTTCTTTCCACGTAAATTTTTCCTCCTTGATTAATGAGAAGTTTCATTATTTTTGTTTTTCTTTGTTAATTTCAAGTCCTATTTTCCCAGCCAGTGAAGACAGTGTATCTGTTGTTTTTTTCTTGCATCGAATTCACATTGCCACTGGTAAGAGCTATATCAGCTTACTACACCAGCCATAAAACTATTTATATCATACTATCCAGGCATACTTTTTTTTAAAGCTAGTGTTCACGTTTACCCCTCATTCTTGTAGGGCTTGACCTAGTGGTGGGTGTGATCACTCATGTTGTAAGTAGTGATAGCTCGACATCCAAGCACACTATCACTCCACAATGACTTTGACTGGCATTTAGGAAGAACAGGTCCAAGCACAAGCACAACTCCGACATCTCACATGTAGACATCACATTCTCAGCACTCATGTAGGCAGCTACAGACTTGTCATGCTTCCACACGTCCATCCTCTAGCGTTCACAGGCTGGTTTTCTCTCTCTCTTCTCTCTTCTCTCTCTCTTCTCTCTCTCTCTCTCTCTTCCCCAAGTCCCGTCAGAAACCCTTCTCGTGAGACAAGTTCAAGAACAAACCAGTCACGTGACCAGATGACCAACTTTCACTTTGTCACTGGCTTAAACGTGTGCTGTAGTACAGTAGGACCTGAACAACCACGACACGCCTAGCAACCCACATACTGCTGTACTAGTACTCCAGCTATAAAGCCGTTTATAGGCCATCCACACTGTCATAAATGTGACCATCCAAAGTATTATAAATGTGTTTATATTATTTTTCTATGACTTTCGTTCTTCAGTGTTCTGCTGTGTTTTCACGGCATTCCAAAATTATCTCTACTCTCAAGGTATTTACATTAGACTGCTAGACTTTCGTGATAATTTCCAATAGTCTAGTATTCTAACATTCGTGGCATTTTCAGTAGTAGTCTAGTATTCTAACCTTCATGGTATTTCCAATAGTCTAGTATTGTGACTTTCATGATATTTCGAATAGTCTAGTATTCTGACTTTTATCTCCAATAGTTTAGTTTTCTAATCTTCTTATTTCCAGTAGTCCAGTATTCTTACCTTCATGGTATTTCCAATATTCCAGTATTATAACCTTCATGGTGTTTTCGTTGCTCTAGCATTCTAACTTTCAGGGTATTTCCAACAGCCTAATAGACTAATAAACTTTTGTGGCATATCCATCTTCCCTGGTATTTCCACTCTCTTGGTATATTGCTTGGTGTTTTCACTATCACGGTTATTTTCAATAGTACGGTATTTCAAAGGACCTATATTTTATCCCATTAGATTTGTCTTCTCTGACACGAGATAGGTTAAAAAGAGAACTAAAATCAGACTCAAGTCCACTAACTTGCATCCCTCCCAGATGGAAATGAGAAGAAAATAAGCTGGTAAATGAGATGTGGATCTCATGTGATCCCCACATGGTGGAGCCCGTCTCGAAGCCAGACAATCGTCTCGTCTTACTGTGCACGGACAGGAGATAAAGATGGTAGTGACATTTAGTTATAATTTGTCAGAGACTCAGAACCCATATCTGGCCAGTATCAGATATCTTTCACGCTTCAAGTATTTACCATTTGATATAATGGGAGGTAACTACATGTCTTTCACGTATCAGTATTGCATGTTTAACTCCCTTACTGGCAATGGCCTCCATCACGTACACAAATGGAACAGCTATGGCTATTTGATCAATAAAATAGTGCGAACTCGTGTTTTTTTTCCCCAAGTAACAGATCTTATATGTTCCTTTAACTTTTTTTTGAAAGCATGCTCCACTTTGATCTTCAGACAAAGAGATATCGGAAAAATGAAACTTCATAATGCTTACAAGGAACGAATGTATTTCCATTATATATATATATTGTTCAGTTAATCTGTATGTTGTTGCTCTAAACTTCGTTTTAGGACAATGATGCCCAGAATAGCTGATATTGACTCTCAGTGGTCAAACAGACATGCCATGGAACTAATTTAGGAAGATCAGCCAACCTTGTAGCGTAGGGTGCTGGCAGTTATGTCAGATGTCAAAATATAACCCCAAGGGGCGATCGTGACTTGGAGGAATCCTTTTTTTTTTTTAAACGCTGATTAATTTTCTGTTTGGTTTTCTTAAAAACCCAGACATTTTTCGAGCAGACATCCACTTCAGCGTAAAAGCTAAATCATCATCATCATCATCATCATCATCATCATCATCATCATCATCATCATCAGTTCTCTGTACTCCCAATGGAGCATAAGGCATCAACAAAGGTTCTCCAGTCCTGTCCTGAGCAAGTCGGGACGCATCAAACATGTCTTCCCTGCTTTCTTAAGTTTTTCCCGTATTGTGGGTCTCCATGTCCGCAATGTCTTGCCCTTCTTGTCCCTTGAGGTGTCCAAGACAAGGCGATATAGGAATGTTGAAAAGAAATAACCCCGTAATTAATAATGCGAAATATTTCTTTGGAAAAAAAATAGGGTAAAATATTTATTATAATTTGTTAAAAATCTATGTTGAATAATTTGTTACTTGTGTAGCTATTATATTTCACACTTGTATGTGAGCAACAATGTAAATTTATGTACTTTGTTTAGAATATATAATCAGAATAATATAGGGCAAAATGTATATAATATATATTATATAATCCGCAGGTATTATATAGGAGTCGAAGATGCACCAACAGTCCCAGAAAAAGCGTATCGATCCATGCTAGATCATCGCTATATAACATTTGGAGTCGGTATCGTCATCGTGGTACTGATGTGTGCTTGCTTTGCCTTTGCGGTCTACAAAATGAAGAAGTCCGAGGATTCCACTGACAAAGAGTTCTTGAACACCAGAAACGGTTGGGAAGAGACCTTCTCAAAGTTTGGAGCCGATGGCAAAGTGAAGATTGAAGATTTTCAGCTACCGCCCAAAAAAGATAAGTCGAAAAAAGGTGAGAAGGAAAATGCGGAGACAGGAGAGAAAAAAGACGAAGATGAAGACACGAGTGAAGACAGGGGTGAAGGTAAGAAAGAATTGAGCGAGAAGAGTAGCGTAGCTGACAAGGGCAAAGATAAAGATGAAGAAGGAGGCAGTGAAAATAAAATAAATGTGGTTGACAGAAAAAAATCAAAAGAAGATACCGATAAAGATGATGTAAAGGAGAATAGCAAAATTAAGGAAAGAAAAGAATCAGCGGCCGATATGGGCGATGCTGATGATGAAGGCAAGAATAAAAATAACATAAATGAAAGCGCCGTTATTACACTCGTGCCACCATCTCGGGTATATCAGAAAAGAATGAATACCTCCACATCAAAGGGAAGGCAGAGACATCGCAGAGAAGATAAAGAGAATACAAGACACGTCAAGTCTGACAGCAACGAATCGAAACATGACGAGGGTGGAAATCGTGGAACTAGAAAAGTAAATGAGTCAGAAGTTGTGGAAGGGCCACAGAAACATAAACGTCGTGGCAGGCGGAAGCGGAAGCCGTTGCTGATATTCCCGGAAGTGAGCAGAGAGCATGCGCTTCAGTGGTTGCTGAAAAACTCGTCAGATGTTAATTTGATGGACACCATCATTTTAGGTGCTGGCAAAACTGGCAGGGGAACTCAGGCAACAGGTCGCAGTCTTGGGAAAGTTAGTAGTCCATCTCCAGGATTAGATATTCGGTTAGTGCTGTCTGATATTGACATGGGTGCCGTGAGCTCTGAAGGTTTTTCTCAGCAACTTGCAACAGCTCCTAGTATAATGATTAGAGGCCAAAGGTCGTCGAATGAAGCTAGGGCAATCCCCCGACCTCAAGCAGAATTTCTGCCCTTGACCGAGTTTGGCACGCCAGATGTTGGATTGATCCAGACACGCGAGAGATGCACGTATGAAGCCGATTATGACGCACCTGTAGAGATGATGCGAAGGACAGAGCCACAAAACTTAAGGAGGTGGATTGATCAAGGGAAGAGACGCCTGACAAACTGGACCTCTAAACCAAAGCCGTGGGGCCACGGTGATGTCCAGTACACGGTTCTACCACAAGCAGATTATGAAAGTGATGATGATGATGAACTCTGAAAGTGATGATGATGAACTCTGATGATGATGATGAACTCTGAAAGTGGTGATAATGATGAACTCTGAGAGTGATGATGGTGGTGAACTCTGAAAGTGATGATGATGATTAACTCTGATGATGATGATGATGAATATGAAAGTGATGATGATGATGATGATGAGCTCTGACTATCTTAAACAAATTCCACTTTTTAATATCCATTTTTCTTGTCAGTTCTTTCAGAAGTGGAGCTATTGTTTACAATTTAATTATCAATGATTTCATTGAGCTGTTTTTATCTCTTGTCTAGGTTCTTAATTTAGTGCAGCTGGTAATATATTTTGTGTTTGTTTGTTATATTCAATATGTACTTTTTGTGTCTTAATGAACCGATGAGATTTATTGTTCCGTATAATGTATTCATGAAAAGACATGTCAAGGAGACTTTTAAACAAACACCAAAGCTGATTTGTTGAAAAAGTTCTTGATAAGAATATGATAAGATAAGAGCAACAGAGCCTCTGTCTAGACGAAATGTGTCAGAACTCATAGCAGTATTTGAATGTGACTGTTACTCAGGTTAGTACTGTTCTAGTTTCTTATTTGTTCTTGTTTAGAGTTTATGGCTGTTTCAAGTGAAAGAGAAATGTTTTAAAACAATGAAATGAGTTTCCTATGTTGTTGGTCCGATGTTTCGGTCATCCACATATATATATATCTTCAGCAGCACATGTAGTATGTGGTACTTATATATGCATTCATTAATGTATATACATTCAGTTGCACATGTAGTGTGTGGCACTTATATATGCATTTATAAATGTGTACAAGTCGTTGCACATATATTTTAGTGACGACATACATTCAGTAGTACACATATTAATTCATCATCTTACATCTTACATCTTGCATCCTTCCCGTGCCGTTAAACGTCACATAAGGTACGCATGGTAGTTCGCCAAGTTTTCCTGTTTTCGGTTAGTTTTTCAACCTCATCAAAGGATACTATGCCCACTAAACTGGCCTCTCTTAACACTGCCCTCTTTAGAGTTTCGCGTGGTCGACCTCTTTTTCTTCAGCCTGTTGTGTTCCACTTGATATCTTGAGGTTTTTTTTTTTGGTTGTTGGGGGGGGGGGGGGGGGGGGGTGGGGGTGGGGGGAATTCTCTGACTGTTTATTCTCATCACGTGGCTGATATACATCCATCTCCTTTTCCTGATCACCCATGAGACACGTTGTTGTTCACTCATCTGTCTTATCTCTGCGTTGTTCTTGAATTCGTTCCACTTTATACGGAATATTTTCCTTAGGCATATGTTTCAAATTTCGTTTATTAGGAGTGCATAAATTCAGTACACACATTCGGTATATAGACGTCCTTGTTGTACGTATTCTATCGATTACGCATACACGTTTATTGGTGCTTCTTTCAAGACTACTCGCATACACTGAGTACCATACATAATTCATTCAAGGATGAGCACTTTCGTTTGTGGTGCAGTCACACACGAGTAAAACACAAAAAGTCAACAAACAACTGTTTTTGTAAAACTTTATTCCGGCTGTATTGGAACTTCACATCCATTCGTTTGTCTAACAAAACAGAAGTAGTCACATAGTAATTGTTACCGAAGATTACGCACATTTGGTCGAAAATAACAACCCAGTGCGGTTTATAAAAGGTATATCAAAGTTCAAGAGAAATTGTTTATGAAGGTAGCCAGTAATTATTGTGGATATTTTAATTAATATTTTAAATACCTCTGCACAATTTATGTATCCGTTTAAAAAAAAAAAGAACATCACAACTGCTGCCTAAACTTTCACCTCTTAGAAATGTTTAAAAGTAGAGCGCCGAGAGACATATTTTCATGTAGTTGACGTCTTTCAAATATTAATCTTGGTTATTGCCCTTTTAATTGACCTTTAATTATCCCTCTTTAACGTGGATTTTGATGACGTGCAGTCTGTCAGGTTATTTTAATTTTATGCTGCGAAAATAAGAGATTATCATAGCTCCAGCCGCTTGAGCAGTCAATACTCGCAATATTCAATATACGTATGTTATATAACTCTACAAAAAAAACCCGGTTGATTTAGATGTCACTTCACTCGTGGATGCAGTTGTGGCAATTTTAAGTTGAACCCATGATTTAGATCAGTGTTTCCCAGCCTTCTTCTTACTCGTACTAATGACCTATTAAACTAGGAAATGCAAAACACAGCTAAAAACTTCAACTAGCAAACCAGTTTATTCAACAGTTTGAAGGTGTACATTTATAGCTAACCTACAGCATTATTTTTTTTCAATTTTTAATCTGATTGATGAGTTTCATGTAGGGACACGCGTTTCTCAATGACACATTGGAAAGTGCTAAGATATATTACTGTCCCCTGTCTACTGCTTCGTTTTCCCTCAATGTTCCCTGCTGACCCCTTTTCTTTCACCCTCGTAATTTCCAATGCCAACGGGGGACCGTTATCGTCCAATTTGGGAAACACTAATTTAGTTGAACAGTTTACCTTTAGGTAGGAGCTGAATGATGCCTTTTTAAAAATAAATGCTTGATTTTTTTTCTTTTTTTTTTTAGAATAAAACTGACGTAGCAGGTATCACGTGATACACAGTGATTCGATCAGTGGTTCATGAATATTAATTATTTGACTTATAGGACACGTGCTCTCAAACCACTATCATGTGACACGAAAATAAACCTATATGTAACCTTACCAGCTGATACAGAACAGTGGTAGCTAATAAACATAGTAACATATGAACATAAGAAGAAACTATCTCAGACAAAATATCACAAATATCTTAATGTAAGTCCACATACAGTATTTTTTTTAACAGAGATAACATAAAGCTGAAATCACTGAAAAAAATATATAACGTGAAAATGCAGACTTTAAAAAAAAGTAGATGTGTTTTTGGGTTGATTACAGTCTTATATAGTACACATATCAAGTAAATCACATCAAGTTTATGGCACATCGTTCTGGTCATTTAAATAAATTATATAACATCTATGGCGAACTATTTATACAAATAGTGCTGCATTAAACATTGGCACACACGTATTTTAAACACATTTTGTGATCTAATAAGATTATGTTTAACGCGCAATCAGAAACAGTTAACGCACAATCATGAAATAACTAACATACAATCAGAAAATAATTAATACACAGAGAAATGGATAGCACACAATCATGAAAATAAAGAATGATTTTGGGGAACGATAACATATTTTACTAAATATAGCCCCTGTCCGACGTGGCAGTCAGCCACCCATAGCTGACATTCTAGGGTTAGGGCTACAAAGCTGATCAAGACCCTCTCCCATCTCTCCGTTGGTACCTCCTGTAAATACGAGTATATCAGGTAATTTTTTTATTATTAGTCTTGATGTTTTTGGTCCTGACGTTATCATTCACACATCAGAGATGTGATGTAGGGGGTACATTTGTATGCCCATTCATATGTCAGAGATGTGATGTAGAGGGTACATTTGTATGTCCACAGATATCTCATTAGTTAGTTTTATTCTGAGATAAAACTCCACTTGTCAGAGAGTATTCTTCTGTGCAGATTTCATATTCTAGTACTCTTGCACGAGTGTCCAGATTGTGCAGACCTGTGTCTTTTTTTCTGGCTGGAGAGATTGCAGTTTGGTCAGAGTCTGCTGTGGAAATCTGGAAAAAATACAAATTCTATTCGTTTTTCCGTACAGAAGAATTCACAAACGTGAACTTCCCCACCAAGCTTGTGTCTACGTTTAGACTGCTGGAGTTTGAGGAAAATGTTGACAATTTCTGTTTCTGGGAGTCAGGAACTAAAGTGAAGATTTGTAAGTTCTTTTTACAAAGAACTACACGCAGGTATTTAAGGCAGGATACATTTTTTTATTTTTTCCCACAAACAAGAGTTGTCGAACCTTCCTCATTTACTATCATTTTTTTTTATTAAGCCACATCCTGAAAAAGAGGCTTTTGTACACTCATTTTCTAGTTTTCCTGTAAAGACAGAGACTAAGATACGTAAAACAAGAGAATCACATAAGTATAAACAGCAGAAATCCAGCACCGGAATAATATCCATAGGAGAGCAAAGCTAGAACACAAGAACTCGCAAGAGTTCACGGGATATTTGAAGATATTTGCCTAAATTTAGGCTTCCAAGAACACTAAAAGTCGTCATGCACTCTGAGGCTGATTACAACCTGTAAGAAGAGAATCCTAACAGTAATTTCATTCAGGAACTTGGCAATAATTCCACAACACTCAGTGAAGTAGAGGGGATAAGTATAGATGAATTATGGAATTCTTACAGCACAGCCATAATCACAGCAGCAAAAGCAAGCGCTGGACTGAAAAAACCAAATAGAAAAGCATAGATATCAGAAAACACATGAAAGTACATACATGAAAGACGAGCAGTCAAATTAAACATGGTGAATGTAAAGACAGATCTTGGAAAAGGTATATCGAAAGCAACATACAAAGAAATAGACAAGAAAGTAAAAAGTTCAGCTAGAAGGGATAAAAAAGAATACATAGACAATATGACGAAAGAGGCAGGGAAAGCAGCAAAAACAGGAGACAGCAAAACTTTATATAACATACAAAAGAGGCTAACAGGAACTATTACATCTAAAGAAACACGAATCTTTAGCAAAACTGGAACCCTACTAACATCAAGTAAAGATCAAAAGCAAAGATGGGCTGAACACTTCTAAGAAATACTTAATCCACCACACCCAAAAGATTTGTTAAACCTTGAAACCAACTTACCAGCCCCACAACTAAATGTCAACCTAGATGAAATTACATTGAATGAAATTGAAACAGAAGTGAATTTAATGGCTAACAACAAAGCTGCAGGTAAAGATGAAATAACACCCGAAATATTAAACGCTATCAATAGTGACAACATGATACAACTACAGAGATTGTTTAATAAGATTTAGAAAGAGGAAAAGGTCCCTTCTAAATGGAAAACAGGAATCATTGTTAAAATACACAAAGGCAACCCTATTGACTGTAACAGTTGGAGATGAGTAACTTTAATATCAGTTGTGTCAAAAGTATTTTGCAAGATCATTTTGAATAGACTTAAAGATATAGTGGATACTGCAATGAGAGAAGAACAGGTAGGATTTCGAAAAGGGAGAAGCTGTCTCGACCAGATCTTTACTCTAAGAATAATACTTGAAGAACATATTGAAGAGCAGAAACCATTAATACTGAACTTCATAGACTTTAAAAAGGCATTTGATAGCATACACAGAGATTCATTATGGAGAATTTTAAGTCTATATGGAATACCATCTAAAATTGTCAACATCATTAAGGACTTCTACAATGGATATGTTTGTGCAGTCAAAACAGAAGAAGGGACGAGAGAATGGTTCCAGATTAAAACAGGCGTGAAACAAGGATGTATACTGTCTCCTTTACTTTTTGGGATTACAATAGACTTAATGAAAAAATGCTGCACAGGTAACACAGGTATTGACTGGGTACATGGGGCTCAACTAGAAGATCTTGATTTTGCTGATGACATAACTCTTATCAGTAACAATGTGAATTCCATGCAATAAAAAAACTGATAGCCTGTCTTCACTGGCAAGGAAAATAGGACTTGAAATTAACAAGGACAAAACAAAAATAAGGAAATTTCCCATTAATCACAATGGAAAAATTCACGTAGAAGGGATAGATATTGAAGAAGTCAATCAGTTTGAATACCTTGGCAGCTACATAGACCATATGGTGACGACAGAAAGAAAGTTAGAACTGGAATTGCAAAAGCAACGTTGATCTTCAAGAGTCTTGAGAACATAAGACATTCAAAAGTTATAAGCATAAAAACGAAGTTAAGACTAGTCAATTCAAATGTAATATCCACCCTCATTTATGCATGCGAAAGCTGGAAAACAACTAAAGAAACAGAAAAGTAATTAGACTCTTTTGAAAACAAATGCATAAGGAAAATACTCGGCATCACGTGGAATGAATTCAAGAACAATGCAGAGATAAGACAGATGACTGAACAACAACCAGTCTCATGGGTGATCAGGAAAAGGAGATGGACATATGTTGGTCACGTGATGAGAAGAAACAGTCAGAGAATCCAAAAAACAAGCTATAAAGTGGAACAAAACAGGCCAAAGAAAAAGAGGCAGACCGCGTGAAGAGGACATTGTTAAGAGAGGCCAAATTAACAGGCATAAAATCCTTTGATGAGGCTGAAAGACTCGCCGAAGACAGGAAAAATTGGCGAACTACCTTGCGAGCCCTATGTGACGTTTAACGGCACGGGAAGGATATAAGATATGAGAACAAATATAATGTGGGTGTGTTTGATATAAAATCGGACTAGAATTCATGTGTAGTTTACGTTGTGAGGTCTGATTTAGTTCATTTTGACTTTTAAACCCGCGCACATTTCCTTTAGAGCTGCTGTGACCCGGGTCTCAGTGGTTAAAAACCAGCCCCGCTTGATTTCTGATGGCCGCGGGTTTGGCCGTGGGTTTACCATACACACGTGCTCTGGCCCGTGGGTTTACCATACACACGTGCTCTGGCCCGTGGGTTTACCATACACACGTGCTCTGGGCCGTGGGTTTACCATACACACGTGCTCTGGGCCGTGGGTTTACATTACACACGTGCACTGGCCCGTGGGTTTACCATACACACGTGCTCTGGCCCGTGGGTTTACCATACACACGTGCTCTGGGCCGTGGGTTTACCATACACACGTGCTCTGGCCCGTGGGTTTACCATACACACGTGCTCTGGCCCGTGGGTTTACCATAAACACGTGCTCCGCTCTGCCCAGGGATTGGCTACCTCCGGCGAAACCTTCAGTGTGGCCTTGAAACATGTAAGACTGTTTTAACTCTAAAAAAGGTTTTTAAAAAAAGATAAAACTTCCCGTTTCCATGGCATCACGACATCTATTCGGGGTACGGCCTTAGCTCCGTTATTTTCCATGACCTTGGGCACATGAAACTGAGATGTTGCTTAACTCTTAAGTTATCGGGAGATAGCCCTAATCCAACAGCAACAAAAAATAAATGAGCCGTAGATATTTAATTTAGAAAAGTTATATATACACATGTGTTCCAAACCAACTTAAAAGAGTAGATGAAACAATAAATCCGTTCTTTGTACTCTATCTCTCTGCAGTTGTGATGTATCAGAGTATAAAATGAAACACACGAAGGTAGTGAAGTATGACAAAATTAGTAAAATACAACAAATAAATTATGTACAACATTGAAATGATATTATATAACCTTACCCTTATAGCACGAACTTTGTGGTGCGCACAGTGGCTAGTGCGCACAGATTAGCACCGTCCCTATCTACTTTACCGGATATGAATATGTACAAAGTTTTAATATTACAAGGTGTCTCAAAAATGTATACACATTTTACAATATTTCTATATCGTGTTTTCTTCTTCTTTTTTTTTTTTCTTCACATGGAACATGGTTCCAGGAATAGGTTATGTCAGATTTAAGTGTCAACAAAGAAGACTTTATTGGAGTTATACTGAAAATGAAAAAAAAAACCAACTTTTTACACAGAGCTCTCAAAACAAGTTGACGAACGAGAAAACATTTTAAACACTAAAGATAATGCGCCGTTAAAACATAAGCGTTTTGGATTGTTTACTTTTAATTATAGAGTTACTAAAGGTAAATTAACGAAAATGCAACAAAGCAGTTATTTTGTAATCAAAATGTGTATCCATATTTTGGAACATCCCTTGCGTAAAGTATAGTGCGTACACAAAAGCTCTATCTATCTCGATCAAAGTTTTGATGAATTAATTTATCTCAGTGTGGGGAAGTGTGGTGGAATGGGAAAAAACATTTGAATAAATGGAAATAAACTAATGCAAGAGTTTAAATGTATGTACATGTTTGTACACAGTTTCGTACCAATACAATCTTACTATCGTTAAATAAATATCACATGGCAACAGACTGTAGTCCCATAATCATTTACTGAATGGCACCGTCAGTCTGTAGCCAACAGTTTCAACATATGAACTATACACATTCATGTATTAAACAGAAATCATGGAGATATTTCAAATATTTAGTATAGTTTATTACAATACTATTTTTTTTGCGATAGTTTGTTACGCAATTAACTATCATTAAAGTAAGAGCTATCAGGTTCCAGTATTCTCTGTTATTTCGCCTTTCAAATCTCAAGTGCTCCATTACTTATTGTACATACTTCTAGTTTAGTATGAGAATCTAGGCTCATTTTTACTCTCATTATGCTATGAAAGTCTAACAGCTCGGAGAAATCTTACATCCAAGGGTGGGAAAATAACGGCCACAGGAGTGACGCGGTATTCTTGCATAAATTATGTATTATAGCAGGTTGCTCTGAAGTATAAAAAGTATTTTAATTCTAGATTTACTGTCTCATAAACTCTATGCTGGCGTTAAAAAGACATATACAAAAGCATATTACAACACGTCTCACTCACTCACTCACTCACTCACTCACTCACTCACTCACTCACTCACTCACTCACTCGCTAGCTCACTCACTCACTCACTCACTCAATCACTCACTCACTCACTCACTCACTCACTCACTCACTCACTCACTCAAAGTCTAAACTGATTTAAAGTATGGCTTGATTGTTGCATTAAAAAAATACCGCTTCTCTATAAATTTGCTAGTTTAGAATGAACATGAGAATGTAATTAAGTTTATTTCATGTAGTTACATAAATCAGAGTGTGGAGTGTATGAACAACATATAGTTTATTATTTATTTATGCATTCATTTGATTGTTTCTTCAAGCTTATTATGCTCATTAACAAGAGCTGAATGACTGTGACTGAGTGAAAGCTGTATGATGAAGGGCAGAATGTTAGACGGGCCTATGTGCTCATTTCATAAAGGTAAAGGTAAAGGTAATCCTGTCATGCCTTAGAAGCATATAGGGATATGGTGTTAGTGCCCCTTTGATAATAAAGTATGTTCGTTCTCTCTCTCTCCCTCTCCCCCTCTCTCTCTCTCTCTCTCTCCCTCACATCACTATATTTCGACCTTGTCTCTGTTCTCTTCACTCTCTCTGTTCTTTCATTACTCTAACTAGAAAGTCAAATCTAGCTAGAAGGCCGGACATTTACGTTCTGCACGGCTGTAGTGACGGACGCTTCTTCTGCATGTGTGTATGACAGATTCACCTGACACAGCTCGGAGAGCCACCGTTAGAGCGAGGCCAGGCTGTCTCTATCTGTCTCAGTTTCCGTCGTGGTCCCTGTAATGGCTACTCGTTGCTGGATGTTGAGGCGCACGTGTTCCGAGCTTGGTGCTGAGGAAAAGATGATTGAACAAAATCTGAGTGCACAGAAGACTCACTGTATATCGGATACAGAGGAAAGTACGGACAGGCAGAAATGGAAGCAAGCCACTGGAAAATATAATAGTTTTATATTGTATATAACCACAATCTTTTCTCAAAGTCTCTGTATGTCCACTTTCGTCTTTCCTACAGTAACATTATACATAGTATCTTTGGAGAAAATGCAAAGCAAAAGAAGAATAAGGCAACAATTCTACGTTAGTCTATTTGAAAACCTTGAGTGGAACCCTCCCCCCCCCCCCAAAAAAAAAAAAACCAAACAAAAAAACAAAAACAAAAACAAAATTGAGCTTCTGAGCAGACTCCACCACCATAAGAACAACAGAAAGCCACTTTTCAACAGAAAAAAAACTCATCCTTCTAAACTCATCACGAAGAGAAATATAAATATTGGCCGGATCTAGTCTGCTGGTAAATGTAACAGTTTTATGACTGAAGTTTAGTGGATCTTCCCTCCAGTTTCAGACCTACACGTTGCCGGTGTATGCTCTATTCTTTAACTTTGAACTTCACTTCTGAAAATCAGTTTGTATATCACATGAAAATTCCGTCTACCATACTTCATAATCAAAGGCAATTTTTTTTTCCCTTACTGATTGCTATATAAAAAAAACATGCAGATGAACAGATATGTCCACAAATGATTACAGTTCTAGACTACCGGAACACAGCTAACAACGATCAGACAAGGCCCTAAATCTTGGCTAGCCACAAAAAAAAAATCGTAGACAAATTAAGCTAACGAAATCTATCGATACAGGCGAATAGAAGACACGAACAAATACCGAAATTTACCAACCACACAAGCCTCCATCGATAATCAACGTCCAGGAATAGAAACGTCTGAGGTCAGGGAAGGTAAGCGAGATTCCAGTGTAAAGTCTGCACCAGGGAAGCGAAGTGTAAAAGGACCAGAACATTTGTGTGCGGGAGTAAAAAAAAAAAAAGAGAAGAAGAATGCTGGTTGGATACTATACGATATGCCCCCCTTTCTCCCTTCTTCCTCTTCTTACCCGCTCCTCCTCCTCCTCCTTCTTAAAAAGCAATAACGTAAATGGAGTTAATTAATTAATGAAAACATACAATTATTTGCCAGCAGCCTGGGATTAGAAAGTGATGTTTATTGTTCAATCAAATCCATACCACCCACAAAAAAAAACCCCAAAAACTCTAAAATAGCTAAAGCTGAAATAGCCGTGATAATACGAGCACACAAAAATAGATGTTTTACTTATCTGGAGACATTCAAAGAGTGAGACCAGATGCGGCAGCAGCCAAATAATATTTTAAGTCTGGATCATAAACACAGAGCAAAAGAAGGTCGGTTTAGAATAATATTTAAGATGACGGGATGATGGCAGAAGCATAACATGACAATCTAATTATTATAAAGTCAAAACAAAATGGACAATAGAAAAAAAAACATTCTCCTTACAAAAATAACCAAAAATAAAAAAAAAATAGGGAAAAAGTGTACGTTTGTGCTGTCATATTTGTGCTGTCACGTTTGTGCTGTCATGTTTGTGCTGTCACTAAAGAGATTTGGAACAAAAGACGTAAGTTTGTACAGAGATGTTTGGAACAGAGGAAATGTCTTGCTGTTATCACACATATGCCTACCTGTTATCAGACCAGGTAACAACCCACCCTTGCACAGACTCTTTGCATACATAATAGAGTATAGAAAATATAAAAACTATTCATCACTAGAAAACTCACAGGGAAAAAGAAAGAGGGAACAAAGAAAAAAAGCCGAATGAGCTGATAGATTTGATTACTATGGCAGCTGAAAAGGAGAAGGATGATCACCAACATCTATCGGTGCGGCAACTGATGAATGAATGAATGAATGAATGAATGAATGAATGCTAAATTGACAAAATTGTGGTCTTCTATATGCTCGTAATGGAGACACGTGTATTTTGAAACAGCCACGTACATTGTCTGAATGGGGGATATTTGTAGATTCTCGTGACGGAAACCATCAGGAATCTAGATATGTGGAGGATTTCTTCTTCTTCTTCTTCTTCTTTTTCTTCTTCTTTTTCTTCTTCTTCTTCCTCCTCCTCATCCTCCTCGTTGATCAGCTGCTGAATTAGACAGCTTTCCGAGTTACTGAGGCTCACTGCTGTAGACATGACACATCACCATTCATCTCCGTTCTTGATCTTTTCTTGCAAACTGTCAATTCCAAAAGCGCGTGTATCTTCTTCTAGATTGTCTTGCCATCATTGTCTAGGTCTACCTTTTGGTAGATGATATGCTTCGCAAGAGGGAATTGGGAAAGAGATGGATGCGCCACAAATTAGTGCGCATTATTATCTTAACATTCACGTACAGCAGTATACACATGCGCACACACAAAATAGTCCGACTTGCGGGATTTTTTAACGTGTGCTTATTTCCATGTTTTTTATTCTTCCATATTTTATTTTTATTTCAATAGGTTGTCGTTTCATGTGATTCAAGAAAACATATTTGTTATTTTGGACCTCACAAGAATCTGACTCGTGTCAAATACAACTTATAATTGGGTCAGTCATTGTGAGGGCTTGACTAGTTTGGATTAGTCATAAATCTGTCTCAGTGATGGCTTAACTAATCTAAGGAGCATATCCTACATGCTGTGTGAAAGATATACGCAGTAACATTAGGCTATGAAGCTGGACAAGGGAAGATAATCCCATGAAAACGACTTTCCAGAAAGCTAAGAGACAACTCGCCAGTTAATGGCGTCTAAAAATGGTCACACGAAATCTGTTGAAGAGTTCTGGTCAAAGCAAAAGTACTCAAACATTGACAAGAAGGAAGAACAAGAAGTAGAAGAAGAAGAAGGAGAAGATGGAAAAATACGACTGCGATAGAAAAGCGGAATAAATTCAAACGTAATAAGATCGAAGAGTCCAGGACGAGTCTGTTCTCTTGAAGTGGAAGTAAGCGAACTTCCTTGATGGACGGCTTTCTAACTTGGCCGTCTATTGATCACGGGAGAAAGGAGATTTCTAAATCAAGGAAAGAGAACACAGAAAAATAAAGAGAAAATGGCTTTACAACACTCGGGGTGGGCAATAGGTTTTTCTCCGATTCTAAGAAAAAAAAAAGGTTGCATTTTCATTATCGCTGATTGCTGGAGAGACATTGACCTATAAATGACCTTGGGAGAAGAGAGGACAAAGGCGGGAGGTGAAGAGGAATGAAGAATGAGAAGAGGAAGAAAGATCACGTGTGATTTTGCAAAGCTAGAAACTGATTGTTAATGAGGAGTTTTTAAAATGAAAAAAAAAATATTGTAACTATATTCTGCAGCAAAATCTTCCATTGATTTCTTTGGATTGGTTCACGTTGAAAATAAAAAAAAGTAAGCTATTACATAATGTTGCTACCGTGTTGTAAAGAATGTTGTAAATAGTTGTAGCTTTGTTTACAAGTTATAGAATAAAGGAAGACTATGAAATAGATGCAGCTTCACCTACAAATTACAGAGTGCTAGTAAAGAAATCTAAAAAAACTAAGCATGAAGACGAAAATCAGGATATTTAAGAGTAATGTTCTAAGTGTACTACTCTATGGAAGTGAACGGTAGAAAATGACCAAAAACAACAGAAAAAAAGCTGAATTCTTTCCAGACTAAATGTTTACGAAGAATAAGAAGAATATTTTGGCCAAACACCATAAGAAATAGCATTTTGCTGGCAGAAATGCAGATGAAGCCACTGACAGCAATTACTGAAGAAAGACGTTGACGATGGTTGGGACATGTGCTCCGAATGATTGACAACTTAATACCAAAAATAGCACTAAGATGGACACCACAGGGGAACAGAAGTAAGGGTAGACCAAAGGAGACATGAGGAAGAACAACAGAGAGGATGTTGAACAATAGAGGGTTCACCTGGGCAAGAGCGGAAAAAGGCAAAGAACAGGTATTTGTGGAAAACCCTTGCGGAAGCCCCATGTGCCCTGGGCACTTAAGGTTCAGAGAGAGAGAGAGAGAGAGAGAGAGAGAGAGAGAGAGAGAGAGAGTAAAGAAATATTATGAAATGCAGATTTATTAAAAAATTTATAGTGTTATATTATTTTATGGCAAGGGATACAAATGGAACGAAGCAGAGAACAAATCAAGAAAAGGGACCTATGTGTGGCCTATGCTGCGGAAGGAGTGAATGGCAATGATGATAATCAGAAGGATGATGATGATATTTTGTGATGCGGATGAACGATGATATTCTGTGATGCAGATGAACGATGATATTCTGTGATGCGGGTGAACGATGATATTCTGTGATGCGGATGAACGATGATATTTTGTGATGCGGATGAACGATGATATTCTGTGATGCGGATGAAGATAGTTGGAGTTGTTGTTTCTGGCGATGATGGAACTTGCATAGATGTCCCCTTATTAGTCCCACTCTTCATCCGACTTGATGCTTGATTCATGTACTTCACCCAAAAGTCAAATGGCAATGGTCTTGCTCCGAATAGACTGTCTATCATTTGACCAGATAAATTTGATCTGGTCTCGTATTAGTTATGCTGTGGGAACTTCCACACATGCCACGCCATCTTTTAAAAGCAAGTATCGACAAATATGAAGTGGGAGGTGGGGAGGGGGGGGGGTGGAGAAGAGGGATGTTCCACCTATTTTTTTTCTTGGCTTCAGTCCATCGACCTGGTCTCACCGACTCTTAAATAAATATAGACCACGGTGGAGAGCAAGACTGCCAGGTCTCAGTAGTCTGAGGCCGCCCATGTCAAAGTTCCTGTCGGATGACGTAGGCAGGACGTTTCTGCGATTTGACAAAATTTCACGAACGTGGCTTTCCTGTTCAGAGAACATTTCGGAAACTTGACATCCGGTCTATAAATGAGCTAGTCTATAAAACTTGTCGCGATCGAACTCTGGGAAAACGATCACCCTCAGCACTTCTCGCGGCTGGAGCCATGTTATGTCTGAGAAACTGCATCTTCTTTTCGCCCCTGAAGTCTTGAAGATCTATAAGGTAAATATTTTTCACGGCTCAGAATTTATGCTTGGTCTAAAATCTGTAAGCTTGTCAATGTTCTGTCTTCCACCCTCGAACAGATGACTGACACCGACTTCCAGCCTGTTTTTTGACTTGGTGATACAACTGACTGAGTGGTTTTCAGTCAGTTTGATGTAGTTTCTTGGTATTAAACTATCCAGACGCAGAGTAGTTTGGTAGACATTTGGGTATGACTGAGAGAATAACTTAGTTACATATTACTTTCTTCACCGAACGCATGGATAATACCGTTCAAAAGTTCAAAGTTCAAAATTCAGATTCCGGCTTCACTGCATTCGGGACAACCCCATACATGCTCCACCTCATGCCGCTGCATCCACCCAAGAGTATGTTTGCTGACAGTTCCTGTCAAGTGTTGGTCGTTTACGATGCGTTTTCTGCCACACAGTTCTGGCTTCCTATCAGCACCTTCAATTTGTCCTAACTCCAGCAATCTCCTCAGATCTACATTGTGGGATCTGAAGTTCCGATTGCACATTGTCAAGACCAAGCTATTAAGAGAACACATTTCATGAGGTATCTGGGGATCACATTTGATCGGTCTTTGTCCTGTGCACACCTTGTGGACCATGTGGACCATGCAATACAAAAAACCAGGAAAGCCTTGGTAGCGGTTAGGTTAATGGCCGCAGAGGGCTTTCCACAGCGCACTCTCTTCTTGCTGATGCAGGCGCTGGTACTGTCATCACTGGAGTATGGTCTTGGCCTGACCATCCTGCCCAGTGCACAGCTGAACAGACTAGAGCATGTACAGAACCTGGCAATGAGAGTGGTCTTGGGTTGCATCAGGCACACATCGGTGGCAGCCATGAGCTTCCTGCTTGATATGCTGAGTGTGAGGACTAAACACAAGCATGCTCAGGTGGAGACATGCATCAGGGTTGCTGGCATGAGTGATCATCTTTATCCATAAGAAGCTGGGGTTGATAAAGGGAAGACGCATCAAACGAGGCAGATCCTGGATGGCTGAGGCCGAGGATACAATAAAGTCAATTTGCAATCTACATGTGGTGCCTAACGGTGATGACTGGTTATGGTTACATGACCGACCTCAGCTAACAAAAGTGATTATGTAGAAGGGCCGTGAATATCGAGATTGGACAGAAGGAGCAGTTGAACTCTGGCTTCAAGATCTCATCCAGCATCACTGTGGGTCTTCCAGCATCACTGTGGGTCTTCCAGCATCCCTGTGGGTCTTCCAGCATCACTGTGGCTCTTCCAGCATCACTGTGGGTCTTCCAGCATCACTGTGGATCTTCCAGCATCACTGTGGCTCTTCCAGCATCACTGTGGCTCTTCCACCATCACTGTGGCTCTTCCAGCATCACTGTGGCTCTTCCGACACGGTAATATATATAGATGGCTCAGTGACTCGGAACAGCTGAAGAAATGGAAGAGTAGTGGCACAGGGTTCGGGAGCCTTTGAAGTCACTACTTCAAGCATGTAAATGAAAATTGCGGCTGTGTCGGTGGCAATGGAATGGTTAGTTGCTCATGGTGTGGTTAATGGTGCCATTGTGACGGATTCACAGAATATGCTTCGTAAGACTGATAAGAAATGTCTTCGAAAAGAATGAGTTCATATGTTAAGCCGGGCAACTGTGACAACCCTAATGTGGCTTTATTGTTAAGGGCATGCAGGAGTACATGGCAGTGATATGGTAGACAGGCTTGCTGGGCAGGCTAAAATAAACGGCAGACTGACAATGGACAAGGGGGACATTGCTAAAGCTGTATTGAACAGACTTCGGGAAAATGAAGAGCCGGAAATTAAAGAACAATGTAACGTGGATAAGAGTGAAGCGTAAATGTTTTATTATTTCATTTCTGTTGTTTGACTTTTCTTATTTCATTTTGTATTGATGTTTGTTATATGAATAACATATTTGTACTACCCCATGTAGAATGTCTGTAATAGAAAACAATATGAACTACAGAATGTCAGACGGGCTTACCTGCCCAATTCTTAACCTTTTCAAAATGAAGTCTGTTTGTTTGTTTGTTCATCATCTGTGCAGTTGACATTCACATTAGCCACATACTTTTCTCTCGCATATTTTTTAGAGTATATAATGAAGGCTCTTTTAGGTCTAAATGTTAGCTGGTTCTGGAATATCTAGAGTGTTATTTAAAGTGTTTCATTCCCTGTCTGGATGACTGGGCACTGAAAGAATGCCTTTGCTCCTTTCTGTACCACACAGTCCTGGACTCTGTGGATCAGCTTGAAATGTCAACACGAGTGAAACTTACGTCTTGGGAGAGCTGCAGGGGATATACCAAAATACACCAGCAACCAAAACCTCTCGGGCTTCCAGAGTGTATCCAAGTTTAAAGAAGATTTTCTTTGAGTCCACAAGATCTGGGGGCCAACCTTTGCTCGGGTGAGGAACTGCACCATAATCTGTATTAGGTTCCTTCATTTACAGCTTCATCTACCCACGTTTGCTCCCCTAACCTTCGTTAAGTGGCTTTTCAACTAGTGCCCGTTTACTGGCATACACATGGCAGGTGAAAGTGACCTGTTTTGATCAGTATATTATTATGTTTTCTGGTATGTTTAAAATTGTGGTCTTGTTTATTGTTCTTCCATTCTAGGTTAGTCTAGACATTTTCTTCTGTTTTGAAGATTTTCCCCTTTACGTAGTGAAGAGT
The DNA here is from genome assembly GCA_009760885.1 of Achatina immaculata. Classification (NCBI taxonomy): domain Eukaryota; kingdom Metazoa; phylum Mollusca; class Gastropoda; order Stylommatophora; family Achatinidae; genus Lissachatina; species Lissachatina immaculata. Next base: position 36,042,680 of record CM019716.1, read on the forward strand.
TCGCATCTTTAGAAAATCTCCGTATAAATGTTGTGGAAAGTGCACATGTTTAGAAAATTTCCGTATAAACATGATAGAAAGCGGATTTCTTTAAAAAAATCTCCCACAAACGTGATAGAAAGTACACGTCTTTAGAAAATATCCGATCACAAAACGTTTCTTCAAGGGTAAGTTCAGACTGAACTTATGATTGAACATCCGAATAAAAATCATTTTTAATTTTCAGCCTTGACAAAAGTCGATTAGGACCTGCAACCTTCCACAATCACATCCAGTGTAAAATACAATAGATTTTTTATGGCTAGGCTTTGTAGAAAGAATGGAACAAAGAGACATGGAACATGTAGAACAGTGTTTCTCAATCTCGTCTGAGCGGGTACTTAAACCCCAACAACTGTATGTGACTCTTCACCCATAAGAAAGATGCAGCAAATGTTGATGTTCGACAGAAATTAACAAATACTATTTTACTGCTTTCAACGTGACGTGACATGGGCCATTAATTATAAAAAAGATATTATATATAATACTAAATATATATAATACTTACTAAATCCACCATTTTTCCAGATATTAAGAACTGTTCAAAATATTTTTAAAAACCTATTTAAAAATCTCAGTTTTGCAGTGATTACAAAATAGCTTCCTTATAAAAACGCGCAGGAAAAGAAAATAAAGTCCTATGATTATGTCTTACGGAAATAATCTATAAATATAAATGGATATATTTGTGTGTGTATTTTCCAGCATAACTCTGGAACGCCTGAAGCAATTTCAACCAAACTTGGCAAATATGTGACTTACACTCTGGAGAAAAGTGCTGGTGGAGTAATACACCCCTATCATCCATAGGGGTGGGGTGGAAAGGGGGTGGCATACTACCTACTAAATTCAAGGAGAAACAAAAAGAATGCTCCAAGGGAGAAAATCGTAAAATATAGCTGTGCTGGTCTAAGAGTAGCATTTTTAGCCTACCATGGCAATTCCGAAGACGTCAGACAAAGATCGAAAGAATATATTCGTCGGCCTCAAACATGTAACAAAGAGTTGATTCTGGAGCGTAAGAACAATGACAGCACCAACAAAAACTAATCAGGTCATCTGAGAAACGGAGAGATACCACCTAGACGTACTGGGCATAAGTGAACTGCGATGGCCAGAAGCAGGTAAAAGATCGGCGGAAAACTGTAAGGCAGAGACGACGAGAAACACAAAGAGAGGGGTAATTGAACAGTTATATAATAAGAGCACAATACGGTCTAAGACACGGAATAATGATAATAATAAAGCGTTATGCAGCAGCGAACGATGCAATTGATGAGGTAAAAGACGATTTCCATCACCAATTACAACAAATCAGTAACAAAGTCCATAAACACGACATCCTAATTGCTATGGGGGACTTCAACGCTAAGGTAGGGAAAGATAATACCGACGTTGACAAAGTAATGGGGAAAGAAGGAATTGACATAGTAAATCAGAACGGAGAAAGATTAATTGAAATATGTCTAACAGAGGGCATGGTCATTGGAGGCACAATATTTCCACACATAGAGATACATAAAACAATGTGGATATCTCCAGATGATATAACTCGAAACCAGATAGATCATTTTTGTATTAAAAAGCAATACAGAACATTTCTGATAGATGTAAGGGCATATAGAGGTGCAGATATCAACAGTGATCACAATCTGTGTATATGGAAAATAAAACTAAAACTGAAAAGCCAAAACAAGAAACCAGTACACTTAAAGGTAAACAGCCACAGCCTACAAGAAGAGACTAGTAACAGTAATTTCAATCAGGAACTTGCCAATCATTCCAAAACACCCAGTGAAGTTGAGGAGATAGATATAGATGAATTGTGGAATTCTTACAGCACAGCCATAATCACAGCAGCAAAAGCAAGCGATGGACTGAAAAAACCAAATAGAAAAGCATGGATATCAGATAAAACGCATGGAAGTACATATACATGAGACGAATAGCCAAATTAGCCATGTTTAATATAAAGACAGATCATGGAAAAGATCTGGCGAAAGCAACATACAAAGAAACAGACAAGAAAGTAAAAAGTTCAGCTAGAAAGGATAAAAGAGAATACATAGACAATATGGCGAAAGAGTCAGAGAAAGCAGCAAAAACAGGAGACAGCAAAACTTTATATAACATACAAAAGAGGCTAACAGGTACTATTACATCTAAAGAAATACCAATCTTTAGCAAAACTGGAACGCTATTAACATCAAGTAAAGACCAAAAGCAAAGATGGGTCGAACTCTTCTAAGAAATACTTAATCGACCACACCCAAAAGAATTAATAGACCTTGAAACTGACTAACCAACCTCACAAATAAATGTCAACCTAGATGAAATTACATTGAATGAAATTGAAACAGAAGTGAATTTAATGGCTAACAATGAAACTGCAGATGAAGATGAAATAGCACCCGAAATGTTAAAAGCTATCAATAGTGACAACATGAGACAACTACAGAGATTGTTTAATAAGATTTGGAAAGAAGAGAAGGAAGGTCCCTTCTAACTGGAAGAAAGGAATCATTGTTAGAATACCAGAAAAAAGGCAACCCTAATGACTGTAAAAATTGGAGATGAGTAACCTTAATATCAGTTGTGTCAAACGTATTTTGCAAGGTCATTTTGAATAAACTTAAAGATGTAGTGGATACTGCAATGAGAGAAGAACAAGCAGGATTTCGAAAAGGGAGAAGCTGTCTCGACCAGATCTTTACTCTTAGAATAATACTTGAAGAACATATTGAAAAGCAGAAACAATTAATACTGAACTTCAAAGACTTTAAAAAGGCATTTGATAGCATACACAGAGATTCATTATGGAGAATTTTAAGTCTGTATGGATTACCATAAAAAATTGTCAACATCATTAAGGACTTCTACAATGGATATGTTTGTGCAGTCAAGAAAGAAGAAGGGATGAACGAATCGTTCCGGATTGAAACAGGCGTGAAACAAGGATGTATACTGTCTCCTTTGCTTCTTGGAATTGCAATAGACTTCATACTTAAAACATGCTGCACAGGTAACACAGGTATTGACTGGGTACATGGGACCCAAATATAAGATCTTCATTTTGGTGATGACATAACTCTTATCAGTAACAATGTGAATTTCATGCAAGAAAAAACAAATAGCCTGTCTTCACTGGCTAGCAAAATAGGATTTGAAATTAAAAAGGACAAAACAAAAATAATGAAACTTCCCATTAATCAAAATGGAAAAATACACGTAGAAGGGACAGCTGTTGAAGAAGTCAATCAATTTGCATATCTTGGCAGCTACATAGACCAGGATGGCGACACCATAAAGGAAGTTAGAATTACAATTGCAAGGGCAGCATGGATCTTCAAGAATCTTGAGAACATATGGCATTCAAAAGTTATAAGCACAAAAACTAAGTTAAGACTATTCAATTCAACCTGTACTTGTGCTATCTCCCTGTAACTGCGAGCTGGTGCTCTTTGCAGCCGATGCTTCAGAGATGTTGGTGCACAGCATCGTATCGGCGCGGGAGCGGGATATGGTGGCTACTTTTTCAGTCCCGGAGTACAGCTAAAAAACAACGGGGTGTGCAACGCTTCTTTAGCAGACGCTACCACCATAATTCAAATGTAATATCCACCCTCATTTATGCATGCGAAAGCTGGAAAACAACTAAAGAGATAGACAAGAAATTAGACTCTTTTCTAAGGGAAATACTCAGCATCACGTAGAACGAATTCAAGAACAATGCAGAGATAAGACAGATGATTGAACAGCAACCAGTCTCACGGGTGATCAGGAAAAAGAGATGGACGTATGTTGGTCACTTGATGAGAAGAAACGATCAGAGAAACCCAAAATAAAGCGATCAAGTAGAACACAACAGGCCAGAGAAAAAGAGGCAGACCACGTGAAACCATCCTGGTCTATGTAGCTGCCAAGGTATGCAAATTGATTGACTTCTTCAATATCTGTCCCTTATATGTGTATTTTTCCATTTTGAGAATAAGAGACATGAATTCTATAAATATCTGTAAGAAGGTGCTTGCCATTTGTAAGCTTTGTCTCTATTTTAAGAGAAAACGACTAGGATCCTTTTCCCTATGAAATAGTTGGGGGCAAGATTTATCGGAACATTTCAGAAATATATAATCGCACAGAATAATCAGAGGAACATTTCAGAAAGATATAACCGCACAGAATAATTAGAGGAACATTTCAGAAATATATAACCGCACAGAATAATTAGAGGAACATTTCAGAAATATATAATAGCACAGAATAATTAGAGGAACATTTCAGAAATATATAATAGCACAGAATAATTAGAAAAATATTTCAGAAATATATAACCGCACAGAATAATCAGAGAAACATTACAGAAATATATAACAGCACAGAATAATTAGAGAAACATTACAGAAATATATAACAGCACAGAATAATTAGAGGAACATTACAGAAATGTATAACATCACAGAATAATTAGAGGAACATTACAGAAATGTATAACATCACATAATAATTAGAGGAACATTACAGAAATGTATAACATCACAGAATAATTAGAGGAACATTACAGAAATGTATAACATCACATAATAATTAGAGGAACATTTCAGAAATGTATAACAGCACAGAATAATTAGAGGAACATTACAGAAATGTATAACAGCACAGAATAATTAGAGGAACATTACAGAAATGTATAACAGCACAGAATAATTAGAGGAACATTACAGAAATGTATAACAGCACAGAATAATTAGAGGAACATTTCAGAAATGTATAACAGCACAGAATAATTAGAGGAACATTACAGAAATATATAACACCACAGAATAATTAGAGGAACATTACAGAAATGTATAACATCACAGAATAATTAGAGGAACATTACAGAAATGTATAACATCACAGAATAATTAGAGGAACATTCAGAAATATATAACATCACAGAATGAGAGGAACATTTTAAAACATATACAACGTCACAGAATAATTAGTGGGACAATTCAGAAACATATAGCTTCAGAGAATAATTATAGGAACATATGAAAACACAGAACGATTACAAAAAACAACTCAAAAATGTATCTCATTACAGAATGGGTAGGACAGACTTTCGAGTAGGCTGTCAGAATTGTGCAGGACAGACAAAATTTTGTTTATATATTTATTTATCAAGAACAACAGAAATAAAATAAACTTTCAACAGTATGACTAAATCAATAAATACGTGAATGTCCTTCGCTCTTATCCAACTAAACAAAACAAAATCCCCAAATCGCATACTAATATTGTAATATATACATCAGCCATGTCTCTATTTTGTCAGGAAAGATACTAGTCGTAAATGTGGTTAATGTAGGCATTTTAAAAAGCTGAATCTTCGAAAACTAGAATTAGACCGTTCTGAAACAAAAAACTGTATTTATTTTTCAAAACCAAGTGTTTTATTTTCCTTTTTTTTTTTTTGAAAAGCATCTAAATGGGATTTTTCTTTTAAAACATATACAACTGGTAATTTTTTTTTTTTTTTTTTGAAAAGCCGTCCAAGTGGCATTTTAAAAAAAGCCATCTAAGTGGGGTTTTTTTTCCCTCAAACCCATCTAAATGGCATTTGTTCTTTGAAAAGCCATCTGGTTGATTCATGTTAAGTATAGAGTTAAAAGTGAGAATAATACAACTCTAGTTTGAGACAGAACTCCAATGTGTCTGAGAGACTCGGGCAATTAAAAAAAACCACAGATGGAACAGAAACTGGAAGCAACTTTAGAATGCTTCTTTAAGGAAAGACAACCTAAAACTTGACTGGCCGGGAAGATACAAGTTCTCAACAAGAAATGCCCCCCAGGGCAAGCTAGGCTAGTGAAACATCACCGGCCAAAAACTTTCACATTCACACTTCCAGAGTGCATCTAAATTTGAACAGGATTTTCCCTGAGTACACAGGATCTGGGACTGAACCCAAGATCTTTGGCCTGGTAAATCTGTCGCAACAAACTCTGACGTCATTGGGGATTTTGTGGATCGGACCGTGAACCAGTGACCTAGAAAGCCGTTGAAAGACAGCGAGTGGAATAAGGTCTTGGATAAGATTCAGACTTAATATAGCTTTATCTGAGGTCTCTGGGAAACTGATACTATTTTAGTGTTTGATCACGTGACGTGGGGTGGGAGTGATCTTCTATTTTAAGATTCGCCAAGTTTTTTTTTAAAGACAAGCTAGCGTCAGATTTGGCCAGGACCAAGACCCTGCCCCCACCTCTCCCTTGGTACCCCTGTAAGAGGTTTGGTCTGGCTAACAGTGCAGGAAACGTCCTAGCCCCCATGGTAGTGGAGTCTGTTAAAGAATTAATGGACACCCCATGCTTTGTGTCTTCACGCAGGGACTGAAAAATAGTCGCCATAACCCGCTCCCAATCCGATACGATGCTGTGCTTCAACGTCTTCATCGCACTGGCTGCAAAGAACATCAGCTCGCAGTTCTAGAAGGATAGAAGAGAACGAAAAGGAAGAAGGTGAATGCGGTAGGGATATACATAAAATATCGTTCGCCTATGACCTAAAATAAGGTACATTTATACAGAACGAAGCAAGCATGAAAACCTCATTTCTCTTTTTTTTACGCAACTTTATATAACTTTACCCACTGAATCAATGACTTATTATACTATACTATACTATACTATACTGTTATAGAAGAGCACTTTGAACATTATCGGCAAAAAGAAAATCAATGAGATAACTGGTGGTATTAGAAAACTGGCTTGTAAACATCATCAAAGTTAGAAAGTTGAGATACTTCGGCCATATCAAGAGACATAATGGTTTGGAGAGGTCCGGCCATATCAAGAGACATAACGGTTTGGAGAGGTCCGGCCATATCAAGAGACATAACGGTTTGGAGAGGTCCGGCCATATCAAGAGACATAATGGTTTGGAGAGGTCCGGCCATATCAAGAGACATAACGGTTTGGAGAGGTCCGGCCATATCAAGAGACATAACGGTTTGGAGAGGTCCGGCCATATCAAGAGACATAAAGGTTTGGAGAGGTCCACAGTAGAAGCCATAGTGCCCGGCAAAGGAGAAAAGGGACGACCTCGCCGCAGATGGACTCGGGACATCACGGAAAGTCTGAATATGTCATTGCGAGACGCCGGTCAACTTGCGCGAGACCGCACTGCATTCAGGGAGGCTGTGAGAGGGGCAATGTTCTGGAAAGGACACATAATATGACATGACATACTTTCTAGAACGTTCTGTGTAATGATGAAAAGCGAATCAGTCTATTTTTTTAAATTTATTTTATAAACTTTGTTTTTACTGATGAAAATAAACATTCATGCAAACTGGCCTTATCAGTCCACTTATTTAAATTATAACTCATAAATTGTACACATCTTTTATAAATAACAGAACTAGATGGAGCGGATGCGAGCTTGAAATGACAACACTCCAGTCCTTCACAAACTTTCAGGTTTAAAAGAAGGTTTATTCGTCTAGTTTCAGATCAGATACCAGACTAGTGTAGCAGTATTTAGAAAGTAGACAGTGAACGTGAATTTTTTGTTAGCTAAAGGGGTACACTGTTGTCAAAAGTAGTGTGTAAAAGTTGTTTACTGGATAGGCTAATATTAGGATCGCAGAAATTGAGCAGTTTATCGGGAAAACCCGATACTCCAGATGTCGCTGGTTTAGAATAAAAGCACCTTGCGGCACTTGAAACGAAAAGAAGAAGAAAGTAGACTTTCGGATGACGGCCAGGGACGGAAGAAAAGGTTTAGGTTGGAGGGAGAGAGAGAGAGTTCCTTTGCTTCAGTCATAATAGGTCATAGGTTACTAGTTATGTGCTTCTGCACAAGTTTGTGGGATTTCGTCCTTTTCTTCAGGACAATATATAGTTACAGAGGTTCTCAAATTGTAGGTGTTTGCTTTGTGTTGTAATGTATTCTGAGGTATTCTTTGAATAGTGATTTTGGTGATCTTGTGAGAGAAGTTAGTTTCTTCTATTGGGGAATTTATGTGGTGTTCCATATAATTGAAGCATGCGAATTTGGCGTAGTGTTATATCTGGTATTATAATATAGAAATTACGACTTCCACTGGCAAACCTTTGTTTTGCTTGAGGATACTGTGTTCAGGCTTGTGACATTTTCCTGCCGTGCGGCAGAAGTAATTTCTCCTCACATCTCATATAACATCACCCTCATTTTCCTCATTTCATATAACATCACCCTCATCTTCCTCATCTCATATAACATCACCCTCATCTTCCTCATCTCATATAACATCACCCTCATCTTCCTCATCTCATATAACATCACCCTCATCTTCCTCATCTCATATAACATCACCCTCATCTTCCTCATCTCATAAAACATCACCTTCATCTTCCTCATCTCATATAACATCACCCTCATCTTCCTCATCTCATATAACATCACCCTCATCTTCCTCATCTCATATAACATCTCCCTCATCTTCTTCATCTCATATAACATCACCCTCATCTTCCTCATCTCATATAACATCACCCTCATCTTCCTCATCTCATATAACATCACCTTCATCTTCCTCATCTCATATAACATCACCCTCATCTTCCTCATCTCATATAACATCACCCCAATCTTCCTCATATTAAACCTGTGTCTGTCTGACATATATTTGTAGACTGTGTTGGTTCTTCGCAAACGTTAATTGTTAAGTCATGTGGATTGCCAGACTCAGTTTTGTGACCTTGTTGTCCTGGTGTTGGACTGCCTGGGTTGTTTGGCGTTCTTAGCGTGTAGCCATGAATGCAAACTATGAGAGATTTAAAAATATAGTTGAATCTTAATTCACAGTTATAAAACTAGACAACCTTTCCTGATATTCAGCACTAATAAAAGGGGTATCTTTCTACTAGGGAACGATCACCGCCTCTTCTTCTTTTAAAATAAGCGAAAGGAGAGGGCGCTCACGCGTAAACTAGAAGTCTCTTCTAAGAAGCTCAGCGACCGTGATAACTAGCCCCAGAAAAGTTATCTTCCTGCCCTTGACCGACTGCATCTTCTCGTCCCCTCTACGAGCCGTCACCGTCTCATAGCACTATCCAAAAAATTGTGTTTTTCGTCACTTTATCTCATTTTCTGTCATTCCCTTCCTTCGTTATCGTATCAGAATACTTGGTTCTGTAATCCCGCGAGGGTCAAGACCCCATGTGCAATATCCTGCCACTATTCTTGTCAGTCTGTTATTAATGCTGTCAGCCTATTACTAATAATGTCTGCTGGTTGTAATGCTGTTTTATATCATATCATATCATATCATTAATCCTGTCTATATGTCGCCAATACTGTCATATAATACTATCACATAATACTGTTAGAGATGGAGGAGAATAGACAGACAAAAAAGGTCTTACACAGAAGTAATAAACAGAGATTGACCAAGAAGCAGACCAAGAGGCAGAACAAGAGGTAGACCAAGAGGCAGACCAAGAGGCAGACCAAGAGATAGACCAAAGAGGCAGACCAAGAGGTAGACCAAAGAGGCAGACCAAGAGGTAGGCGGAGACAACTGTGGCGTGACAACCTGGAAGAGGAGCTGCGAGCCCCAGGAGTGGAAATTTGACAGGAGTAGACTAAGAACCTACAGAGAGGAACAGACAGAACTACAAAAATAAAATTTTTAAGGGCATGCATATTTCCCATCGCAACGTATGCCTGTGAGACGTGGACACTTAACAAAACAGCTGAGAAACACATAAATACCTTTGAATGTAAATGCTACAGAAGAGTTCTTCAAATATTGACACAAAAAAGAACAAATATATATCCATACTACAAGAATTTAATATTGAAGAAGGCTGGCTAGTAAAGAGGATTAAAGAGAGAAAAATTAAATATTTTGGACACATTAAACGTCATGATAATCTAGAGAATACCGTCTTGGAAGGGTACATAATGGGAAAAAGAAAGAGAGGAAGACCAAGGTGTTGATGTTGCAAAATAATGTTGATAATCTGCAAATGGATGCGTCAGCAGCAGGGAATATTGCTTACAACCGAAAGGCCTACAGGAGAGCTGTTAGGGAGGCAAAGTTCCGCAAAGGACATGCAAAATGACTGACTGACTGATGCTAAGAACAGAGAGGAATGGTGACAAGTCTTGTTTGCAGCATTGAGCGGCAGTAGCACGGAAAGCTGAATGAATGGTGAATTTTATAATACAAAACAATAAATAAATCAAGAAAGTCTGAATGCATGAAAACAGATACAAATAAACGAATTCTACCTCAGATTTTCTTTGTGTTTGTTCTAATTTTTATGAAAAGAAAAAAAAAGTAAAGATACTCGAGCAGTAGCACCAACACCAGAATTAAACAAAATTTTGAAAAAGAACTAACAAGTGTTTAATTTAAAGAAAAAAGTATACATTCGTATAGTGTCAATCCAGGAGAACAAATCAGGGGAAGCAACTTACCGCTGTGGTTATTCCCCGTGGCTGTTGAGGCTGTTGGAGCCATCTTGTAGCTTGCAGAGTTCATGGTCAGTTTCCGCACGTTCTTCTGTGGCTGCAAGATAATTATGTAGACTTTTGGAAGGAACAGGCACAAGAGAGCCACACTGGCGCTCAGGCTGATGGACACACATAGAGTGGTAATCTGAATCTGTGAAAGGAGAGACATTTGCCGTGGTTATATCACATCTGAGAAAATATTAACTTTTGTTGTTACCGTGCAAGTAAGTACTGACTTTCCAAAATATGATTGACGGATGAATAGCTAGATGAGTAGGTTGACAGGAAAACAAGCAGATAGATAGATAGATAGATAGATAGATAGATAGATAGATAGATAGATAGATAGATAGATAGATAGATAGATAGATCCTTTTATAATTTCATTGCAGACAGTTCTACTGTAGAAAGTGGAACAATCACACAGCTCCTCAGACTGTCTGAAGATTTACTTCATCTCAGACAAATTTTTCAGCCTTTTAAATTCCTGACAATAAAGTCATGACTCCCAGAGGTCTGCAAGTTGTTGGATTTTTTTCCGGGTCTAACTATACGATATTGTGTTCTGTTACTTTACCGTGCGAAAATCTCGCTGTTTTCTGTTTGTAGAAATTTCTACTACTACTACTACTACTACTACTACTACTACTACTACTACTACTATTACTACTACTACTACTACTACTACTACTGTAGGCCGAGGGATGTACGACCTTTTACCGAAGCGTAATCGTCCACGTGAATTGGTAGCGGTTCCGGGTTAGTGTGTGACTGGACATTGTCTTGTATCATTGTATCGGAGGCTTGGCCGGACGATGTCGTGTTTTCGCTGTGCTTATGCACTGTGCCGTAATTTCATGTATATTACTGTGATAAGGACGACTGATTATTTCGTTATATTCTGCCCGTGCCCACCTCACGTGATGTAGATATGTGTAGTTTTAAGTTGCCATGTAGGTTTCGAGTTTGTAGTGATGCAGTTTGTGTGAAGGTTAAGTTCTGTTAATAGTTACGGTTGTAGTGATATATGATTTTATTAGAAAGTGAATGCTTATTAATAAATAATGATTTAATTTTGCATATTGGATTGGTAGCATGCATGATTTTATGTATGCTATTCATTCATACTGACTATGTGTGTGCATCAATATAGATTATATTAATGAATGTCATGAGCAGCTATAGTTATGTATATTGTAATTGCACACATATTCGTATGGAGGCCACATGTAAGGACGTAGAGAGTTCCAGGATATTAGGTACACAGAGTTCATAATATTAATAATGCAGACATGTGAAGTTTTATTATTACATCTTATTATGCTTGAATTATTTTGCATTCTCATTGATTTGTTCATCCATTGCTCTTCCATTATGGATTGATAATGTCTTGATGTTATGTTGAACGTCAGTGCTAGTTTGTATGTTGTTGTTGTGGTTAATTGTGAGATTAAATTTGGGTGTATTATTGATTTCAGACTTGGTGATATGTATTGCATGGAAGGCGGTTGAGTAGGTTTATTCACAGTTGGCATACAAGAGGCCAAGGAAGGTGGGGGGAACCTGGGTGGATTGTGTAATAAGGGAGATAGAACCTGTCCTCTATTACTGTAGTATAGAATATGTCCTCCAGTACTGTAGTCTAGAATATGTCCTCTAGTACTGTAGTACATAATAAAGGGATTGTTGGTCTATGAACCATTTTCATAAAATATTCCTCCCAATATTGATAGCGTGTAAACTTGCACCAACATGTTTTACACTGCTACTACTACTACTACTACTACTACTACTACTACTACTAATAATAATAATAATAATAATACTGCTGCTGCTGCTGCTGCTACTACTACTACTATACCACAATCACCATTGCCACCATCACTACTACTAATACTTACATCTTACATCCTTCCCGTGCAGTTAAACCTTTAGGGCCTGCATGGTAAGTCGCCAAGATGTCCTGTCTTCGGCGAGTTTTTCAATCTCATCAAAGGATGTTATGCCCATTGAATTGGCTTCTCTTAACAATTTCTTCTTTAGAGTTTCACTTGGTCGACCTCTTTTTCTTCGGCCTGTTGTGCTCCATTTGATAGCTTGTTTGGGGATTCTCTGATTTTTTTTGTCCTCCTCATCACATAACCGACATATGTCCATCTTCTTTTTATGATCAACCATGAGACAGGTTGTTGTTTGCACATCTGTCTTATCTCTGCTATTTACTTTTGTCTTATGTTAAAATACACCCAGATTTTGTCTTCTGTTAAAATATACTCAAACTTTGTTTTATGTTAAAATATAACCAGGCTTTTATCTTATGTTAAAATACACACAGACTTGTGCTATGTCAAAAGACACCCAGACATTCGTTTTATGTTAAAGAACATTAAGACAATTTTCTTGTCTTTAAGGCAAACTTTCTCCCTCGCTACCCCCCCCCCTCCCCCGCCCCCTTAAGCAAGCCCCTACCTTTCACATTGGCGCTCAGATACTCTATACAACATAGTCAGCCAAGCGTTCTGGGCAGTTCCCTGGGGATGGATTAGCTTAAATGCCAGGACTTTATGGAGAAAAAAAAAACTGATGGTGCCTTGCGAGAGTTTCATGTCCGCTTGTGAAACCTTCAATAGGTGAAGAACACGGGCAGATCTGATCGATTTCATGTCATTTCTGAGAGAAGAGGTTAAATCCCGCTTAGACAAACCTGACACACTTTCTTTCCAAAACCTTACCGCTGTTTGTTTCTTGGGCAACAAGAAAACGGTAATAAACATTCACTTTCGGGGTTCTGTTTAGAAAACTGTTGCTGTTTTAACGATGGGGCAAAGTAAGTTAAGGTAATGAAAGCGATACGCAGAAAGTGAGGTCAAAAAAACGTTAAGACTGTCAGTACAGGAAGTGTGACTTAAGTAAATATAATGGGACAGTGTGACTTAAGTACATATAATGGGACAGTGTGACTTAAGTACATATAATGGGACAGTGTGACTTAAGTACATATACATAGGACAGTGTCGTTTATTTATGAGGTGAGTGGGATAAAGTGGCTTATGTAATATATATATATATATATATATATATATATATATATATATATATATATATATATATATATATAGACATACATATGGGACAGTTTCATTCATTTACGATTTACGAAGGGAATGGGGCAGTGAGTGTTGCTTTTTTACGGAGTGAATAGGACAGCGCAGCTTATTTTTTAAGTGGATGGAACAGTGTTGTTTATGAAGCAAATAGGAGAGTTTGGTTTAATTACAAAGTGAACAGGATAGTGTGCTTTACGAAGTGAATGGGACAATGTGGTTTATTTACCACATGAATGTATAATGTGGTTTATTTACGATATGAGTGGGGTAATGTGGTTTATTTACATATGAATGGGATAATGCGGTTTATTCCGAAATGAGTTGAATATATGACTCCAAAGTGAATTAAATGAAGTGACATTGCTCATAAAATGCACTAATTGCAGTTCTTTGTTCTGTACTGTTTGACAGGCTCAGAGACTCTTTGTAGTGAGCACCGAGTTACTGCGCGTGTTCTGGAGTCTTCAGATAGTTCTGGTACGGGAAGAGTAAGGTTTGGGCAGTCTTCATTTTGTGTACATGGGCATGTAGTCTACCGTTTTTTGTGTGTTTGTGTACATGGACATGTGATCTGCTGTGTCTTGTGTTTGTGTACATGAATATGTGGTCTGATGTATCTTGTGTTTGTGTACATGGGTATGTAGTCTGCTGTGTCTTGTGTTTGTGTACATGGGCATGTGATCTGCTGTGTCTTGTGTTTGTGTACATGAATATGTGGTCTGATGTATCTTGTGTTTGTGTACATGGGTATGTAGTCTGCTGTGTCTTGTGTTTGTGTACATAGGGCATATTATCTGCTGTGTCTTGTGTTTGTGTATATGGGCATGTGATCTGCTGTGTCTTGTTCGGAGCCTGACAAAAATGTAATGAAAGAGATTCTAAGTTATGGAAGGCTTTGGAGAAATGGTGTGAGAGAAAGAGAGACAAAGCAGAGATATTATCACAATCAAGGAAAAGAGATCAGAGAGAAAGAGAGACAAAGCAGAGATATTATCACAATCAAGGAAAAGAGATCAGAGAGAAAGAGAGACAAAGCAGAGTTATTATCAAAATCAAGGAAAAGAGATAAGAGAAAAAGAGTGACATAGCAGGGATATTATGAAAGCAGGGATAGTATCAAAATGAAGAAAAAGAGATCAGAGAAAAAGAGAGCTGAAAATATATGGGTTCATTAGAGAATTTTATTAAAAGAAATAATACGAATAAAATACCATGTTGTTGCGAGAAAGGAGAAAGTTTGGAGAGAATGAGAAAGTTAGTTATTATCATCATTCATATTAGTTAGTATCGTCATTCATGATAGGTAGTATCATCATTCATGTTAGTATTATCATTCATGTTAGATAGTATCATCATTCGTATTAGTTATCATCATCATTCATATTAGTTATTATCATCATTCATGTTTGTATCATCGTTCATGCCAATTATTATCATCATTCATATTAGTTATTATCATTATTCATGCTAGTTATTATATCATTCATGTTAGTTAGTAACATCATTCATGCTAGTTATTATATCATTCATGTTAGTTAGTATCATTATTCATGTTAGTTTTTATCATCATTCATGTTAGTTATTACCATCATTCATGTCAGTTATTATCATTATTCATGCTCTTATTATCATCATTCATGCTAGTTATTATCATAATTGACGTTAGTATCATCATTCACGTTAATTATTATCATCATTCATGCTAGTATCACCATTCGTTAGTATCATCACTCATGTTAGTTAGTATCATCAGTCACTTTAATATCATCATTCATGCTAGTTATTATCATCATTTATGTTAGTATCATCATTCATGTTAGATAGTATGATCATTCATGTTAATTAGTATCATCATACATGTTAGTTAGTATTTTCATTCATGTTAGTATCATCATTCACTGCTGGCGAGATTCTTAGGATGCCGCGCGTGGAGTGAATCTCCTCCCGGCCAAAGAAGAAAATCCGGAAAGCAATCAGGGTTGTCGTGCGGCGCCGATGTAAGAAGGTGATGGAAAGGGTAAAGTGAAGTAATCGGTATGTCCAGTAGTATCGCGGCGAGAGCTACTCAAATCACTGCGCTTCTGCTCTAGAGGTCGTACACGTCAGAAATACACCCATACTGGTGAAATATGCCTAAACCGGCTTACACCAGGGCTGAAACTTGATGGCTACTCATGTCACTGTACCTCTGCTTTAGAGGTCGGTCATGTCCTAAAAACACCCATAATGGGATAATATGCCTAAACCCGCTCAACCCAGGGGTGGAAGTCACTACTGGCGAGGATTCATTCTCTGGACAAAAGCTCCGTCCTGGTCACAACTAGGAAGGGTAGCGGCCACGACCACAAAATGCTGAAGTCGGAGACACTGGACCAGGGCAGTCTAGATAGGCAACCACCTCTCACCCGCCGAGGATGTATGTGTATCCTAATCACGCTGAGGTTTTCCGGTGAGAAAGTCCAACGCTGGAATGGAAGGGCAACCACCTCTCACCCGGCGGTGATACACGGGTAACTCAAAACACGTCGAGGTTTTCCGGTGAGAAAGTCTAACTCTAGCCTGGATGGGCTACCACCTCTCACCCAGCGGGGATATACTGATATCCAAAACACGTTGAGGTTTTCCAGTGAGAAAGTCCAACTCTAGAGTAAACTGGTGCAACGAAAACCACGGTGTCACGCGATCCCGTTTCTGAGACCCACCAAGGATACAGGCTCACGCCGTGCGATACTCTGAACCTCTTGTGGTCCTCTCAGGGATCTCGTGTGGTCCTTTTGGGGACCACGGGACGTATAGAGGACCACAGGTGTAGATTCAGTAGGATCACAGGGCGGTCTTGGTGGTAGAAGCGAACGAAGAAGAAGAAGAAGAGAGTATCATCATTCATGTTAGTTAGTATCATCATTCATGTTAGTGAGTATTATCATTCATGTTATTATCATCATTCATGGACTTCAAACACATCCATTGGTGCACCAATCTCCTCTTCACTGTAGCCTGCAGAGCACAGTGACCTATGACACCTGTTCTTTGTTGTTTGACTATCCGCCTCGAGCTCTTGATGACTCCTTCAGTTCTCCTCACCCAAAGTTTCTCTTCCAGCTTCTTAATTCTTAACAACGATGCTCATTAACATTTGTCAGCGAAGTCTTTTGTTCAAGTAGTTTTCTTATAGGACTGACAATGTCTGCTCGATTCATTGCTTATCTCTCCTTCGTGGCAGCTGACTGACATGAATCGTTGGTCTGCTTTTTCATTTCCCCCGCTATCTGCATGGCTTAATAAAAAAAAGAAAATGAAGATCAGCCGATAAATCTTTGACGTCTACAGGGGTTCGAGCCAGTGTTGCCTTAGATCTCTCTCCCTCTCCTCTCCTCTCCTCTCTCTCTCTCTCTCTCTCTCTCACTGGTCCATGTCAGTCAGGCGTTGGTCGTCATTGATTTCCACAACCATCTGTCCTTTGCTTTTTCTACTAGATGTGTTTTGGATCATGCTCAGTGCCACTCTTTTAGACTGCCAAGTATCTTGTTTCTTCCTCTGTCCCTTTTCCCCTCCAGTTTTCCTACTGTCATTACGTTTTCCAGTTTTCCTCTTCTTAAAACATGTCCTACAAATCTGGATTGTCGTGTCCTGAAATTTGTCATGATTTCTCTCCTTTGCCCAGCCTTGCATAGAACCTCTTCATTTGTTTTCTTGGCTGTCCTTGGTTGCCATAGACAACATGAAATTTCTATAGCATGTTCACTGTGTCGCTGAAAGTGCATGGTTCCGTGTAAATTGGCTAGAACCTGATCGGAGCTTTTGCCACAGCCATGGTTTCCAGATGCGAGGCTGCTTATTTCTCAGGAAAAGCACCGCTGGTTTCTTTCACTGTTCTGCCACTAGAGTTGACCGTGCATGGCCCGAGACATCTTGTCCCGAACTACCCATCCATCTGTATAAATACTTCCGGGGTCGCTAAGTACGGCATGTTTTCGCTAACGACTCAGGCAGTCTGTTTATTTAAAATTTGCGTTGTTTTTGAAGTCTTTCTGTACTCTTGGACAATGCGCCTTCATTTATCGATGTGCTAGTAAAGTGTCTCTCTTGGTACATGATGTGGCTCAGGTACCTTGAAAAGATCAAAGAAAGAAACTGATCTCAAACTGGAGCCACGTGTCAAGAGGTTAGTCGGTCGCGGACATGGAGGGGAATGATTTCCGTTACTTATGAATCCCGCCGGGAGGATTCCCGGAATGCATGCACCAGCGCTGAGACCGTCTCTAACAGATCAGAATGAGACAGACATGAGAGATAGTGAGAGAGAGAAGGAGAGAATATGAAGATTGTTGTAGGAAAATGTGGAAGTGTTTTGTTTCGTTTCGTGTGGGCGCAGACACGAAGCCGAAACGAAACATAGTTCCAGAAAAGTTTTGAGTTGTTAGTTAGCGAGGAAGATTCATTTTCAACCGGGAGCGAGGCCAGGTGATGTAGGGGGCATGTTGTTGTTTTCTGCGCATCCGTGTTCGTGTCGTGTTTTCAGTAATTTTATATTGTGGTGAGAAAGAATGCCAAGCAGTGATCTCTAGTGGAATGAATTCAAGAGCAACACAGAGATCAGACAGATGAGCAAACAACAACCTGTCTGAAATGTCGGTCATGTGATGAGAAGAAACAATCAGAGAATTCACAGACAAGCTATCAAATGGAACACAACAGGCCGAAGAAAAAGAGGTCGACCACGTAAAACTCTAAAAGAGGACATTGTTAAGAGAAGCCAGTTCAGTGGGCATAACATCCCTTGATGAGATTGAAAAACTCGCCGAAGACAGGACATCTTGGCGAACTACCATGCGGGGGCCCTATGTGGCGTTTAACAGCACAGGAAGGATATAAGATGTACGATCTCCACCTATGCTTCCTTATTTATGTACGTTTTTGTTATAATGTTGTTATAAATGTAAGTGGTTTTAAACATGTGTAAAAAATGATAGATTGAAGTTAAAAATGAAATATATATGTTAAAGGCCTAAAGAAGGGTTGTTGAAAGAAGAAAGTTCTTGGGTTCGGACAATTGATGAAATAGGGTAAAATATAAAGAATGATTCTCACCAGTACAACAGTACAGTAAAATGTACACAAGTACAGATAATACGTTGGAACGCGCAGAAGAAACTAAAAGAAAAGAGTAACCCCTCCCTTTCAATTTAATTTATAATAAATATCATTTCTTCTTACAGAAGAATTGCATGTAATGTAGCAAATATACTTAATTTATATTGTTATATGAAGAATTAGATGTAATGTAGCAAATATACTTAATTTATATTGTTATATGAAGAATTAGATGCAATGTAGCAAATATACTTATTTTATATTGTTATATGAAGAATTAGATGCAGTGTAGTAAATATACTTATTTTATATTGTTATATGAAGAATTAGATGCAGTGTAGTAAATATACTTATTTTATATTGTTATATGAAGAATTAGATGTAATGTAGCAAATATACTTAATTTATATTGTTATATGAAGAATTAGATGTAATGTAGCAAATATACTTAATTTATATTGTTATATGAAGAATTAGATGCAGTGTAGTAAATATACTTACTTTATATTGTTATATGAAGAATTAGATGCAGTGTAGCAAATATACTTACTTTATATTGTTATATGAAGAATTAGATGCAGTGTAGCAAATATACTTATTTTATATTGTTATATGAAGAATTAGATGCAGTGTAGCAAATATACTTACTTTAAATGAATTTAACGTTCCGAAGTAGATAGGCACGAAGGCAAGCCATATTATGCATGTTGTGTACATAGAAAATCCAATAAACTTTGATTCGTTGAAATTCTCTGGAATCTTTCTCGTCTTCACAGCATACACGGTGCAGGTTATGATAAGGAGCATGTTGTAGACGAGGCTGACGAGGAAAGATATGTCATCGCTTTTACATTTCTTGATGACCACCGGCTCCCGGGCGTCTGGGTTGTACAGGCGAGTCCCCGGGGGCTCCAGTAGCAACCATACAAAAGTGAACAAGACCTGAGGATTGAAGGGTCGTAGGTCAATGGGTGAGAAAGGTTATAGGGTCATAGTTCAAGGAGTGGAAAAATTGTAGAGTCGTATGTTAAACAGATAATAGGATTAAAAACTGAAAGAATACAATGTTATATAGAGAAAATACTATACCATTGTTATTATTTTCTAGAGTAGGTGATGGCTGCAAGAAATCGTTGATAATCTGCAAATGGATGCATCAGCAACAGGCCATCTTGCTCACAACGGAGAGGCCTACAGGAGTGCTGTTAGGGAGGCAAAGTTCCATAAGAGACATGCAAATAAATGAATGACTGAATGAGAGCAGGTAGCTGGTCTTTGCCAATGAATGCTAAGTAAAATAATTGTTGCTAAGTAAAATAATTGTTATTAGCTTCCTCATATAGCTTGCCTTCCACCTAAAGATCTGGTGTCATTTTTCTGAACTGGAAACGTGCCGAGTTGAGGGCGGAATGTTCAGTCCTTCGAGTTCGTTCTTGCACGACCTAGCTCCTAACATCAAATTGCGGCCCAAATTAGGGTAAAAAAAGAGTCTGAGGTAGGGTCACAGGGAGTCTGAGGTAAGGTTACAGGGGACTTGAGGTAGGGTTACAGGGAGTCTGAGGTAGGGTCACAGGGAGTCTGAGGTAAGGTTACAGGGAGTTTGAGGTAGGGTCACAGGGAGTCTGAGGTAGAGTCGCAGGGACACTAAGGTAGGGTCGCAGGAGTCGGAGGTAGGGTCACAGGAAGTCCTAGGTAGGGCTGAGAGAATCTAAGATAGGGTCACAGGGAGTCTGAGGTAGGGTCGCAGGGAGTCTGAAGTATGGTCAGGAGAAGATACTATGATAAATGTTGGATTATTATGAAGTGATATTTATGCATCATTTTAATGATTATTAGCACATTTAAGTACATTAAAATAGTATTAGTTAATTTTCGTTCCATTTCAGTATTTTGAACATCGTTTTCATTGTTGTCGGGCCACTTAACATTGCTTTATCTTCACTATATTAAGCTTTAACACTGTTTTATCTTCACTATATGGAGCTTTAACACTGTTCTATCCTCACGATATGAAGCTTTAGCATTGTTTTATCTTCACTATATGGAGCTTTAACATTGTTTTATCTTCACTATATGAAGCTTCAACACTGTTTTATCTTCACTATATGGAGCTTTAACATTGTTTTATCCTCACAATATGAAGGTTTAACACTGTTTTATCTTCACTATATGGAGCCTTAACACTGTTTTATCTTCACTATATGGAGCTTTAACACTGTTTTATCTTTACTATATGGAGGAGCTTTAACACTGTTTTATTTTGACTACATGGATCTTTAACACTGTTTTATCTGCACTATATGGAGCTTTAAAATTCTTTTATCTTCACTATTTGGAGCTTTAACATTGTTTTATCCTCACGATAAGAAGCTTTAACACTGTTTTATCTTCATTATATGATGCTTTAACATTGTTTTATCTTAACTATATGGAGCTTTAATACTGTTTTATCTTCATTATATGAAGCTTTACCATTGTTTTATCTTTACGGTCTGAAGTTTTAATATTGTTTTATCTTCAAGGTATGAAGCTTTAACACTGTTTTATCTTCACTATATGGAGTTTTGACATTGTTTTATCTTCACGGTATGAAGCTTGCATTGCCAGCTCATGTGGCTGAAGCAAGGTTAAGGGGGAGATAAACACGATCAGACCACCGTGTTCACGAATGTCTTTCAAGTAACTCTTTTTTTTGATTGTACTGAATGGGACATGAAAATGACTGACTGACTGAGTGAATGGGACATGAAAATGACTGACTGACTGAGTGAATGGGACATGAAAATGACTGACTGACTGAGTGAATGGGACATGAAAATGACTGACTGACTGAGTGAATGGGACATGAGAATGACTGACTGACTGAGTGAATGGGACATGAAAATGACTGACTGACTGAGTGAATGGGACATGAAAATGACTGACTGACTGAGTGAATGGGACATGAAAATGACTGACTGACTGAGTGAATGGGACATGAAAATGACTGACTGACTGAGTGAATGGGACATGAAAATGACTGACTGACTGAGTGAATGGGACGTGAAAATGACTGACTGACTGAGTGAATGGGACATGAAAATGACTGACTGACTGAGTGAATGGGACGTGAAAATGACTGACTGACTGAGTGAATGGGACATGAAAATGACTGACTGACTGAGTGAATGGAACATGAAAATGACTGACTGACTGAGTGAATGGGACATGATAATGACTGACTGACTGAGTGAATGGGACATGAAAATGACTGACTGACTGAGTGAATGGGACATGAAAATGACTGACTGACTGAGTGAATGGGACATGAAAATGACTGACTGACTGAGTGAATAGGACATGAAAATGACTGACTGACTGAGTGAATGGGATGGTAATAAGTCAGTAATATGGAACAAATGCCAAAACATACATTCAGCAGCAGGAATCTTCCCACAAAAATTATATTAGTAAAATGTTATATTTACTCTGTGTTACTGTATTGAGCAGAAACATGGACTTGCAGAATGCTAAAGAGAAAGATTCATGCACCAGAAATGTGATTCTACAGAAAACTAGGTCGTATGACATGGAGAATTAAAAGAACAAATGCACAAGTTTTAGAACAGCTCCAAGTGCAATGTGATAAAAAATAAAGATGAAGAAAACAAAATACTTCGGCTATACTAAAAAGACACAACGATATACTGAAACTACACCAGAAGGAAAAGTGTAAGGAAAAAGAGTCAGAGGTAGACAGAGATGCAGATAGGAAGATAACATACTAGAAGTGGCCGAAGACGCTGTCGGATGAGGCAATCAGCGACCCGTAGCTGATATGTGTCAAGGTTAGTGAACCATAGCTGACCAAGACCCTGTCCCACCTAGACCCGTAGCTGATATGTGTCAAGGTTAGCGAACCACAGCTGACCAAGACCCTGTCCCACTTCTCCGTGATACCCCTAGCCTGGCTAACGGGGCAGGGATCGCCATGGTGGTGGAGTCTGCTAAAGAAGTATTGCACACCCCCCCTGCTTTTTAGCTGTACTCCGGGACTGGAAAAGTAGCTGCCATTATCCGCTCCCACGCCGACACGGCGCTGTGTCTCAACACCTCCACAGCATCGGCCGCAAAGAACACCAGCTGGCAGTTACAGGGAGTTCGTACAAGCACAAGCAACACACGAGACTGGACAGGACACAGCCTGACTGAGTGCACCACCAATGCGAGGGAGCAAGGAAACTGGAGACTCGTTACCGCCAAGCTTGTTCTGAAGAAGACACATGATGATGATGATGATGATGGTGGTGGTGGTGAAAATATTTTTATAACTTTGAACTGTTATGGTACTGCAACCTTGCCACAATGGCAGAACTAAATTAGAAATTAGACCAAAAGTAAACAAAAAGAAGGCTTTGTAGTCTATTTCCGACTTGTTTCGATGCATATATAGCACTTTCCCCCCAACAACATTGTATGCCAGGGAAAGAAGCTCAGATTATGAAGCACGGAAACAACCCATAACCTGAGAAGATCAAAGACAATTAGTCAGTCCAGGTTTGAGAGATTCTAGTTTTTCTACGACTTCCTTCCACTCACAGACAAGAGCCTTATCTCTTATCAAAACTTTGCCGCTGCGCTACAAATATTTGCAGTAATCATATTTCTATTGACACTAATGTAATTCATTTTTATCCTTTTGCGTTTAAGTTAAGATTAGACATCAGGCAGGAAAACCCTGGAAGAGCATGCGGAAAAAAATCGATGTGTTAATTTTCCAGATCTCTCGAGCTTCAGACCAAACGGATAAAAAGAAAGAGAGAGAGAGAGAAAGGTTTTTTTGTGTATGTGTGTTTCGGCTCTTGAGGCTGAAAATCCTGGCCAAATATAACGCGCCCTCGTTTGAAGCCAAACATGTGCTCGCATGAAGACAGTAAAGATGTCGTGTTTTGGAAACACTTGCTCGATATTGCCCCGTTTTTGGGAGTTGTTGAAGAGATTGCTGGCACTTGGGTCCGTAATGAGTCTCTACCCGGCACAAAAACTAGGTTAAGTCCGGTGCCAAGCTGCGTTTCTAGTGATTTTTTTTTTTTGCCTGCTTGAAAGATGTCCCGGGTGCAGCACTGCATCATATCTTCACACGAAGCTCAGCGTAGGAGGTAATACTTTTTTCTTTTTTTTTAAAGTTTTTTCAATTATTGTCATGATGCGGATGATCTTCTTCTTCTTCTTCTTCTTCTTCTTATTATAGTCCTTTAACAGCTAAGTATAAACTCGACCGGAGATGCCCCAGTCACCCAGTTGTAGAAAAGGGTACCCATCTTATTCTGGAGCGGGGGAAAGGAAAGGCGGCCAGGCATGATGCTGACCACGTCACCCTCTAGTGTGTTGGACAGGTCAAGGAAAACATGGGCACTAACATCATATCCTTATGTGCCGTACGGCATGACAGGGTTGCCTTATGTGTTTTTTTTTACCTTTTATCGGTAAGTATCACAAGACAATCTCTTGGATAAAGTCGCCAAAGAAAGTGAACAGAAAGGCCTTACTTTGAACATCAAAAAGACAGAGACTATGGTTATATCTAAGAAACATAATCCACCAGCATGCAGTATTAAATTAAACGGAACTATTCTAAAGCAGGTGCAGAAATTCAAATACCTTGGAGCAGTAATAACTTCAGATGGGAAATGCAGAACAGAAATTAGGAACAGAATAAGCCAAGCAAAGACTGCATTTCAGAGAATGAGAAACATATTAACCAACACATCCTTATCAATGAATGTTAGAAAACGAGTCCTAAAATGCTATATTGAACCTATCTTGTTATATAGAAGTGAATCATGGACAATAGGCAGGTCTGCACAAAAATCATTGGAAGCAGCAGAAATGTGGTTTATTAGAAGAATGTTGCGAATCCCCTGGACAGCAAAAATAACTAATGAAGAATGTATGAGAAGAGCTGGAGAGACAAAAAACCTTGTCAAAAAGATAAGAGAGAGAAAATGTACTTTCATAGGACATGCAATGAGAAGAGGGGGCATAGAAAATATTAAAACAATAGGAAAAATAGAAGGAAGAAGATCAAGAGGAAGACCAAGAGAAATGATACTGGACAGTCTGATGGGATGGTGTGAGAGGAGATCACCAACTGAACTGATGGCCTGCATGAAGGATCGGGTACTCTG